>OX352774.1:147499487-148044487 GCA_947095535.1 Poecilobothrus nobilitatus | reverse complement strand
ATTTTTGGGTTACACCATTTTATTTTTTCAATTTTGAGATGTATCAATCTTGTTATATTTTTGATCAAGTTGCATACAAATGTTGTTTTCCCACATCCAGATGGTCCTCCTACCATCATCGTAAATGGATGATTAAAATATATCATTATCGGTTCGTGTTTTAAAAATGATTAATAGGTAAATAGTTTCGTTTTGAAATGTATATATAAGCAGCAAAAGTGTATTATAGCTTATTCTCAGTTTAAAAAATGAAGGTGAAAGATGTATAATTTATTCTCATTTTAAAAGATGGAGGTGAAAAAAGTGGAAGAGTTTATAAAATTATATTCCTCTGTCTTATTAAATGAGCATGAGCAACGTATTTTTCACATGTATAAATACGTTAAAGAATTTTCAACAACAGAAAAATTTACATTAATATACGAAACTCATTTTCCTCTTTGTCCTCGGGCTTATGAAAACTCGTCATCTGGAACAGATACATGTAACTATTGCTCTATAGAAAATTATAAAATAGAATTGAAAAATCTGATTAAATGGTACAAGCATAATGTCAAAGGCACAAATAGTATCGGAAATACATAGACCAGGCAGACGAAACTTTCGTCGAAGAAAATTTATTCAAAAAGGTTTAAACGATACATGGCAAATCGATTTAGTAGAAATGATTCCATATGCAAAGTATAACAAAGGAAATAAATATTTATTAACTATAGTAGACACTTTTTCGAAGTGAAGCTTATGCTTATGCTGAGCCAATTAAAACTGAAAATGCTAATAACGTTTTGCTTGGCATGCAAAACATTTTTAAACGTTCTGGAACACACCCAAAAAATATTCAATCTGATCAAGGAAAAGAGTTTTTCAAAAAAGAATTTAGAAAACTTATGGAAAGAAAAAAATTAATCATTATTATACATATTCTGAAATGAAAGCATCCATATTAGAACGTTTTAACCGGACTTTAAAAAATTCAATGTGGAAACAGTTTAGTTTTCAGGGTAATTATAAATGGATATCTATTGTACCCTCACTTATTGAGAAAAACAACTCAACATAACATCAACAATTAAACTTTTAGTACAATTAAACTTCAAAAAAAGTTAGAAATAAAAACGAAAAATTACTATTAAAAACTGTCTACAGTAAGTTAAAAGTGTTTCGTAAACCAAAATATAAAGTTGGACATTATGTTCGTGTAAACATATATGTAAAGGTATATTTTTGCAAAAGGTTATAAACCCAACTGGTCAACAGAAATATTAACAATTGCAAAAATTAAAAGAACTGATCCAATAACATACAATTTACTTGATTACACAAATAATACAATAATCTACATACTATAGGATATTTAACATACTAAAAATCTACATACTATATAATCCAATAGTATAATCTACATTGGATCGATACATACTATATAATCCAATAATATACATACTATAGGATATTTTTGATAATTTCATAACACTACTTCTCTCCAATATAATATGTATAGTCCACTCAAAATCTAAGATCGTTGATACATACTCCCAATAACTTCGGCGGGGTCCGATTCGGTCCCTGCTATGGCCAAAGGGTCCCTCTTCAATCATACTACCAAAGCACTAATTCCATCAAATTTTCCATCTTGAGATCCTAAATCTCCGATCCTTTTCTTTTGATCTTTTTCCAATTCTCCGAACTTGCAGAATTCCTAACTTTTCCTTTTCCAAATCTCTAAAGTTGCTGAAGCTTCTACGCTTATAACATCGTACCAAAGGCTTAAACCCGCTACCCTTAAGGCTTTTTAAATCCACATAATAATTTAATTTTTAAATTTCATAACACATATTCTCACACTCTAAACCTAAATTTAAATCCATAATACCCTTCATTCAATCACATATTATATATTTTCAACAACAAGCAATAACAATCTTTTAACAACAAACAATAACTTTTTTCATATAAAAAACTGGCGCCTTACGCCTTTTGTGCCAGAATCGGTATTTTTTATCTACTTTTATGGCATTATGACCGAATATTTTATGGCATTATAACCTACTTGCACTTGGTCAAAACAACACTATTTTTATATGAATTTTGGTGGATCATAAGCACACCAAGGTTTCTTGTAGATTTATATCCCACCATGTTGTATTATGACATTATAACCCACTACAATTGCATTATAGTGTTATAACCCAGGGCAAACCCCATTATAGAGTTGTGGCCTGTGGGAGTATTTCACGGCACCAATCACAATATTTCATTATTGTTTTCAATTTGTTTGATATGTAAGCTTTCTAATTTAATAGTATCATTTATATTTTCAACTGTAATGTAATTCGGTATTACAATATTATGTTTAAATTCTTTATTTTTATTCGAATATTTAAAGGTATTATACCCTACACATTAAGTATAGGGTATATTAACTTTGGTATGGTGTTTGTAACCACCAAAAGGAACCAATTTTTTTTTTTTTTTTTCTTTATTAATTCAATAATTTTTTTTTGATTAATACAATAATATTTACAATTTATCTATAGATTTTATTTAATACTAAAGACCTTAGCCGTAGACGTATGGTCGCATAATTTTTAATAAATAAACGTCAAATTTAAATATTGAACTAAGATATAAACAACAAAAAAGAAAATAGTAAAAAACGAGGAAGAGTGCAGTAGAGTAGACTGTGTCAACTCTGGGATACCCGTATGAACGTAATATATCCTGTTTCTATAAAACTTGATCATCTTTTAAAAACATTCAGAGTTTTAGTACCGAACTACAGAGATATATTTATGTAAATTGTGGAGTTGTATGATAGCTACCCGAATCTATTGCGCCTAGCTTCATTAAGTTCCAAGAAATGCAAAAAGCCTGAACCGGCTGCTTTAGACCATTCAAATTTTACAAAAGTTTTTGGCATGCAACTCGACACTTTTTCACTAAATTTCAGATAGCTGGCTTCAATAGACACTACGTTATTTTCATTTAAAAAAAGAAGTTGTATGGCAACTATCCGAACCTGTCATATCATCACAACAAAATTTTACAGAAGTTGTTGCCATAAAACTCGATCATCATTTGCAAAATTTCAGATACCTAGATTGAATAGACACTGGGTTATTTCCATTTAAAGAAGGAAGTTGTATGGCAGCTACTCGAACCCGGTGGCCGAAAATGCTGGAGTTAAATAGCAAAACTAACAATTTTGTAAAAGTGACGTAAAAAAAATTTCAGCCTCCTAACTCCTTTATTTTTTGAGTTATCGTGCGGACGGACACTGAGTTATTTTCATTTAAAAAGAGAAGTTGTATGGCAGCTACCCGAACCCGTCGCACCACCACAACCAAATTTTGCAGAAGTTGTTGCCATAAAACTTGATCATCATTCGCAAAATTGCAGATACCTAGATTGAACAGACACTGGGTTATTTCAATTTAAAGAAAGACGTTGTATGGCAGCTACTCGAACCCGGCGGCCGAAAATGCTGGAGTTAAATAGCAAAACTAACAATTTTACAAAAGTAACGTAAAAAAATTTTCAGCCTCCTAGCTCCTCTATTTTTTGAGTTATAGTGCGGACGGACACTGAGTTCTTTCATTTAAAAAGAGATTTTGTATGGCAGCTACCCGAACCCGTCATACCACCACAACCAAATTTTGCAGAAGTTGTTGCCATAAAACTTGATCATCATTCGCAAAATTTCAGATACCTAGATTGAACAGACACTGGGTTATTTCTATTTAAAGAAAGACGTTGTATGGCAGCTACCCGAACCCGGGGACAGAAAATGCTGGAGTTAAATAGCAAAACTAACAATTTTACAAAAGTGACGTAAAAAAATTTTCAGCCTCCTAGCTCCTCTATTTTTTGAGTTATCGTGCGGACGGACACTGAGTTCTTTTCATTTAAAAAGAGATTTTGTATGGCAGCTACCCGAACCCGTCGCACCAGCACAACCAAATTTTGTAGAAGTTGTTGCCATAAAACTTGATCATCATTTGCAAGATTTCAGACGCCTCGCTTTATTAACTTCCAAGAGGTGCAAGAAGCCTGAACCGGCTGTTCTAGGCCAAACAAATTTTACAAAAGTTGTTGGCATATAACTCGACACTTCTTTACTAAATTTCAGATTCCTAGCTTCAATAAACACTGAGTTATTCTCATTTAACCGGATGAGTTGTATGGCAGCTACCCGAACCCGCTGCACCAGCACAACCAAATTTTACAGAAGTTGTTGCCATAAAACTTGATCATCATTTGCAAAATTTCAGGCGCCTAGCTTCATTAGGTTCCAAGAGGTGCAAGAAGTCTGAACCGGCTGCTCTAGACCAACCAAATTTTACAAAAGTTGTTGGCATGTAACTCGACACCTTTTTACTAAATTTCAGATTCCTAGCTTCAATAAACACTGAGTTATTCTCATTTAAACGGAGAAGTTGTATGGCAGCTACCCGAACCCGCTGCACCAGCACAACCAAATTTTACAGAAGTTGTTGCCATAAAACTTGATCATCAAATTTCAGAAACCTAGCTTGAATAGATACTGAGTTATTTCTATATAAAGATAGAAGTTGTATGGCAGCTACTCGAACCCGCCGACCGAAAATGTTGGATTTAAATAGCAAAACTAACAATTTTGCAAAAGTGACGTAAAAAAAATTTCAGCCCCCTAGCTCTTTTATTTTTTGAGTTATCGTGCGGACGGACGGACGTACATGGCTTAATCGACTCAGAATTCGATTCTGAGCCGATCCATACCTTTGACACTATATCTAGCTCGACTCCTTTAAGGTGTCACAAACGTAATGGCAAATTTATTATACCCTTGAACATAGTTCATACGGGTATAAAAAAAAAAAATTGAGAAACAAACTCACAAAATTATTTATATAGAATTAATATGTTGCCTAATTTTATATTTAAATAATACTATATTATCAATATTCTTCAATTCAGTTGGTAACTCATTGAAAGCTTTCAAACCCTTATACAAACAGTTTTTAGTTTGATTATTTGTTCTAAATAAATTTAAGTAAAAATTTGATTTATTTCTGGTGTTGTGATTATGGATGTGAAACATCCTATTCAATATGAAATTATGCTTGATTTTGTCATTAACAATTTTAAACGCTACTATATATAATTCATATTTGCAGATGCTAATGAAGCTTAAGTACCGTTGAGTGTATTGTAAGTTCGTAGGAAATCTTCTATGATATTTATGAATGGTTTTGATAGCTTTTTTGTGCAGAACGTCAATTTTTTTTACATTGGATAATGACGTACTGCTCCATATTGGATTTAGGTATGTAATATTGGAGAGAATATATGAACAGTATATCATATATAGCTGACTATCATTAATGTACATACGTAACCTATGTAATATGAAGATATAAGGACATATTTTCCTAGTTATATGTTCAATATGCACATCCCATTTTAAATTAGAGTCTATAAAGAGACCAAGGTAATTAAAAGATTTAACAACTTCGATTCGACTGTTTTTATAGCAGAAGCTGGTGTTCAAAAGAGTTTTGTTTTTAAACACAATAACCCGTTAATGTATATTTTGAAAAGGTCAGGACCTAGTACTGATCATCCCTGCGGTACTCCTTTCAAGACTTCTTTTGGATCACTCAAACTAGAATTTATTTTTACTCTATTATTCAAATACTCAATAAATGGCCTGATTGACTTCCTCTAAATTAGTTGGTGTTAATGCAAAAGCAGAGTGAATATTAAATAGGTAGTTGTTATTTAGATAATTATAATCTATACTTTCATTTGAAACTTCGATTTCCTTTGTAACATTGACAAAATATTTATTAAAATGTTCAGCAATTTCCCTTTCATTGTTAATATCGATCTCATCGATCTTCAGAGTTTTAATACTACTTTCAATACTATCAGTGGTTCTACTAAACAGAATTTTTTTACACAAGTTTCAAAATTTTTTAGTATTGGAGGGATCTCGTGTTAGTTCCTCTTGATAAAGTTTTTGTTTGGCTTGTTTGACTAAATTTTTGGTCTTTATCTTATAGAAATGAAAAAGTTCCTTTATATGTACGTCCTCTGGGTATTTCTTTTTTAATTTATAAAAGGAATCCCTAATTCTCATAGCCCTCGCAATTTCATCATTCATCCATTCATGTTTATTTTTATTTTTAAAAGGAGTTTGTTTTGTATTTCTTATTATAAGATCAGTTAACTCGCTCACTAAATTGTCAAAGTCCGACTCTACCGACTTTATTCCAACTACCGATTCTATTCCAAATTTCATCACTTTCAATAGAGTTATAATCTACAACAGTTTTAACTTTGGAATGCTTTTCTAATTTGGGACATTTATCTATACTGACAAATAACATTTGATGGTCTGAGAGATCTGTGTCCACAATGTGTAAGTAGTATCGGTACTTGACTAAATCTGTTATGACGTGATTTATTATAGTTTTGGTATTCATTCCGAATCTTGTAGCATATTTTCCAGTTAACCTGTTGCAAATTACAAATCCGTTACTGAGTAAGGTATTTGTGAAACGTTCTACTTCCGCACTGACTGTATTGAGTAAGTTAATATTAAAATCACCCAAGATTAACGAGTTTTTATTTTTTAGTGTATGATCATCTAAAAATTGGATAAAATCATCAAAATTTGTATTATGCGATTTATATACACCAAAAATATTGAAATTCTCTTTCAATAATTTTACTATTAATATATTCGAGTTTTGAAATTCTTCTTTTAAAATCAGAGTACTACTAATATTTTGTCTGACGTAGATACCTACCCCACCATAAGGCTTTGAACGATTAGAGAAATAAGCTGTATAACCGGTTAAATTGAAAAATATATTTTCTGATTCTATTAACCATGTTTCAGTTAGACAAATACGTGAATATCCAATTCGAAAGATTTAATGAGAACCTCTAAATCCTCTAATTTATTTCTTAAGCTTCGAATAATTAAATGTAATATTTTAAAATTTTTATTATAATTAGATTTGATAACAAGGTTGTCTAGCTCTGTATAGTAATTTATGTTTAAATGCTTTACAACGGCAACATCATCATATGTATCCATACTTATTACATTTTAATAAATTACTAAATGACGTTCGTATAAGATTACAATATTCTAGAAAGAGATGAATATATGTACACATATTTTTGTTTATCGTATGAAATGAGTTATCAGGTATTTTTGCGGTACTAGTATTTATAATTGTATCGTGGAGAACATAATAATAAAATAAATAAAGTGTAATTATTTGTTTCACAATTTTAAAATAATAAATTGTTTTTTTTAAATTCAAATTAATTAATATTGAATTGTAATTAAATTTAAATAAAATTAATATTGAATTAAGTATAATAATTGTAAAAATAAAATTTAAAAAGTTTATATTAATATAATTTTTAAGATTATTTTTAAGGTTTATGTGCATTTTTAACTTTTGAAATAATTTAGAATATTTTAAGCTTTTTTTGTTATTATAAAAATGAATTAGAATAATAAAGTAAAAATAAAAAATACAAAAATAACATAAGAAAAAAGATATATTGTTTAACTTAACAAAAAATAATTCATGATTGGGCTTTTCAGGAAATTTACATAAGAAATCGATTGAAAAGTTATTTTTTAACGTTATGTGTAAATTTAATATTTTTAAAACTAAAAAATATATCAAGGTATAATACAAGTACCAAATAAAATTTAAAGTAATAAAAAAATTATTCTTGAATTTTAAGTGCCTTTTTGACATAGTGAATATCAGTGAATGAAAGAATTTTATATACCTTGCTATTCTCACTTTGGCAGTTTAATTTGTTTTGCTTCACGATATAATTTAATTTGAAGTGGTGATAAGTGATGACAAAAAAATAGTTCATTATTCTTTGATGTAGCTAAGTTTATTTCCAATGTGAATAAGTGCTTGTAATTTCTTTTCCATCAACTCGTTTTTTGCTTTTTGTGAGGACATCTCAACCAGATATAACAGCCTAGGTGTAAAGTTTTGTTCGGTTTTTTTTTGACGAATAATACTGATTCTAGAAAAATCTGCTTCAGAAATATTTGCACCAATTTTTTTTGAGATGTCGAGCATTACATTTAAGGAATTCTCAACTTCATCAGGTAAACCAGCCAATACAATGTTATTTTTGTTGTGTTGCTTGTTAGAATCATCAATGTCATATTGAAGTTTATTCAATCTAAACTCCAACTGTTTTGTTCTTTCCTCTGTACAAGCAAGACGTTTTTTTAATTCTTCATTTTCTTTTAACAAATCTTGGTTTTGCGCTATTATGTCACCCATATGCACTTGCGATGTTCTTATATCAATTATTACAGATCCTAGTATCTTGAGAAACACAGCCATTTTCTTTATATCACAATTGCTTGGATCGAATTTGGCTAACTCTTCAATATTTCTTATGTTGTGATTAAAACTTTCCTCTTCGTCCTCTAATACCACATGAGACTTGTCATTTTCTGTAAAACATTCTTGGCATGTCCAACTTGCGTTCCCACTTCTTACAGCCTTAGATTGTTCATCTGTGACATTTGCACATATATTATGGAAGAACTTACGACATACTCCTCCATTGCATTGGGTTCTCCTAGATTCTTCTACAATTCCATCTTTGCATACTGCACATACTTTTGGAATATTTCCTTTATTTACTTTTATTTTTGGCATATTTAAGCAATACTTAATTTACTCTGGATTTGCTAATTTTTTTTATTGATTCTTCATTATAATTCTTAATTATTATTTGTTATTTTGTTATTGTTATAAGATAATATATGTTTTTTTTTATTTTTTAATGTAAATGTTCTTTGTTCACTTTTCCTTTTTTGTATGGAAACCGTACTTTCTTTTAAAGAAAAGTAATTAATAAGTTTAAATTTTTTTCAATATTTTTCCACTTTAATTTAAATATTTTAAATATTTGAAGTTTAATTATATTGATTTTTATTGATTCTTAATTATTTTTATTATTTGTTATTTTGTTATTGTTATAAGGTAATATATGTTTTTTTATTTTTTAATGTAAATGTTTTTTGTTCACTTTTCCTTTTTTGTATGGAAACCGTACTTTTTTCCCTGTTTAAAGTAGTATGATTGAAAGTTTATAATGAAATAATTTAAGTTTGTTTTTCGTTTTTAGCACATTTCCAAAAAAATTTTGAAAAAATGTGCTTATTAGTTTCACTCTGTCCGTCCGTCCATCCGTCCGTCTGTTTACAAAACTTCTACACCGTTAAAGATAGAGAAACAAAATTTTAACCATAGGTAGGTCTTATAAAAAAAATAATTTTGTGGAACAACTTTTTCATGTAGCCCCCCCCCATTACGGAGCTACAGCCCCTCAAACTTTGAAAAAGCCCTATTTTTAAATGCATATATCTTATGTTCTGTTTAAGATTTTTTCAATCTGAAAACGTTATTCGACAGGTATTTTTTTTAACTTTGTAAATTAATATCAAAATTATACAATTTTTTTAAATTTAGTATTTAAATTTACCGTTATGTGAAAACCAAATTTTGCATGATTTTTCTACTTTCATAACTCCGGCACGCTTCTAGATAGAAGCTTGAAATTTTGAGGCAAGAAAGAACTTTTAGAATTAGTATAAGTTTGCTCAGAAAAGTTTTTCGGATCACCCCCTGTTTATGAGCTATTAGGGCTTAAAAATTGAAAATTTGCTTACATTTTTAAACACCTGTAACTTAGGAACCTGTACACATTTTACTTCTGCAAGATATAAAAAATTAAAGCTACAATAATATATTTATACGTGTGTTAAAGGTTTATTTTAATTGTAAAGGGTTCCAAAGTTGCCAGCTCTTCAAAATTGCGAATAAGCCCCATTTTCAGATGTATATATCTCGGGATCTGCGTAATAATTTTGCAATCTAAAACCGCTAGAAGATCGAAAATTTTATTATCTATATAAAACAATATCAAAATTATGTAATATTTTGTAATTTACTATTTAAATTTACCGTTATGTGAAAACCACATTTTGCATGAAATTTCTTTTTTCATAACTCCGGCACCCCTTTAGATAGGAACCTGAAATTTTGAGAGAAGAAAGAACTTTTAGAACTAATATAAATTTCCTCAGAAAATTTTTTGGTAACACCCCCTCTTTAAGAGTTATTACGCCTTGTAACTTAGGCACCTGTACAAATTTTTCTTCGGCAAGACATGAAAATTAAAGGTTTAGTAATATATTTTTACGTGTGTTAACGGCTTTTCTAAGTTATATAGGATTCCGGACTTATAGCCCCTCAAAATTTCAAAAATGTCCTATTTTCATATTTTTTCTTATTACATGAAATTTTCAAATTTTTGTGTAAGTCACACTTCTAAACAGTTTGTATTGAGTTTTGGAAATATGCGCTTTTAAAAACCGTTGGTTTACATTCTACCTGCTTTTTTTTTCTTTTAAAGAAAAGTAATTAATAAGTTTAAATTTTTTTTTTTTTTAATATTTCTCCACTTTAATTTAAATATTTTAAATATTTGAAATTTAATTAAATTAAGCAGCTAAATAAAACACTCCCGTATTTGTCAGATATTTTGACGTTTTATTTTTGTTAGGTATAGACATGTATATACATTCTGAATCAGGATCACCTCCTGAGTCGATTTAGCGATGTCCGTCCGCACGCACGATAACTCAAAAAATAATGATGCTATCTTGATGAAATTTATACTGTAGGTTAACAATGACTAAGGTAAGGCTGGGATTGTAAATGGGCGAAGTCGGACCATGCGTTCGAGTACCTCCCATACAACTCCTAAAACCAATACGCATATCTTCGAAATTAAAAAAAGATAGAAACTTAAAATTTTGTACGACGGTGTGTTCTCCTGAATCTCTGATATCACTAAAATTTGAGATGAATTGAAGTGGTTGTTCGGATACCTCCCATACAAATCCCAAAACCGAACAAGCATATATTCGAAATTAATAAAGATAGAAACTTCAAATTTGGTACTAGGGTGTTGTTTCCTGAATCCCTTATTTGTCCAAAATTTGAGATGAATTGAAGGAGCTGTTCGAGTAACTCCCATACAACTCACAAAACCGAACAAGCATATCTTCGAAATTAATAAAGACAGGAACTTCAAATTTGATACGAGAGTGCTGCTTCCTAAATCGCTGATTTGCTTAAATTTGAGATGAATTGGAGTGGTCGTTCGGGTACCTCCCGAAGAAACTGCAAATTTGATACCAGGGTGTTGTTTTCTGAATCCCTGATTTGCCTAAAATTTCAGATGAATTGGAATGGTTGTTCAAGACCGAACAAGCATATCTTCTAAATTAATAAATATAAAAACTTGAAATTTGATATAAGAGTATTCTACCCTGTTCTGATGATGTCTCTAAAATTTGAGATGAATTGGGGTGGTGGTCCGGGTGACTTCACACACTTCCCAAGACCTTACAAGCATATCTTCGAATTTAATAAAGATAGAAACCTGAAATTTTGTACAAAGGTTGTAAAAGGAATTATTTTTTTTAGCTTATATTAAATACCTAACTAAAATAACTTATGGATTTTTAATTTAATTTGAATTTTTTAGGTGTAGGGTACAAATAAGTCGGTTGCATCGACTTACTGTTACATTTACTTGTTAATTTCAATAGAAGAGTTATAAAAAAATATAATGTAGTTTTTATTCAATGAATACAAAATGTTATTACAATAATTGTTTGTTAAATTGAGTTTTTGTGCATTTTTAACTAATACAATTCCTTGATCATTTTCTACCGTTTTTACATTAATTTCAATAGTTTTAGTACAGTTATAAAAAGATTTTACAAAAAGATTTGAAATACAAGTTGAAGTTAATTGTACTTTATTAAAGTATCTTTCTTTAAGATAGTATGTTTTATTTCTAAATAATATAATATCAGTATTTTCTATATCAATCTCTTGCAAATTAGAATTTGGTACAGCGAATATTTTATATTTAATTGCGTTTTCTTCGCTTATTACTGGAATCTCTAGTATAAACACTAATTTACTACTCATTACTACTAAAGAACTTTTAATTTCTTGTCTTTTAATACTATCTATATCATAAAAATCTATTTCTTCAGGTGGTAAGAAAGATCTACTCATAATACTATGTTTAGCAAACACTACGTTTTCTTGAATTTTTTCGATTTCTTCATTTAAAAGGTTAATATTTGTTAGTATTTGTAAGTATTGTAGTTGTTTAGTAAAGTTCTTGTTATTTTGTGAAATATTATTCAAAAGTTTATCAATTGTTAATTGATTTTTCTTTATAGTTTTTTGTAAGGTTTTAATGTTATTTTGAATGTTATTATTAATTTTTATCTGGTTATTACTATTAAATATTAGATTGTGATTATTTTGATCCAAATCGGTCTTGTCTTCCTGATCCATTGTACCAAATATCCATTTAAGAAATGAGGTGCCAACACTGACTAATGCTCTTTTATGTCTATAAGGTAGCAATGTTTTAAAATGATGTTTAGTTTTTGACATTAGGGCATTCAAGGACTTTAAATTAATTTCATCTTTAGTCAATTTATATGAGGTGTTTATATAATTATCAATCATGTTGATTGTATATTCAATTTCTTCTAAATCGACTATATGGAGAAGTTTGGCATAGCTTTCAAATATTGAAGTATTTTCTTATTGAATTATGGTATAACAAGATTCCGTCTCTAACTTTTCTAAGATAAAAGTTCCGTCAGTTTTCATCAAGAGAGTGATCAATAGTAGAAGTTGTACAATTGTTTTGGTAACCATGGTGACCATTGACTGTTTGATTACCTGTAATAAATTTATAATTTCTTTTAATTCTAGTTGGATGTATATTTCGATTCGATATCTAACATTTTATTTCTCTCTAATTTGCTTATAATTTAGTATATCTGGGTTGTGTTTTATATCGTTGTGAATCGGGGTTATTTACAACAATTTCATCTTTATCTTGTGCTTTAAATTCTTTTCTTGCACTATTAAGTTTAATCTTTTTCTTATGAATTAAATTTTTAATTTCTTCTATATTTGTAATTTTACCATTAAGTATATCTATTGGCTTAGTCATAATGGTAGAGTGAATTGTACAATTATATTTTTCGACCGCTAGGAATATTTTATGTACAAGAATTAATTTGAGTTTTGCTTCGAAAATTCGGAGAAGTACATGAGATCTTGGAGAAGTAAAATGTACTTCTATACCTTCATTTATGTACTTAACAGATGTACTTCTTCATAAATGTACTTCTACAGAAATCTTTAATATTGAGGTTATTGAATTCATTATCAAACACGAGTTTATTTGATCTTCCTAGTATTGCGAAGCGAGTTCTTAAAAGATCTATAATGGTTAAGGCGTTCCTATCGGGTAATTGTTGAACCATAAGATGTTTTGAAAATTTATCAAAAGTGGTTAGGAATGATAGCTTATAACAATAAAAAACGTTGCCGCAGATAATATCATTTGGATAATTCGGAGTTTCACTTATCTCGAATTTATACTTTACCTGTTTGCGATCATATTTTGCGAGATTGCATATATCGCAATTATTTATATACTTATGTATTATTTCTTTAATTTTTGGATAAAGGTATAATTTTCTAATTTCGTTAAAGTTTTCAATAATTCCTCTGTGATTTGACTCAGAATGGGTTTTTTCTATTATTTCTAATGCTTTACTTTTGTTTAATAAATCTATAGCTTTTATTGTACATTTAAAAAATTTTATTTTGTTGTTATTGCTAAATAATTCAATTAGTTTTCGCTGTAGTATGTTGTATTTACATTCTTCTAATTCTGAGAAGATTCCAATAGATCCTCTTTTGATTTTACTACGCAACAAGTCGTTAAGATAGTTATTGATATTTAAGTCATTTTCTTCAATAAAAATTTGAGAATATTTATTATATAGACGTTTTATTTCATTATTTTTATTTTTGAGAAGATGAATTTGGGTGTAATATTTATTAACGATATGCTCTACAATAGGGATATGGTCGTCCAAATTTTCGATACCACTATGTATTGTAGCTATATCAGTATCATTTTCATTAACGGAATTTCCTTCAATTTCATTTTCGTTTATTTCTTGTTTGTCAGTATTTATCCTACTAAAAAACGAGCTTAGCTTAGAGTTAGGTTCCTTAAGGGAATATTAACTTGGTTACATTCAAAGGTTGGTGATCGGTTTTAATGGTAAACTTAGTGCCGTATAAATACGGACGGAAGTATTTTGTCCCCCATATTATAGCCAGAAGTTCCTTCTCTATAGTTGAATACCGGATTTCATGTTCATTTAGAGTTCTACTTGAGAAATAAATTGGGTGTCCATCTTGAGACAAGACGGCATCAATTGCAAAGTTTGAGGCATCAGTTGTTAATGTGAACTTTTTTTTAAAATCAGGATACCTCAATGTAGTAGTTAATTAGTATATAAGCTCCTTTAGTTTTTTAAAAGACAATATATAATTTTGATCTTTTACATTTATTTTTTTTATCTTTTTTAAATAAACTGTCATGGGTTTGGCTACCATAGCATAGTCTTTTATAAATTTACGGTAATATCCAGTTATACCCAAGAAGCTTTTTATTTGTTTAATTGTATTAGGTAGTTTAAGATCTTTTGACTTTATTTTCATTAGGCTTAATACATTTATAAAATGTGACAATTCAAAAGTGTTGTCACCTGTAAAAACTGGTACAGCTCGAGCGTCTTTTATTAAGTCATGAGCTGTTAAATTGAAACCACCTTGTGCCATATTTTTAATTAAATTTATATTATTATAATATAATATATTATAAATATTATTTATATTTATATATATATAATTGTTTTTGATGTTTTGAGTCTAAATAGTGAAACCGGAATTCTATATGGTTTCATTCACAATTAATATAATAAAAAAAAATTTTATTTTTATTTAAATCGTTAGCTAATTATTTTCTTAATAACCGTCATTATCTTTTATTATAGTTTTTTTAAAAAAATTTTTATTTTTTTTTATTTTTTTTTTATTTTATTAAAACTTAATATTTTATTGGATAGATATAGCACGATTAATTATACTAGCTGGCGATCCTACCGACTGCGCCAGTTTTATATATTTATATATTTGTGATAAATAAATATTTAAATAAAAAAACACAAATTTTATATTAAACAAAATTTCTTTTCCTTATTAAATTTTATTAACCGTTTTTTAGAATGGTTAAACTTAGACTAAATTTATAAAAGAAAGTTTTAAACCTAAATTTCAAATTATTTTCATTTTAAAATTACATAAGATAAATTTTTATTGTATTGTATATTTTTTTCTTAATTTACTTTACTTATCCTAAAAAATTATGACTTAATACAAAAAAAAAAATATTAATAATCTTAACAATACTTAATATTGGTTTCCGATATTGTGACATACAAAAAGAAACTGAAATTTATTTTGTTCTAATTTGACACTTAAATTTGTCAAGTGGTTGTTCCCAAAACGAAATTACAAGATATTTAAAATAGAAGAAAAAAAAAAATTAAAATTAAGAAATTTAACATTCAGAATAAAAACGAAAATCAAAACTAAGTTATATAAATTTATTGACTTCAGTTTTCAAATGAAATATGATCTAGCAAAAAAGGAAAAAAATCGTTCAACTTAGTTTAATGTTTGAGTGCTTGAATGAATAATCATTAATACAAAAAAATTATATTTGTTGTGTTAGGTCAAGAGACCTATAATTGGTATTTATTGCATAATGAAGATAATTATAATATATTTCTTTGGAAATATATATATTAGGAGAAACTTCGTATGATAAAAAAATATGATATAAAATTCCAATAATATTTTTATTTAAATTTTGAATTTTGCTATGTAAGGTAATTTATGAATTCTGGTTCTGAGAATTTGTTTGAATAATTTTATTTAAGATTTCGTTAGATGGATATATGACTATTTCGTTAGATGGATATATGACTGGCATGCAAATTTCTCGCAGGAATGAAAACCGATCCGCAATGGTTTTCGTACTGATGTCGGAATAATCCATCGAGCATTCAGACGTTTGATAAAACTGGAACTTCGCAAAACAATAGCTTATGGTCAAGCATATATTCGACGAGAGATGTGTAAACTCAAACCATGTATTTTCTGCTCTAGAATATGTATGGTCATAGCGTTTTCCTCGGCAACGAAAGAGTCCAATTTTATAATTTGATTCAGATTCCATCTTTTTTTTTATGTTTTGTACACAATGTACACAATCTGGAAGCTGGTATCAAACCCATCTCAATGCAGAAAGATATTCTTTTTTCTGAAGTTAAAGTTGTTTCGGTCAGTTTTTTTAAATTCCATTTTTCAAACCTTTTTTTTTCAAATAAATGATTTTGTTAAATATTTTATAAATACTGAGAAAATAATTTGGCTCTTACCTTGAATCCATTGTAAAAATAATTTTTCATAATCATTTTTAAACAATTATACTTTTAATCATTTTTATATTATTGTCTTTTTTACAAAAATTTAGTATTCATTATATTATTAATTATATTAGTTTGTCGTAAAATAGAAGCCTGGTGAACGTTTCATTAATAATAAATAACAAAACCAAAAAAATTTGTGAAAATAAATAAAGTAGCCGATATTACAATATGCACATGCAAAAATATTATTAATTACATATAAATATATGTAAATATATATATGTAATGTAATAAATATGTTAAAAATATAATAAATTTGAATATATATAAAAAATATATATTACATTTAAGAATACTAGTGCCGCTACTGCTCGAAATTCGAGCAAATGTTTAAGTTTTCTTTTCTACGGAAGGTGGAATCTTCAACAGACACGAAGAAACTCTAACAAATTCAATATGAATCGCTGTAAAAAAAGTGATCCTAAAATTAATTAAAATAATAATTAAAATTTATCGTACATACTCATAATAATATATCATAAAATTTACCGTACAATATCATAATAATAACTCAATAATATAAATGTAATTTAAGTAATGCAATTTTTTGAATATACCAAAAAAATTTTTATAACACATTTAAGGTTTTACATAAAATATAAATGAAAGAAAAACATTTAAGAGTCAATGCGTTTCAACATGATATACATGCCATCATTAATATTCTTATTTTTTTTATCTTCAATTTGTAGTTAATTTTGGAGTGTTTCGTCCATCCCAACACTACTCCTCAGTAGGTAACTTGTAGATATAAAATTAACTGCAAGATGTAAAAATAAAAAATTTAGAAAAAAAAAAAAAATTTTTCAAATTGGTTTGATGACCATTTAATATAAGAAATTTTTAATTATAATTGAAATAAAATTATTAATTATTTTTTTATAATATTTTTTGAAAACCTTAAAACCCACTTTATTAAGTTAAGTAATGTAATTTTTTGAATGTACTAAAAAATTTTTATAACACCTTTAAGGTTTTACACAAAATATAAATGAAAGAAAAAACTTTCATTTATGAACGAATGCGTTTCAACATGATATACATGCCATCATTAACATTCTTATATTTTTTTTTAACTTCAAAATTAAGTTAACTTGTAGTGTTGGACTATCTAGTGTTAACTTATTGTAATGGTGATATCAGAAAATATGGACAAAGAATATCGAAAACATGAAGTTTGAAATTCTATTTGGTATAAATGTTTTTTTTTATAATATTCTGAAAAAAGAGAAATAAATTTATTTTTTTAGTTCTTTATAAGAAATGCATTTTGGTTAAATATTCTGAAAAAAGCCCAACACTGTTTTTAATAGTCACCAATAAAAACAGTAGCGGCTATGTTATTGACTTTTTCGGATCATCTTATTTTACAGCAATTGGATGCATTTTCTTGGATGTTATCGACATTGATAACAAAATTTGTTTTTGTTTTTTTAGATTATTGATGTAAAAATTGTAGATAGGTACACATTACATACATTATACATATATGTATACATCTATGTTCATACATACATACATACATATATGTACATATTTACATACATATATGTTCATACATATATACATACATACATACATATATATACATATTTACATAAATTTTAATCAGTATACATTGTTATTTAATATATTGTATCATATTTATCTAATATACAAGGAAGAAATTCTGTTTGTTTATTTGGGCCGGAATCACGGAAAACCCACCACACCGATTGCAACCAAATTTTGCAGGAACATTTTTACGACCCCGGAAGGAGTAAAAGGCTATATCGCGTTTCGGTGCATTAACCCATTGCGGCCCAAGAACCTTTTAAAGCTTTTTTGTTTTTTCGTTGTCCTGCCTAAACTGTTCGACTGATTGAGTTTGTAAAAATGTTCTTCTTAGCAATATATTTTACGAATATATTAGTTGCAATATATTATCCGAATTCGACCCGGCAGACTTCCAAAAAATTTTTGTTTCCGATTTATGTCCAATTTTGTGTGGTGGTTTTATGGTCTGAAAAGAAGCCTGAGACAAATTTTTATAAAGTTCCGGTAAACCGTTTGGGCACGAGAGCCGAAAGAAATTCATTAAATTTTTTTGTTGTCCTGCTTAAACGGTTTAATCAATTAATTTGATAACTTACATAACTGTTGCTCTTTAGTAGGAAAGCTCACTAGGTTAATTTGGTTACGATCCATTTACCCGTTTAGGCACCAGGTCTCAAAAAAGTTTTTTAATTTCTTTGTTGTCGCTCTTAAACGTTTTGACCAATTAAGTTAATTATTCACAAAAGTGTAGCTCCTTACAACAGAGCTCACAAAGTTAAATCGTTTTCCAGAAAAGCTCACTAGGTTTATTTGGTTACGATACATTAACCCCTTTTAGCGCCAGGCCTCAATGAAGTTTTTAATTTTTTTGTTGTCGTGCTTAAACGGTTTGACCATAATTCGCAGAAGTATTGCACTTTAACACAGAAGCTCATTGAATTAATTCTGCTGTGATATAATTGACCCACTTCGGCACGATAGTCTGACAAAAAAAATTTTTATTTTTAATTTGTGTCTAATTTGGCACAAAGAATTTACGGTTCTAAATAAAGCCTGTGACAAATTTTAGTGAAGTTCGTTAACCCATTTCCGCACGAGTACCTATTGAAGATATTCTTCATAGGCCTTCAATGCAAATTTCTAATACATAATAATAATTAAAATAACCTAATTAAGTATCTTAACAATACTGTGTTTATGTTTTAACAACATAACATTTTCGGCAGTTATAAAAAAACAGAAATAATCTCCTCCATACGACAATCATTATGTCATCATTCAGGAATGCATTATCAACATGTGGTGTACCTATATAAGATGTATGTGTATAATATATTTCCCAAAAAATATCATTGAAATGTGTAAATACTGTATGTACAATGTACGTATGTTTAAAAATACTATAAACAGAATCAATTAAATTAGAAAACATATTCTCATTTCTGTACAGTATTTAATCAAAAATGAGTACATACATACATATTTAAAGAACAGAAAACCTAACATTCTTATCTCTATACAGTTCTTTAATATATTTTTAGCCTTATTCAATATCAATTTGAAAACATAATTAAGTATTATTAGAAAAGTTAACGTAAAAAAATTCTGGTTGATTTATAAAGGTAAAAAACAATCCCGTCTTTTTTATTTTTTGAAGAGCTGTAGGAGCTCTAACGGTGAGGCTACATAAAAAAGTTGTTCTACAACATTGCTTTTTTTAGGAAACCTATACATTCCACTTTATTAAACAGTGTAAAAGTTTTGTAAACAGACGGACAGACAGTGTGAAACTAATAGCAAATTTTTCAAAATGTGCTTAAAAGGATAATTTAAAAACATGAAATGACATTACTTACGTAAAAGTATGTCTTACATTATGGTATTTTATAATTGAAATGCGATTTTATGTTTCGGTATTAGCGAATAATATATTGTGAAAACTGAATTCCAACAATTCCCTAATATTATACTCAATAGATTATTCATTCCTTTAAAATTTTTTTATAAACGAATTGTCTCTAATTCCTCGCTGTTTATTCAATACTAGTAAAAAAGCCCGTCATAGGACGGGTATAAGTAAAAAAATATAGTTTTTGTGAAAGTTTCCTCAGTTTTATGAACAATTTAATTTTAGTAAATTTATTCAAATACATATTATGTAAAAAAATTTTGAAAAATTTAGTACTTCTTTTATTTTTCTTAAATTTTAAATATTTACAGTAGCACCTACAGTCTGTTTAAGAAATAGAAATTTATTACCTATATATAATAAAGAACATTCTGAATTTTGTTTTATTCGTTTATGTTTACCGTTCATTCATATAAATATAAATTGTTGCTATTAAAAAATAATAAAACTATAACTACATACATACATATGTATATACTCATATATTCATTCATTTATTTATATTATGGGCTGAACTTGTGTTTGTTGCATTGTATTATATTATATTGTGGCAATATTTTTCAAAAAGTAAGAAAACGTTACATAGCAAAATTCAAAATTTAAATAAAAATATTATTGGAATTTTATAATGTTTATTCCCGTACGATAAGGATCGGGTATATTAAAATTGCTCCTCCTTTTGTAACACCTGGAAATAAGCTAATAAGCATTATAACTTCAAAGGTATGGAAAGGATCAGAAAACAATTCTAAGTCGATTAAGCTTTGTCCGTCCGTCCGTCCGCCTCTCTGTCAGCAAGATAACTCAAAAACTAAGAAAGCTAGAGTCTTGAAATTAACACAACATATTTTTACAACAATTTGCAGGTTCCCTATTTTTTTGGTTGAGGTCCGACCAAAACTTTGGGTAGCTCTCGAACACCTAACTTTTAGATCCCCACATTTTTTTTTAAATAGAGCCATAAAATTTTAACTGCTGATAGATATCATAAAAATATTAATTTTATTATTAACAACTTTTTTCTGTAGCCCTACTCGTTACGGAGCTACAGCCCCCCAAAGTTCTAAAAAGCTCTATATTTAAATTATTATAACACAAATTATATAAGGTATATCTTCAATTTGAAAACACCAAACGATTACTGATTTTATTAGCTTAAAAAATATATATACAAAAAATATATACTTGTGACATACAATGTCTTAATTTACCGTTATGCGAAACTCAAATTTTGCAAAATTCTTAATTCCTTCTATCTTCCAAACGGTTTCAGTTAGAAACTTGAAATTTTGAGAGAAGTTAGGCCTAGGAAAATAAGTGTGAGTCATTTCAGAAAATATTTTTGTATCGCCCCTCGTCTCAGAGCTGTATGGGGTCAAAAACTTAAAATATTCCTCATTTTTAAACTCTTGTAACTTAGGCACCTGTACACATTTTACTTCGGCCAGATTTAAAAATGAAAGCTCCAGTGACATATGTTTACATGTGTTAAAGGTTAATTCTATAGGGTTCCAAAGTTACAGTCTCCCAAAATTTCAAAAAAGTCTTATTTCCAGATGTATATATCTCAGGCTCTGCGTAGTAGTTGTACAATCTAAAAACACTAGAGGTCCGCAAATTTTGTTATCTCCAGAAAGTAATATCAAAATTAGGGAATATTCTGTAATTTACTATTTAAATGTACCGTTATGTGAAAACCACATTCTGCATGAAATTTCTTTTTGCATGAGATAGGAACCTGAAATTTTGAGACAAAAAAGATCTTTTAGAATTAGTATAAGTTCTCTTAGAAAATTTTTTTGTACCACCACGTGTTTAAGAGCTATTAGAGCTGAAAAATTGAAAATTTGCTATTTTTAGGAATCTGTAACTTAAGTAATTCCAGAAAAGTCCTATTTTCACAGTTTTTCTTATTACTAAAAAACTTCTTAAATTTTCAAATTTTTGTCTTTTGGAAATGTGCGCTTTTAAAAACCGTTGGTATACATTCTACCTTGTTTGCATTTTTTTTTACTCGATAATTTGAAATTGTTGAACTGGCAAATTTAAGAAAATAGCTTGAAGAATTTATATTTATATGATATTAATATACATACTTATATAACTCATGTTTATTTACATATCGTATATGTCACTGATGAATGAATTATATATAATACATATGCTTAGTATAAATTATTATACATTTTCCGCTTAGTGTTAAATGGTACTAGGTTTATCATATTTGGAAAAGTTTTGGATTGATAATCGTCAGATGGAAGGTTAGAATCTGCTTTTGAAGAATGCATAACATATAGTTTGAATATATGTATGTACAACCCATTGTTCTAGAAATTAATAAATTCACCCAAATTATTTTAAAATACTAAAGAATTAAAAAAATAATATTATAAGCAGAGTGACAGGCTACAAAATATGTTTTTACCTTTTCGATCGTGGTGGTAGTTTACGACCATACAGCTTATCAAAATTTTTTGACATGTATGCATTTTTTTGTACGACTTTCTATGCATTTACATATTGATTATTTTTTTTTTTCTTTCTTTTTAGTACTTGCTTTTTATTAGTTCATAAATCGTAGTAATATTTTTTGAGGTAGGTATTTATTTATACTTCAGAATGTAAATATATATTTGTGTTTGCCTCTCGCATATCTATGATTAGTATTATCTATTTACACTGAGTTATATAGAATATGAATATGATTATATGAATATTATATGAGGGTGGAAAATTTTTTAAATTGGATTGGATTGGTGGATTTTTTTAATATATTTTAATTTTTTAAAAATTTTGTTTGGAAGTTTTGTATGAAATGGGTAGCAGTTTTTGTTAGTACACTGACAAAAATAATTTTAAGTTAGAAATTGTATTGTTATTATAATAATCTAAATTAATAATAGTTAAAATAAAATTATTATAGATAATAGTTAAATTTAGTTTAATTGTCAGATATAATATATGTATACACATATATGTATAAGTAGTATATAAATTATTAGGTACTTAGATTAAATTTGCAATAAATTTCAATTTTTGTTTTTTTTTTATTGGAATTTTATGTTTTGTTTTTGATAATTACGTAAATGAAAAGTTTTAAAAGCTCTTTATATAATACATATATTTTTATGTTGGTATGCTTTATATTTTGTAAATTTGATAGCATAAATTTTTTGGAGTGTTTTAAATCAAAATTACGATTACGAATTTAATTTTTTGTAAACTAAAACGTTTACTCAGAGGCATGTGCGTACCCATTCATAAATTTGACAATATAATTAAAAAAAAAAAAAAAAACCAGAAAATAAAATTTAAAAAAAAAATGCATTCTATTTTGATTTACAATATGTAAAGACGTATGTATGCATGTATAATAAGAATAAAAAAAAAACTTTATTTCTACTTCTTAATACCTCGAATCATCGAATGTATGTATGTAACCACACATGGTTACAACATGATTACATAACGTCATCTCATAATATTCATACATACATATTATGTAAGTATGCGTTTTCGACTTAAACTTAAATTTAATGCTTAAACCAACAACAATAAATTTGAAACGTTTTTATTAAATGTGAATGTAAATGTTTGTTTATAGGTATATGCATGCATATTATATTTACGTTCAAAACTAATACGGTTCTATTAATAAATAGAAATTTTTAAGTTAAAAAAAAATAATTGAGTTAGCTGTAGTAGGATAATACATATACGTACATATGCATTTTGTAAAAACAACAATAAAAATGTTAACGTACAGGAATAATATCAATAACATGAGAGTAGAATTTAGAACTTACAATTTTAGTACTAAACTAATTAATATTTTATGTTAAGAAATATTTAAGAGAATGAAATGTATATTAATATATTATTATGTATGTATATATATTTAAAAAAATTTAAATATTATGTAATTTTCTATTTTAAAAAGTTCAAATTTTAATGTATGTAGTATTTTATGCAGTTATGCACTTATAGCCAAGGCCCATTAGTATGATTTGTGGTACCTATTATCTATATTATTTTGTCATTGAAAGAGCGACACAGTACAGTACTAATCAAGTACTAATTTACAGAGTACAACCACATAACAGGCATGACGTGAGACATAGCAATATTAACAATAACAATATGAAAATTTAAGAGACAGTAAAAAATGTTTGTTTCTTTAATTAAATGTAAAAGATTACTTTTTTTTTGATTTATAGGATTTTGCTTATGTATATTGTATATTGTATTGTGGTCAGTGCCAGTCCAGTGGAGAATTTTTTTAAATTGTTCAACAGCTTCTCTCATTTGAAAGATTTGGAATTTAAAATATTCAAACATGTTGAAAAAGGTTACTATTACAATTTAGTAAGTATCATAAAATCGATTTCTTTTTGACTGGATCGAGTGTGAATTTTAAAAATGTTGAAGAATAAGTACATATACATACATACTGAATAATAGATAAATTTTTGCAATGTATGGGGTGCACATTTGAAAGTTTTAAAATTGAAACATTTTTAAAATAATAGGTCTTATATAAAATGCAAAATTTATGAGTTTCTGTTAAGAAATAATATGTAAATGCCTATATATTATAATAATTTAAAATAATAATAAATTTTTGAGTTGATTTTATAATAAATTTATTTATGGGAATGAATAATATATAAGTATGAATTTATGATTTCAAAAAATTTTAATACGTTTTTTTTAATGCTAAAAAAAATAATTATATTTTCCGTACTGGAACTCTCTGGCTTTTTACTGCGCCATCTTACTGTGCATATAAAAGCGTGCACCGTAAGTTGTCTACATGAAAATTTTAAAATAATATGTAATTAAAAAAAGTAATTGTAATTATAAAATGTTTTATATGTGACTCTCTTATTAATATATGTATACTTGGCATAATATGTAGTCCAATTTTAAGGATTTGTTTTTCATAATTTAAAAGTTCTTTACATTACTTTACATAGTTCTTGACATAATTTTCTTTAAAGTACTTATTTAGTTTAACGTTTTGTTAATAATAATTTGCGGTTTGCTAAATTGGTAGTACGGCTGTAACACCCAATCCATTCCTGAAACAGAACGAATCCTCGCTTACACATCACGAACTCAGACAACAACTGTCGGCTTTCGAAAACGGTCAAGATGTACACTATGTAGCTGTATTTTTATCTAGATTTGCTCGATTTTCGAGCAGCGGGCAAATACTAGTTTACATTATTATGTAATGTACCTACATGATTTTTTTTTCATTCAAAAATATTAAAGTAAAAAATAATAAAAACTGTAAACAAATACAAAACAAACATAAGATTAATATTGAATCTGCTAACAAAAATTTTACCGTTTTAATTTTATGTCATCAACAAAGAATAATATACATAGATATAAGTTCATACATATGTTAAAATTTCAGCAGTTAAAATTTCATGGCTCTATTTCAAAAAAATGGTCGAGATCTAAAAGTTGTTGTTTACCCGAAGTTTTGGTCGGAACTCAACCAAAAAAAATAGGAAACCTACAAATTGCTCCCAGAATATTTTGTGTAAATTTCAAGATTCTAGCTTTCTTAGTTTCAGAATATGATTCAGATCCGATCCAAACCTTTGAAGGTATATCTAGCTCGCTTATTTCGAGGTGTTACAAACGGAGGAGTAATTTTATTATACCCGATACTATCGTACGGGTATAAAAATGTATTTAATTTTAACTTTAATATAATAAATAAATAAAACCCAACTAAAATATCACAAAAATAAATGTATTCGTAACTTATTATCAAACCAAGGTACTTGTAATTTTGTATTAAATAAAGAGACAACTGTAGAAGAAGTACAAACGGGTATAATTATAACAAAAAACATTGGCTTGACCAAAATGAAAAACGATTGTTCAAACCAAAAAATTGTTCTGAAGGGAAATAATTTAATAAAATTCTCCAATTGTAAAATCACAATTAATAATAATAAATTTGTAAATATTATAGAAGAAGTTGAGAGTCATATCATTACGCCCAGCTTAAATTTTAGTTTGATAAAAATAATTGAAAATGTAACTTTAGAAAATCTTAAAACTGAAAATACAAAAAACAGAGAAAGTATTGACTATGTTGAATTTAAACATAATGCTGTCAGTTACTCATTTTCAGCAATTATTTTAATTATAATATTGGCAGTAATTCTAATTTTAAAGCTCGTTCTAACTAATCATAAAAATAAAATTTTAGATGTAGTAAAATTATCGGGAGATTCAACTACTAACATTAATAAAGCCGATAGTGCTATGTTTTCCGAGACCGAAAATTCTAAGAGGGGAAGTGTTATATTCAGCTTATAATATAATGTGGGAACTAAAAAAATAGTTGTTCCCAGCTGTCATTTGACACTCTAATTAAAACATATAGTTCAACATAGTCCCAAATAAATATTTTGATAATTTTATTTTTGTAACAAGCAAAAATGCTGACTAACAATAATTTAAGCTTTAGATTTAAGTTTATGAAAAATGTAAGAAATAGAATAAGAAAAAATAAAGTTAGTTTTTAACAGGACTCTAAACGCTGAATTTTATTATTATATAAATTTTTAGAAATATAAAAAAAAAAAACAAAAAAAAATTTGTTCATATAAATTCATATGGTGTGTTATAATTAATATGTATGAAATTTGGACAGACAAAAAATTAAATAAAAGTTAAAGTTAGTCGGATCAAAAATGTTCTATGGCAAAGTTGTTGCTCTTTACTTGTGTAACATCTTTTTATTAATAATTTTTCTCATAAAATTTTTCTGTTACGAAATATTCGTTAAAAACTTAAAAAGTAGGTACACTAGTAAACTACCACTTGCGGTTGTCCGATTTGCTCCAAAAGCTTATCAATCCGAGATATTTACGTCAATACCTTAAATATGAAATTGCAAAAAATTTAGCTCACACATACACAGCATAGCAAAATTTAAGTAAAAATATTATTGTAATTTTATAATGTTTTTTATTTCTAGTTAAAAATGCAACCCTTTAAAAACTTTGATTTATACACTGCCTTGTTTTTTCTTTCTTTTCATAGCATAACATTTTAATATTTATTGTTTTCTATTGTTATGCACGTAAATATCAGATGTACGTTTTTTATTTCATAGCATAACATAACATTTTTGTAGTAATAGGAAAATAAGTGGAACTGAAAAAATGAGTTTTTAGCTTTTTTGAGGTTTGTCCCAAAACTATAGGATACCTTTCAATCAAATTCATATGTTCAGAAAGCTGATCATTAGTCCTTTCAGATGAGCATAAACTATTATCCATGAGTTAGTTAGTTAGAAAGATATAATACAAAATATGAAGGGTAAATTTGAAGTTTGAAGGGTTATTTGACCCCTTTAATGACGTAATCGCTCAACAAAACCCCTGCCAAACGTGTTTATTCATGTCCAAGCATGTATGTATAGAACTTTGGAATTGATCCGACATGGGACCTAAAGTAAAGTTTAGTAAAATTTTAGTTATTCTTGTTACTTAATGCAAATTAATAAAATATTAAATAAATGCAATGGCCTGATAATATCCTAAAAGGGTTAAAAGACTATTAACAATGTTAATGAATAAATAAATAATGAAAACATATTGTGTTCTTTTTTCTTAATATATCTTTCCAATATTACGGCTAAAAATTATTCCCTATTTTTGTAGTAAATTTTTGTTACTGATGCTCAACTATCTCTAATCAGTTTGCTAGCTTAGTAACATCAATTAAAATTTTCGAATCATTCATTTCCAGAATCGGTGAAGGTTTACGGCGAAGCTTTTCAGATGAGCATATCTCTATTATTTGGTCTACTATGTATTCATATATTTCTAGAAATATTTGTTTACTTGTTGTAAACGAAGAACTAAAAAGTTAAATTCTTTTTCATATACATATACATAATATATGTCTTTGATATACATATATGTAAGTATTTGAAAGTTTAATAAATGTCTTTCATATATACGTATGTTAGTTTAATAAAAAAAAAACAAAGATAAAGATCGTTTTAATGTTTCTATTGCAGCTCTACCAAACTCAATAAAACAACAGATAATAAATGTATACTAAATGACCAAAAAGATGTATATAATGTAATAAGTTCCTACATTGCTTTTTTTCTTTAACTAAAGCTGTTAATATCCGTGCTAATAATAATTTTTTTGGAAACTTGATACATTTATTAATATTATATTTATTTAAACTTTTGATTTTATTGTTTTTATAAAAATTTAAGTTGTATTAAGTTAAATCCAAAAAAAAAAAAAATTAATTATTAAACTCTTTGTGAAATTTGATACTCATTTTTTAAGTTAATTTAAATTTTTAGTTCATTAATATCTGAACTATAAACTTTTTTTTTTTTTTCGTTTTGTTTAGGCTTGTGCCCAATTTTATATAAAAAAAAAAAAAATTGTAATTAAAGTGTAACTTAACCGACAATCTTAAACAATTTATCGTTACTTATTTTTTTTTCCCCATAAACTTATTTAAATTTAAAACAAGGTAGAATGTAAACCAACGGTTTTTAAAAGCGCACATTTCCAAAACTCAATACAAATTGTTTAGAAGTGTGACTTACACAAAAATTTGAAAATTTCATGTAATAAGAAAAAACTTGAAAATAGGACATTTTTGAGATTTTGAGGGGCCGTAAGTCCGGAATCCTATATAACTGAGAAAAGCTGTTAACACACGTAAAAATATATTATTGAAGCTTTAATTTTTATGTCTTGCCGAAGAAAAATTTTTACAGGTGCCTAAGTTACAGGTGTCTGAAAATAGCAAATTTTCAATTTTTGAGGCGTAATAACTCTTAAAGAGGGGGCGTTACCAAAAAATTTTCTGAGGAAACTTATACTAATTCCAAAAGTTCTTTCTTGTCCTTTACAAGTTGTAAGAGACCCTTTACAACTAAAATAAACCTTTCACACACGTAAAAATATATTATTAAACCTTTAATTTTCATGTCTTGCCGAAGAAAAATTTTTACAGGTGCCTAAGTTACAGGTGCCTAAAAATAGCAAATTTTAAATTTTTGAGGCGTAATAACTCTTAAAGAGGGGGCGTTACCAAAAAATTTTCTGAGGAAACTTATACTAATTCCAAAAGTTCTTTCTTGTCTCAAAATTTCAGGTTCCTATCTAAAGGGGTGCCGGAGTTATGAAAAAAGAAATTTCATGCAAAATGTGGTTTTCACATAACGGTAAATTTAAATCGTAAATTACAAAATATTACATAATTTTGACATTGTTTTATATAGATAATAAAATTTTCGATCTTCTGCCGGTTTTAGATTGCAAAACTATTACGCAAAGCCCGAGATATATACATCTGAAAATGGGGCTTTTTTACAATTTTGAAGAGCTGCAACTTTGGAACCCTTTACAACTAAAATAAACCTTTCACACACGTAAAAGTATATTATTGTAGCTTTAATTTTTACATCTTGTAGAAGTTAAATGTGTGCAGGTTCCTAAGTTACAGGTGTTTAAAAATAGCAAATTTTCAATTTTTAAGCCCTAATAGCTCATAAACAGGGGGTGGTCCGAAAAAATTTTCTGAGCAAACTTATACTAATTCTAAAAGTTCTTTCTTGCCTCAAAATTTCAAGCTTCTATCTAGAAGCGTGCCGGAGTTATGAAAGTAGAAAAATCATGCAAAATTTGGTTTTCACATAACGGTAAATTTAAATACTAAATTTAAAAAAATTGTATAATTTTGATATTAATTTACAAAGATAAAAGAAATACCTGTCGAATGACGTTTTCAGATTGAAAAAAGCTTAAGCAGAACATAAGATATATGCATTTAAAAATAGGGCTTTTTCAAAGTTTGAGGGGGTGTAGCTCCGTAATGGGGGGGGCTACATGAAAAAGTTGTTCCACAAAATTATTTTTTTTATGAGACCTACCCATGGTTAAAATTTTTTTTCTCTATCTTTAACGGTGTAGAAGTTTTGTAAACAGACGGACGGACGGACGGACGGGCGGACGGACAGAGTGAAACTAATAAGCACATTTTTTCAAAATTTTTTTGGAAATGTGCTAAAAACGAAATTCTTTTAATAAACTAAATAAATTTTGTTAAATATCAATTTTATTTTTGAACTTTAATTAATTGTCAAGTCAAAATTAGTTTTAAATGTAATTTGGAAAACTGTTTGGATAATGACACAAAAAGTAAGTTTGTCATTTGCAGAGCAAAAGAAAGTTACATGGTGTTTTTATGGGTCTTAGCAGAGATTGGTACCATCCATCTCTTGAATCATTTTTCTTTTGTGAAGATTGTCAAAATTATGAAGGCCTATTACGAAGTATGTTTGATAACATCCATAAAGTCATTGCCAATCTTGACAATGAAAAGTCTGCTCTGTTTGCAAAAACTAACTATGCAATCGTCAACAACTCGAACACTTTTCAAGATATGGCGAAATCGTTTGACTCATCATGCAGTCGTGTTTTCGGTCAAAGCAGTGGTGTTCAGGGGAATGGTATCTCGGTCACAATTAATAAAATCAAAAGTGATCTTCTCTTAACTTTTGCCATTTCCAAAGTTTGGAGAACAAGATTAGAGATATTTTCGAAGCGGGTCCCAGTTACCGAAATATGTCTAGTGACCTGTTTTCGGTTAAGAAATTGCTGACATCACAGTTTGACTCTTTTGTAGAGAAGATGGAGTCTTTAAATAACTCCTCAAATATGTTTTTGTTAGATGTACTTGGTGAATACAAAAACTTGAAGACGCAAGGGGCTCCGGAAATACTTTATGGAGAAATACAAAATATTCCAAAAACATGTGAAATTGGAACTCATTGTATACCGGATACACGTGAAATAGGTATACAAACAAACCCTATTATTTTACATAAATTTGGTACTAAATGGACTGAATATGAATGGAATTACAGACTTTCTAAATTATACAATTCTAATATTTCCTCAATTAATAAGGAGAAGTTATTAAATGCACGAATTCTCATCAAAGGTGCTTCATCTTTCTTTGATGTTACTCATATGCTTCAATTTATCAGCAAAAAAAGAGTTCCGGGTCATCACTGTTTCATGCCTTAGTGTTACTCCTAATCGGATTTTCGAATCATTCATTTCCAGAATCGGTGAAGGTTTACGGCGAAGCTTTTCAGATGAGCATATCTCTATTATTTGGTCTACTATGTATTCATATATTTCTAGAAATATTTGTTTACTTGTTGTAAACGAAGAACTAAAAAGTTAAATTCTTTTTCATATACATATACATAATATATGTCTTTGATATACATATATGTAAGTATTTGAAAGTTTAATAAATGTCTTTCATATATACGTATGTTAGTTTAATAAAAAAAAAACAAAGATAAAGATCGTTTTAATGTTTCTATTGCAGCTCTACCAAACTCAATAAAACAACAGATAATAAATGTATACTAAATGACCAAAAAGATGTATATAATGTAATAAGTTCCTACATTGCTTTTTTTCTTTAACTAAAGCTGTTAATATCCGTGCTAATAATAATTTTTTTGGAAACTTGATACATTTATTAATATTATATTTATTTAAACTTTTGATTTTATTGTTTTTATAAAAATTTAAGTTGTATTAAGTTAAATCCAAAAAAAAAAAAAATTAATTATTAAACTCTTTGTGAAATTTGATACTCATTTTTTAAGTTAATTTAAATTTTTAGTTCATTAATATCTGAACTATAAACTTTTTTTTTTTTTTCGTTTTGTTTAGGCTTGTGCCCAATTTTATATAAAAAAAAAAAAAATTGTAATTAAAGTGTAACTTAACCGACAATCTTAAACAATTTATCGTTACTTATTTTTTTTTCCCCATAAACTTATTTAAATTTAAAACAAGGTAGAATGTAAACCAACGGTTTTTAAAAGCGCACATTTCCAAAACTCAATACAAATTGTTTCCTATATAACTGAGAAAAGCTGTTAACACACGTAAAAATATATTATTGAAGCTTTAATTTTTATGTCTTGCCGAAGAAAAATTTTTACAGGTGCCTAAGTTACAGGTGTCTAAAAATAGCAAATTTTCAATTTTTGAGGCGTAATAACTCTTAAAGAAAAGGCGTTACCAAAAAATTTTCTGAGGAAACTTATACTAATTCTAAAAGTTCTTTCTTGTCTCAAAATTTCAGGTTCCTATCTAAAGGGGTGCCGGAGTTGTGAAAAAAGAAATTTCATGAAAAATGTGGTTTTCACATAACGGTAAATTTAAATCGTAAATTACAAAATATTACATAATTTTGATATTCTTTTATATAGATAATAAAATTTTCGATCTTCTGGCGGTTTTAGCTTGCAAAACTATTACGCAAAGCCCGAGATATATACATCTGAAAATGGGGCTTTTTTACAATTTTGAAGAGCTGCAGCTTTGGAACCCTTTACAACTAAAATAAACCTTTCACACACGTAAAAATATATTATTAAACCTTTAATTTTCATGTCTTGCCGAAGAAAAATTTTTACAGGTGCCTAAGTTACAGGTGCCTAAAAATAGCAAATTTTAAATTTTTGAGGCGTAATAACTCTTAAAGAGGGGGCGTTACCAAAAAATTTTCTGAGGAAACTTATACTAATTCCAAAAGTTCTTTCTTGTCTCAAAATTTCAGGTTCCTATCTAAAGGGGTGCCGGAGTTATGAAAAAAGAAATTTCATGCAAAATGTGGTTTTCACATAACGGTAAATTTAAATCGTAAATTACAAAATATTACATAATTTTGACATTGTTTTATATAGATAATAAAATTTTCGATCTTCTGCCGGTTTTAGATTGCAAAACTATTACGCAAAGCCCGAGATATATACATCTGAAAATGGGGCTTTTTTACAATTTTGAAGAGCTGCAACTTTGGAACCCTTTACAACTAAAATAAACCTTTCACACACGTAAAAGTATATTATTGTAGCTTTAATTTTTACATCTTGTAGAAGTTAAATGTGTGCAGGTTCCTAAGTTACAGGTGTTTAAAAATAGCAAATTTTCAATTTTTAAGCCCTAATAGCTCATAAACAGGGGGTGGTCCGAAAAAATTTTCTGAGCAAACTTATACTAATTCTAAAAGTTCTTTCTTGCCTCAAAATTTCAAGCTTCTATCTAGAAGCGTGCCGGAGTTATGAAAGTAGAAAAATCATGCAAAATTTGGTTTTCACATAACGGTAAATTTAAATACTAAATTTAAAAAAATTGTATAATTTTGATATTAATTTACAAAGATAAAAGAAATACCTGTCGAATGACGTTTTCAGATTGAAAAAAGCTTAAGCAGAACATAAGATATATGCATTTAAAAATAGGGCTTTTTCAAAGTTTGAGGGGGTGTAGCTCCGTAATGGGGGGGGCTACATGAAAAAGTTGTTCCACAAAATTATTTTTTTTATGAGACCTACCCATGGTTAAAATTTTTTTTCTCTATCTTTAACGGTGTAGAAGTTTTGTAAACAGACGGACGGACGGACGGACGGGCGGACGGACAGAGTGAAACTAATAAGCACATTTTTTCAAAATTTTTTTGGAAATGTGCTAAAAACGAAATTCTTTTAATAAACTAAATAAATTTTGTTAAATATCAATTTTATTTTTGAACTTTAATTAATTGTCAAGTCAAAATTAGTTTTAAATGTAATTTGGAAAACTGTTTGGATAATGACACAAAAAGTAAGTTTGTCATTTGCAGAGCAAAAGAAAGTTACATGGTGTTTTTATGGGTCTTAGCAGAGATTGGTACCATCCATCTCTTGAATCATTTTTCTTTTGTGAAGATTGTCAAAATTATGAAGGCCTATTACGAAGTATGTTTGATAACATCCATAAAGTCATTGCCAATCTTGACAATGAAAAGTCTGCTCTGTTTGCAAAAACTAACTATGCAATCGTCAACAACTCGAACACTTTTCAAGATATGGCGAAATCGTTTGACTCATCATGCAGTCGTGTTTTCGGTCAAAGCAGTGGTGTTCAGGGGAATGGTATCTCGGTCACAATTAATAAAATCAAAAGTGATCTTCTCTTAACTTTTGCCATTTCCAAAGTTTGGAGAACAAGATTAGAGATATTTTCGAAGCGGGTCCCAGTTACCGAAATATGTCTAGTGACCTGTTTTCGGTTAAGAAATTGCTGACATCACAGTTTGACTCTTTTGTAGAGAAGATGGAGTCTTTAAATAACTCCTCAAATATGTTTTTGTTAGATGTACTTGGTGAATACAAAAACTTGAAGACGCAAGGGGCTCCGGAAATACTTTATGGAGAAATACAAAATATTCCAAAAACATGTGAAATTGGAACTCATTGTATACCGGATACACGTGAAATAGGTATACAAACAAACCCTATTATTTTACATAAATTTGGTACTAAATGGACTGAATATGAATGGAATTACAGACTTTCTAAATTATACAATTCTAATATTTCCTCAATTAATAAGGAGAAGTTATTAAATGCACGAATTCTCATCAAAGGTGCTTCATCTTTCTTTGATGTTACTCATATGCTTCAATTTATCAGCAAAAAAAGAGTTCCGGGTCATCACTGTTTCATGCCTTAGTGTTACTCCTAATCGGATAAAAAAAGAAATGTAAAATATCGCTGGTTTAAATTAACTGGACCGTATAAAACTTTGGAGTTGTTGCAGGAGCCTGATAATGCATACGTTTGGAACAAAATTGTTGCAGTTACTACCTGGTAATCCTTCAGTTCAAGTCTACCTGTCAAATTAATTAAGCCAAAAGCTAAAGGTAACCTTAAATATCCATTAAGTTTAACAGATGCAAATTCTGATTCTTCTGAAATTCTTACTAATCTATCTAACCATTCCGCTATTGATACTAATAAAACAAATCTTACCGCAAATAAAATTACTAATAACAAGGATTTAATTAGTCTACTGAACTTACCAATAATTACAGCTCCTAGTGCTAGTAACTCTAGTCATACAATTAACAATAATTTAATTGATAATGATTTTATCAGTCTTTTTGACTCGCCAAAAGTTGCACCTCCTACTGATTCTAATAAATCTAATCATACTACTGACATAAAGAATAATCAAAATAATATAAATAGCTTTCTCAGCCTACCAACAGTTATTTCACCTTCATTTAATGAGATTAACCATTTTAATACTACTAATTTCTTTAATAATAATTCATTAACGACTACTAAAAAAAAATAATCATACTCAGTATTCTTCTAACAATAAAATAAAATTTAAATCTAAATCTAACAATAGTACACTCTCTAATGAACACTATAAATCCTCCCTAAATAAACATGTTAGTGATTCTTTTCTTAAAACTAAAATTTCTAAATTTAAACGATCCATTTCTAACTCTCTGACAAAATATCAAAATTTTGTTCAAGGTGAAACCTTAAATCCTAATAACAAACCGTCAATATTACTGTCAATTATTATATTAAGCATGTTCGTGATTCTTTTCTTAAAACTGAAATTTCTAAATTTAAACGATCCATTTCTAACTCTCTGACAAAATATCAAAATTTTGTTCAAGGTGAAACCTTAAATCCTAATAATAAACCGTCAATATTACTTAAAAATTACCACGTATCGAATAGTTCAAATTTCAAAGTTTCTGCCCATCAATCAAATACTTCCATTGAAAATCCTATAATGCCACCCATTTTAGACCTTCTTTTGCCACCTGTTGTTAGGGTTACATTAAATAATTTACACTTAAATCAGAAGATAAGAATAACAGTAGGTACGTTTTAGCTAGACTAAGGGATAGCAGAATTTTTGAAAACGTCCGACTTTATTTAGCCTATCTTCATAATAAGTCTAATGATGTATGTATAGGTGCCAAAACCAACACATCTCTAAAAATTGCTATTCAACAAGAAGGCTTGCCAACTGATGTTAATGAATTACGTAAAATTTTTATAAGATATCATGAAACATTTAATATTTCATCGGTTAATGCTTTAACGGAGATCTTGAATCATATGCCTCCCACATTTCTTCTAACAGAATTATCAATCTTCAAAGGATAAGAGAAAATCATGATAAGTACTTTCGTCCCCTCCCAAGTCAGAGAAAATTTAGTTAATATCAATCTATATCAACATACTTTAGCTAACCCTTGTACTACCTCTTCTAAATTATCTATTTATCATCAAAATGTACGAGGCCTGCGTACTAAAACTAAAACTATTTTCTCTAATTCACTTTTAGAGTTTGACATTTTTATTCTAACAGAAACGTGGCTTACTTCTTCAATTAATAACTTAGAACTTTTCTCATCATCTTTTAATGTCTTTAGAAAAGACAGATATGGTACGCTATTTTCTGATAATATTTCAAAAAGTGGAGGTGTATTAATTGCTATAAAAAATCCCATTTGTTCTTCAGAAGTGATTTGTTCTCAGTGCGAATTAATTAAAGATACCGAAATTATAGCTATAAAAGTTAAACTGCAATCTAATAATTTAATCATTATTAAATGTTATATTCCACCTGCTTCTAGTTTTGAACTTTATTCTCAATACTTATTAGTAATTGAATCGTTCATTAGTAATATTAACGCAGATGACGATATTTTATTATGTGGTGATTTTAATTTACCTAATATTAGTTTGGTTGGCCATGTTGAAGAACCTTACTTTGTGCCGAAGGAACTGATTAGCAATATTGAATGCTTAGTTATCGATTCCTTAAACTCCTTTAATCTTCAACAAGTTTCTTCGATTTATAATTATCGGGGTTATCAATTGGACCTTATTTTCACCACAAACTGGAATGACCTAGTTATTCTTGGTTGTCCTATGGAATTAGTAAAAATAGATCCTTCTCAACCGCCTATCTGCTTTTCTTTTTGTTTTTTTCTTCTCTGTAGATGTCGATTCTGCTCTTTCATATCGTTTTAACTTTTTAAAAGCTAATTTTGCTAATATTAATAATTTTTGTTTACAACGAAAATGATTATAGAGTTTTAACAAAATCTATAAATAAAGCGAAGTTGGAATGGCATACGTATGAAAACAAACTAACTAGACCAATTAAAGTTATGGTAAGAAATCTTCACCCATCTTGTGAGCCAGAAGATATTAAAAAAGAACTTCTTAATAGAGGTTTTAAATGTCTAGATGTGACAAATAAAATTAAAAAAACTAAAGATGAAAATATAAAGATTGTAACAAAGCTTCCACTGTTTATGATATCTTTTGACCATTCGGAGGAAATAAATAAAATATACAAAATAGAATATTTACAGCACATGAGAGTGAAAATTGAGGCTCTCAGAAGTAGTTAGTCTATTCCTTAATGCAAAAGATGCCAGAGTTTTGGTCATACACAAAAATTCTGCCAAAGACAGGCTATATGACAATAGAATGTCATATGACAATAGAATGTAGTAAAAAAGAAAATTTCCAAGCCATATGTGTAAACTGCAACGAGGCACACTCTGCTAGTTATCGTGGTTGTTTGGTAGCAAAAGAATTACAGAAAAGAAGATTGAATATGCGCAAACCAAAACATTCAAATGTAATAAAAACACCGAAAAAAACTACACCGTTTGTATCTAATAAAGTTGTGAATGGAGTTTTATACTCCCAACCCTTAAAATCTAAAACAGAAGAAAATATTCTTACAGAGAAACAATCTAAGGCTATAAAACCTAAAAGTAATGACAAGGATGTGATGCACATGATGCAAAACTTATTGATAACAATTGATGAAATCTCCATAAGATTAAATAAAATAGAAAAGAAATACATTAATGTATCTCATGAAATCCCTAAAAGAATTGTAAAAAATGTATCTAGATAAAATACATATTGCAACTTGGAATTCGAATGGTCTCCTAAATAAAAAACATGAACTAGAAATTTTCTTAAGATCTAGAAATATTGATATATGTCTGATATCAGAGACTCATTTGACAATAAACTCAAACTTTAAGATACTAGGTTATGAATGCTATATGGCAGTTCATCCTAGTAATCAGCCAAGAGGAGGTAGTGCAATTCTAATAAAAAGCACTATAAAACATAATGAAGATTTCAAAATTGAGTCTGAAGAAATACAGCTTTCTATGATCAAAATTTCATCTACTAACAAAACCTTAATATTGGTGCAGTATATTGTCCACCAAGATGCAATATTAAGAAAAATATTTTTAAAGAACTCCTAAATGTCCTTGGTTAAGCTTTAAATATGAAATCGTAAACAACATTAATTTAGAAATAAATTTACAATCAAAAGAACAATTAGATCTGGAACTTAAAGGCTTTATTAATATAATTCAAAAAGCTGCTTGGAATAACACAAAAATATTTGAATATAGGTCAGCAGCAAATATTTATCCCAGAGAGATAACTGATTTAATAAAACGAAAAAGAAGGGCTAGACGTAGATGGTAACAATCTCGTCACCCTGATGATAAGAAGATTTTGAACAGATTATCACAATCTCTTAAAAGAAAAATCAAGATTCTAAAATCAGTAGCATATGAAAATTATATAAAAGGTTTATCGGCAACAAAAGAATCAAATTACTCGTTGTGGAAAGCAACGAAGAGTGTAAAAAAGCCGATTAAGCACGTCCCGCCTTTCATGAAACCAAATGGAACTTGGGCAAAGGATAATAAAGATAAAGTCGAATTATTTGCAGATCATTTAGAAAATATATTCAAACCAAACGATGTAAATTCTGATCTTTGTTTATTAGACAATTTTATAATAGAAGAAAACACTATTAATCCATTTACACAAGAAGAAATTAGTGAAATAATAAAAACTCTAAAGTTGAAAAAAGCCCCAGGTTTTGATCTTATTACAGCTCAGATTATAAAAGAGCTCCCACAAAAAGCCCTAAGATTTTTGAGAAAAATCATAAATGCGGCAGTAAAATTGAAGTACGTTCCGAGCGCTTGGAAAGTGGCAGAAGTTATTATGATAGCAAAACCAGGGAAGCCATTAAATGAGGCGAAATCTTATAGGCCAATATCTCTGCTACCCATTATGTCAAAACTTTATGAAAAACTATTGTTAAAAAGGCTGAAGCCAATTATAGAAAATAAAAATTTAATTCCTAACCATCAATTTGGTTTTAGATCCAAGCATGCAACAATTGACCAAGTTCATAGAATAATAAATGTTATAGAAAAAGCATTCGAAGAAAAACAAATATGCTTCACAATATTTCTAGACGTAGGACAAGCCTTTGACAAAGTTTGGCACGATGGTTTAATATTTAAATTAAGAAGATTGATACCGTTACAATATATAGAGATACTCGAATCGTACTTGTCTGAAAGATTATTTAGAATTAAACAAGATGAAGAGTACTCTACACTAAGAGAAATAAAAGCAGGTATGCCTCAAGGCAGTATTCTAGGTCCTATATTGTACTTGCTTTATACAAGTGATCTACCAGAAGTAGAAAATGTAACTGTAGCAACATTTGCTGACGATACTGCAATATTGGCAGTAGGATCGAATATTGACGAAGCTACAAAAAAATTACAAAAAGCAAGTGAAAAAATATGTTACTGGACTATCAAATGGAAAATAAAACTAAATGAATCTAAATCTGTGCATGTTAATTTTTCCTATAGAAATATAAAGAATCCACCTAAAATAAATTTAAACGGTGTATTTGTATCAATCGAAAATTCTGCAAAATACCTAGGAATTACACTGAATGTAAAGTTAAGGTGGAATGAACACGTTAAAAAGAAAAAACTAGAACTTGAAAATAAATATAGAGAAAATTACTGGCTCCTAGGGCGTAAGTCTAAACTAGCAATATATAATAATGTGTTAATTTACAACCAAGTAATTAAACCTATATGATTATATGGCATTCAACTTTGGGGTTGTACCAAGAAAACGCATATTGAAAAAATGTAATCCTTTCGGAATAAAGTCCTACGTAACATAGTAAGTATAGATGAAATAAGTAGATATGCCATAAAGCATAAAGCTCGTTTAGAAGAGCATATAAATCTTGAAGCTGCTCAACTAATAAATAATCAAATTATTATAGGAAGGTTTAAAAGAAAACCTTTAGATATAGTACGAAGATATAGTACAGATTTCCTTAGGGAAAGTACATAAAACCTATATTCAAAACAAGATAGCAAAAAATTAATGGTTAGTCAGTTTGACTAGTTTTAATAAGGGAGGGGTGTGGTTTAGTCGGTTAGAATCTGGCATACACTTCTCCTACGGGGCGGTCTGTATCTTTCGAAGATTCCACACCAATCCACGTAAAAAAAAAATATTAGTAGGGTTGAATCTGCTCAAAAACAATTTCTCAGATTTGCTCTCCTTCACCTTTCTTTGGAAGACCCGCATAATCTCCCACCATACAAGCATCGTTTAAACTTATTAAATCTTTCTACCCTTGAAAAACGTCGTGATGTTGCCGATATAATATTCCTAACAGAATTACTAAAAGGTAATATTGTGTCTTCTCAGTTACTTGATAGAATTGACTTTTGACCAGATTAAGATCACATAACATATTTTATGTTCAATTTCATAGAACTAACTATGGAAAACACGAACCTCTAAATAGAATTATGTCCTTATCTAATAAGTATAAACAAACTATTAATTTTAAACTTTCTAAACTTACTTTAAAGAGGAATCTTTATTCGCATCATTGAAATTTAAGGAGTACCTTTAGCTTGTTACTCATTTTAATTAGTTTTTATTATTTTTTTTTTATTTTTCTTCTCTTTTTTATTATTAAATTTTATTATTATTAATTTAATTGATTGTTAATTATTTAAAGTTTAATTTAATATTATTAATATAAATTTGCATTTTTTGATTTATTTTTAATAGTTTTGTAATTAATTCTTGTTACTTAATACATGTTAATACTTTATTAGTTTTTTAATTCAAGCATATGTCAGTTAAATAAATAAATAAATAAATTCCGTATGGATCGATGGGTTAACACACAATATACTCGTTAAATATAAATTTCCTCAACACCTAGTTGCCCTAATACAAAGTATGATCACCAAAAACAAATTTTACATAGAAACGAGAAATATTGATATTGTGCCCAAAATGTGCCATGTGGCTAACGGTCTGCAACAAGGTGCTGTGAATTCACCGGTTCTATTTTCATTATATATTATAGATATGCTAAAAATACTGGAACGTGTAAAAGGAACTAATTGCACAATCGCATTTGCTGACGATATAATAATTTACTGGGCAAATAACTACGTAAAAAACATGCAATATCGCGTCCAAAAAATGTTCAACGTAGTAACTGATTATTGCAAAATATGGTTACTAAAAATTAACGTTCAGAAATGTGAAACCATCTTTTTTAAAAATACGTATACAAATCTGAACGCCCACCTAAAACGAAATTAGAAGAGTTTTAGAATTAAAAGGCCAAACACTATTATATTGTCAAATACAGCAATCGTGAAGTATTTAGGTGTGCACCTACACCGAAATCTAATATATAGCGAACAAGTTCAACAAACAATTGAAAAAGGCAATAAAGCAATTTAAAAGCAAAGGCAAAAGCCAATTAGAAAATCTTAAATTAAAATCAAAATTAGAGAAAATCTGAAAATTTGAAAGAAGGTGCATTAGAGTTTGCATAAATAAATTTCGTAAACCCGTGTATGACTACAAATATTTCTATTCTAATAAATATTTGTGCAAAGAATCAAACATAAATAAATCGACAGTTAAAACTTGTTCAAAACCATTATGAAAGAGCACAAAACACTCCAGAAAATGGTCTAATATCTCACATCTTTTACCACAACGGGGAGTACATTAGAAAGACCTTGTTCACAGGATTTATAGCCCCTGAGCATTTTATCTCTCTAGATAAAAATGGTTACATATTAAACCAAAATCATGTCCCACTACTATAGCACTATAGTAGACGGGCCACATGTAAAACCATCGAATATAATCTGGGTAATAGTAATGGAGAGCGCTTAAAATACGAAATGAGCATTCCGTTTAAAGATACTCTGATTAAACAGGACTATTCGTCGTTAGACAAGTCATAGAACATTTTGATATACATGACATAACAGTAAAAACTACTTAGGGTAGGGTAGGATTATTTAAGTTAGAATAAGTATATTAAGTAGGTTAAGTAAATTTTAAAATGTAATATGAGCACTAACATTGATTTTTTATTTAAACAATGGCATTAAATGGAAGAGGAAAACATTCTTTGGCTCTGGTTTGAATTTAAGGCTATAAACAGTTTCAAGGACGAAACAGGGCATCCTAAAGTACTGGTCCCCAAACTAAAGTTGGATACCTCGACAAGATATTTTCAATGATACCCCATATGTCGATATTCGGCTATAAATATTGAAATCCCCTTACAACATATAAAGGGCTGAAAGGGCTCTTTCGGAACCAAAAAAATGTGATTTCAGATTTTTCTGAATGGTTTTACACCAAAATCTATCAAATGCCTTCTGAAGCTAATCTCTAGCACATCTAGCAGTTCTTCTTCTTTTTGATACGAAGTGAGTGAGTGAATGGTTTCATGCATTACTCACTCAGTCATTTCATGAGTGATTTAGTAGTTTCATAACTAGAAATGTGTGCTTGCATTGCAAGCGTCAAACAGTTGATTAAATTGCATGCTGAAAAAGCATGTTGAAAAAGAATTGTATCACTGATTTTTATAGCAAGGGCTCAAAAACGCCCTCATCCTCCAACGGAAAGGTCTTAAACCATGATTCACAAACAAAAGTTGTAGAGCTGGTCAAACCCTTTTTAATGATACCCCACATGATAATATACCATTGCCTCCTATATTAAGGGCTTATAAACAGTTTAAGGAACCAAGTAGGGCCTCCTAGAACAATCATCCCAAAACTAAAGTTGAAGATCAGGCCAAGATCTTTCCAATGATACCCCACATGATCACATACAGCTTATTCTATATCAAGGGCTTATAAAAGCTTTCTGGACCCAAGCAGGGCATCCTGGAGCCAGATTCTCCGAAAAAAACTTGGTAGGCTCGCCAGGACTTTTTTAACGATACCGCACATGATAATATACCGCTTACTTTTATATTAAGGGCTTATAAACTGTCTCAGGGAACAAGCAGAGCGGCCTAGAATACTAGTTCCCAAACAAAAGTTGAAGAGCTCCCCAAGATCTTTTCAATTATATTCCATATGACGATATTCGGGTATACATATGGAAATCCCCATACAACATATAAAGGGCTAAAAGGACTGCTTTTGAACCAAAAAGATGTAATTTCAGATTTTTTTCATCTTTTTGATACAAAGTCAGTGAGTGAGTGGTTTCATGTATTTGTTAGGAACAGCTTTATATATATAATAATGTATATACATTTAGAAACGACCGATGACGACCTTTGTGTAGATGGTAAAACCAAACTCAATATTAAAATTTTTATTGATCAAGAAGGTTTGCCTTCTAACCCAAAGGAATTAATGAAATTATATGTAAAATATCATGAAGGTTTCGGAGCTTCATCTAAATCGGTTGAAAAAGATTTACAAGCTTATTGTAGTCACCTTAAAAGTAAGAGAATCGAGTATTTGCAAAAAATAAGAAAAAGTAGTAATGATTTTTTTCGTTCCCTTAGCGGCAGAAAATAACATTAACACTAATCTTATTTTAATAAATACAACAACTAGTTTTAAGGAGTTAAAATCAACAGATAATAAAAGCAATTTTAGTGAAAATCTCAAAATCTTCTACCACAACTGTAGTGGTATGAGAGGTAAGCTAAAGAAATTATATGTTGATGCCAAGTCTTGTGACTTCAGTGTGCTTGCTATTACCGAAACATGGCTAAACGATTCCTTCATAAATGAAGAAATACTTGACAATAATTGGTCGATTTATAGAAAGGATAGGGACTTTTTCTCTATGAACTGTTCCTGTGGAGGCGGTGTCTTACTTGCAGTAAATAATAACCTTTCTAGTGTTCCACTAATCACTAGGACGTCCCACACTTTTGATCACCAATTTATTAGAGTAAACTTAGGTAATAATTTTATTTACCTAGGAATTGTTTACTTTCCACCTAATTCTGACAATTCCTCATATTCTGAATTTTTCGATATTTATCACTATATTATATCTAAAATGAATGAGGATGATTCAATTTTTATTTTTGGCGATTTCAATCGTCCTTCATTATCTTTTATAAAAGATGATTCAGATAATTTGTTATTACCAATTAACTTTCATGATGAAATAGATTTTGACATTATTACGGAGTTCTATGGTAATGATTTACAACAAATTATTAATTACCCAAATAAAAACAATAAGTGGTTAGATCTTGCATTTTCAAATGCATATGACAGAGTGGTGGTTAAACTCGCTGATGATGCAGTCAACCTGTTCACTAACACTCCTCATCATAACGCAGTCATCTTCGAATTTTCTACTTCTTTGCCACTCTTCGCGAAATCTTACAATAATAATATTGTATATGACTTTTTCAACGCTGATTATCAAAGCATTAATAATGCTTTATCAATTTTAAATTGGGACGATCTGTTAATACAACAGGATATTAACTCTTCAATTTCTATCTTTTACTCTAAAATTTTCGACATAATTAACTCCTTTGTGCCAAAAATTCGTAAAAAAGATAAAACAACAGAACCTTGGCTTAATAGAGAAATTAGGACATTGCGTAATCAACGCAACAAACTTTACAAAAAAATTAAAGTTACAAAGGATCCTGATGTTAATTTACTGAACATGTACAAGGATCGTGCTTTTGAATTTAAACAGAAATCAAATCTAGCATACGATAATTATGTCAATGAAATTGGAAATAAATTAATTATAGATCCAAAAAAGTTTTTTGACTTCATTAATACAAAACGGAAAACCTATGGATATCCAAGTTCAATGTCTAAAGATAATGGTTTTTCTTCTTGTCCTAATGTAATCTGCAATTTCTTTGCAGATTGTTTTCAAAAAGTTTATAGGCCATTAGATTCGCCTACCAATTTTACATTTTCTAACTCCCATAATAGATCTAATTCAATTATTACAGATCTATATCTTTCGGAAAACTAAATATTTGAAGCAATTACCAACCTTGATACAAAAAAAGGTGTAGGACCCGACTTGATCCCACCTTCTTTTTTATATAACTGTGCCAATTATTTGACTCAACCGCTTCATTTTATTTTTAATCAATCGCTTTCGACAGGCATTTTTCCGAATGCGTGGAAATCTTCTTTTTTAACCCCCATTCATAAAAAGGGTGACAAAGCTTCCGTCGAAAATTACCGTGGTATAGCTATCCTATCAACTATTCCAAAATTGTTCGAAAAAATTGTAGTCAGTAAAATAACACCCGTCATAAATTCAAAATTAAACGAACAACAACATGGATTTAGAAAAGGTCGTTCTACTACAACCAATCTTACGGTTTACACATCGGAAATACTAACTGAAATGGAAAATGGTTATCAAGTTGATGGTATTTACACGGATTTTAGCAAAGCTTTCGATCGTGTTGATCACAATATTTTGTTTAAAAAACTTGAAACTTTAGGCATTTCAGGTTCTTTCCTTACTTGGCTTTGCTCTTATCTTACTGAAAGAACTCAAAATATTAAATTCCAAGGTTATTTATCGAACACAATTAATGTCACCTCGGGAGTGCCACAAGGAAGCCATTTAGGCCCACTTCTATTTAATATTTTTATTTCAGATCTTTCTAATAAACTAGAAGGTGTACCACATATTGCATTTGCTGACGATCTTAAAATTTACCACGTTATCAAAAATAGTTCCAATTTTGAATTACTTCAATCAAATTTACATTCTTTACAAGAATGGTGCTTCTACAACAAATTAGAACTTAACATAGCGAAATGCAAGGTCATAAGTTTTACACGAAAAAGATCTACAATGCTTTTCGACTATACAATAGATAACATAGTTCTTGAAAGGGTGTCCTGTATGACCGATCTTGGCATTCTTCTGGACGATAAACTTAACTTCCATCTTCACTATGATCATATGATTTCCAAAGCAAATAAAATGTTAGGTTTTATTAAGAGAAGGGCTAAGGAATTTAATAACCCAGCAGTGACAAAAGCTCTTTACTGCTCGTTAGTTCGATCTATTCTAGAATACGGTAATATCGTATGGGATCCAGTGTTTCAATTACATTCCAATAGGATAGAATCCGTTCAGAAACAATTCCTTTTGTTTGCCTTGAGAAACCAATATAATCCTATAGACTATTCTACTCTTCCAAGCTACTCTACAAAACTTAAATCATTGAATATGTTAACCTTATCTTCACGCAGGCAAATGCTTTCATCCTGCTTTACTTTTGACATCATAAAAAAAAATATTGACGTTCAATTCTTAGTAAATAAGGTTAGATTAAACAATGTAGTCAGAAATACAAGAAACACTAAATTTTTACTAGAAAATACACACAGAACAGAATATGGAAGAAATGAGCCAATAAACAGATGTTGCACTACATTCAACAAACACAGTCATCTTTTTTCACCAGACATATCAAGAAATTCTTTTAAACATAAATTAACACAGAAATTCATAAATGACTTAATTACTTAAATTACCTAATTACTTTGTAAACATTTAAAAAAAAAAAAAAAAAATAATAATAATAATATATTTAATTCAAGTTCAAGTTCATATTATACATTCCACTTAATTATACACTCATACTGTGTTTTTGTTCTGTAAGCATTTTTTTTTTATTGTTTTCAAATTTAATATATAGTACAAATTATAAAATTTTCATTGTAAATTTTTAGCTTAGTAATCAAAAATGTTTTTTATTTGCTATTGTTTGTGTATTTTGTTAGCTTTAATTTTTTTTAGCTGTAAGATTTTTTATGTAAAAACCTTGCTTTGGTTTAATAAATAAAATAAAAATAAAATAAACCTATTAAATGATACCCCACATGATGACAGTATGTCTCTGGCTTTAATGGTAAGGGCTTATAAACGCTCTCATCCTCCAACAGAACGGTCATGAACCATGGTCTACAAACAGAAGTTGTAGAGCTCACCAATATCTCTTAGATGATACCTCTCATGATAATATATCGCTGACTTTTATATTGAGGGCTTATAAACAGTTTCAAGAACCAAACAGGGCGTCCTAGAACAATGGTCCACAAACTAAAGTTGAAGAGGGCGCCAAGATCTTTTCAATGATACACCACTTGATCATATACGGCTGATTTTATATCAATTGCTTATAAAAACCTTTGGATCCAATCAGGGCATCCTGGAGCTAGATTCCCCAAACAAAAGTTGAAGAGCTCGCCAAGATCTTTTCAATGATACCTCACATGATCACATACAACTGATTTTATATCAAGGGCTAATAAAAGTTTCTGCACCCAAGCAGAGCATCGTAGAGCCAGATTCCACAAACAAAAGGTGTTAGGCTCGCCAAGACCTTTTTAATGATACTGCACATGATAATATACAGCTTAATTTTATATTAAGGGCATATAAACGGTCTCAGGGACCAAGCAGAACGTCCTAGAATATAGGTCCCCAAACAAAAGTTTAGGAGCTTGCCAATATCTTTTCAATGATACCCCATATGACGATATTCAGGTACCAAATTTGAAATCCCCATACAACATATAAAGGGCTAAAAGGGCTCCTTTGGAACTAAAAAGATTTAGTTTCAGATTTTTCTGGATGGTTTCACACCAAACTCTATCAAATGCTTTTTCAAGCTAGTTTCTAACACATCTAAAAGTGCTTCATCTTTTTGATACGAAGTGTTTCACTCATTTGTTAGGAACAGTTGTTATCTAATATATAAAGCAGAAATTCTGTTTGTTTGTTGGTTTGTTTGTGCCCTTTTCTCGTAAAAACCACCAGTCCGATTGCAACCAAATTTTGCAGGAACATTTCTACGACGCCGGAAAGTGTTATAGGCTATGTCGCGTTTCGGTTTATTAACCCATTGCGGCCCGAGAGCCATTTAAGGTTTTTTCGTTTTTTCGTTGTTCTGCCTAAACGGTTTGATCGATTGAGTTAAAAATTTTTACAAAAGTTCTCCTTAGCTTTGTTCCAAAGAAGTTTGGATACAATATGTTACCCGGATTCGCCCCGGAGGGCTTCCAAAAAAATTTTTGTTTCCGATTTATGTCCAATTTTATATGTTGGTTTTATGGTCCGAAGACAAATTTTTATGAAGTTCCGTTAACCCATTTGTGCAAGAAAGCCGAACGAATTTTATTAAATTTTTCTGTTGTATTGCTTAAACGGTTTGACCAATTGAGTTGAAAATTTATCAGAGTGTAGCTCTTTACCATAGGAGCTCACTGAGGTGATTTGGTTACGATCCATTAACCTGTTTCGGCACCAGGGCTCAATGAATTTTTTTAATTTCTTTGTTGTTGCAGTTAAACGGTTTTACCAATTGAGTTGAAAATTTACGAAAGTGTAGGTCTTTATACCAAAAGCTTGCTGAGTTGATTTGGTTACGATACATTAACCCATCAGGCTTCAGGCCATGAAGTGTCTTATTTTTTGTTGTTGCTTAAAGATTTGACCAATTGAAAATTTGCACAAGTATTGCACTTTTACACACAAACTCATTCAATTAATTTTGTCGTGATACGTTAACACATTTCGGCACGATAGATCGTCAAAAAAAATTCTAATTTGTGTCTAATTTGGCAGGATGAATTTATGGTTCTAAATAAAGCCTGTGACAAAACGTTTGTTAAAATTTGTTAACCCATTGCCGCACGAACACCTATTAAAAGTATTCTGCCTAATTTTTTGTATTATTATTATTAAAAAGATATTTCCAACACTCTTTACTTTTATCTGTACTGTTTTTAATATTCCATAAAAACCTTTCAATACTAATTTCTAATATAGAACAGTAATTAAAGTAACTTTATTAAGTATCTTAAGAATACTGTGTTTAAGTCTTAACAACATAACATTTGCGGTCGTTGTTAAAAAACAGAAACAATCTCATACATTAGACAATCATCACGTTATCATTCAGAAATGCATTACTTACATGCGGTCCACTTATGCATGTGTAAAACAAATTTTTAGCCAATCAATTTGAAAACATAATTAGAAAAAGTAAACGTAAAAAAATTCTGGTTGATTTATAAAGGTAAAACACAATCATGTAGTTTTTATATTAAAAAAAATATGTTAAACAGAACCTGAGATGTATACATTTAAAAAGAAGTTTTTTCAAAATTTGAGGAACTGTCGGTGCTGTAGAATCTCTAACGGTGAGGGTACATAAAAAAGTTGTTCTACAACATTACTCCTTTAAGAGACTTATGCATAGTTAATATTTCATTGCTCTTTATTAAGCAGTATATAAGTTTTGGAAACAGACGCATTGACAGAGCGAACCTAATCGAAAATTTTTCAAAATGTGCTTAAAAGGATAATTCACAAAAACATGAAGTGAAATTACTTACGAAAAAAAATGCATTACATTATGGTCTTTTATAATTGAAATGCAATTTTATGTTTCGGTATTATTGAATATATTGTGAAAATTCATTTCGCCGTAATTGTGATTATTGATTCCTTAAAGATTTTTTGTAGACGAAATGTCTTTAATTTTTCTTTCTGTTTATTCAATTTAACTAAATGTAATAAAAAATAGAATATTAACTACCAGTATCTGAAAATGCATAGTAATACGTGAACTATATTAATTAAATTATATTAACTCAAAAGCAAAAGTTAATAATATTTATTTCATAAAGCCGATAAAATAGTCCGGACAACGCCGGGTACTCTGCTAGTATATATATAAAATCTAATATAAAAAGAAAAAATTCTGTTTGTTTGTGCCCTTTTCACGTAAAAACCACCAGTCCGATTGCAACCAAATTTTGCAGGAACATTTCTACGACTCCGAAAAGTGTTGTAGGCTATATAACGTTTCGGTTCATTAACCCATTGCGGCCCGAGAGCCATTTAAAGCTTTTTCGTTGTTTCGTTGTCCTACCTAAACGGTTTGATTGATTTAGTTGAAAATTTGTACAAATTTTTTTCTTAGCTTTGGGAGGGTACTGAAGATATATGGATGCAATATGTTACCCGGATTCAGCCCGGCAGGCTTCCAAAAAATTTTTTCCGATTTATGTCCAATTTGTATGGTGGTTTTATGGTCTGAAAAAAGCCTGTGACAAATTTTATGAAGTTCCGGTAACCCGTTTAGGCACAAGAGCCGAACGAAGTTCATTAAATTTTTCTGTTGTCCTGCTTAAAAGGTTTAACAAATTGAGTTGAATATTTACAAAAATCACGATGGTTACGATACATTAATCGGTTTCAAAATCAGGCTTCAGGTCATGAAGTTCTTAATTTTTTTGTTGTTGTGCTTAAACGATTTTACCAATTGAAAATTTGCAAAAATATTGAACTTTTGCACACAAACTCATTAAATAAATTTTGTCGTGATACATTAACATATTTCGGCACGGTAGACTGTCAAAAAATATTTTTGTTTCTAATTTGTGTCTAATCTGGCAGGATGAATTTATGGTTCTAAATAAAGCATGTGCCAAAATGTTTGTTAACGTTTGTTAACCCATTTCCACACGAACACCTATTAAAAATATTCTGCCTAATTTTTTGTTAAAAAAATAACCTGATTAAAAAGATAAAAAGATAATTCCAACACTGAAAAAAGATAATATTAAAAAGATAATTCCAACACTGTTTTCTTTTATCTATACTATTTTCAATACAAATTTCTAATATATAATAGTAACTAAAATAACCTGTTATTAAGTATATTAAGAATACTGTGTTTAAGTTTTAACAACATTACATTTTCGGCAGTTGTTAAAAAACAGAAACAATCTCCTACACACGATAATCATCAAATCATCATTCAGAAATGCATTACTTACATGTGGTCTACCTATATATATAAGATGCATGTTTATAACATATTTCCCATAAAATATCATTGAAATATCAGTCTCTCTAATGAATTTGTGTGGGGTGCACATAGAATTAGAGTATAATTATATAGATTTAATTAAATAGAATATATTGATTTTGAACATTTAGTAAATTTTAACTTGCACAAATCAAAAAAAAAAAAAGTTCAATTAAATAAATAAAGTTTGAATTATGAATTATTACTTTATTGGATTTTAAAATAAATAAAAAAATAAATAAAAGAAAATATTAAGAAACAGAAAGAAATAATATATAAGTTAAGGAAAATATATAAAAAGAGTCAATTGGAATTTAAAAGTGGAATAACAGTGAAAAAAAATAAATAAAATAAAATAATAAATTTAAGTAAAAGAAGAAAAATATAAAAAGTGTTTAAAAAAGGAAAAAGAACAAAAATGTATAACCTTTTGTAATATTTTAAAGAGAAAGCAAACACCAAAATATGAATTGTTTTACTTATAAAAAAAATAGCAAAGTTCTGACGTTTATAGTAATTGCTGCGATTGCAAAAACAATTTTCATGCTATCTGTGCTAACCTTCGTGCAGAGAATTTTTCTTATTATAAAGAATCTGGAAATAAATTTCGATGCGTTAAATGTGACAAAGTGAGACGACGATCTATTATTCTCGATCAACATAATTTCTCTGGTAGTAGTAGTAATGCTACTTAGATGAGTAGCATTACTACTACTACTTCTTCATCAGTTATAAATACTAATGCACAGTCAGCACTCTCTTCAGAGAATAATAACACAACACAAACTGCTGAGACAAATTCTACTAATTCTACTCCGCCTATTTCATCTCTCAATTCAATAACTGCTGAGTATAAAAACAAAGTAGTCACTATGGAGTTACTGTATCAAGAATTGGTAAATATAAAAGATATTAACGCTCGTTTTTTATGAGTTAAAAATGGTAAGAGAGAATAGTACTCTTAAGAAAAAAATTAACATATTGGAGCAAAAAATTAATGTTATAAAACAAAAAGAAAAAAATAATGCAATTGAAATTGTTGGTATTCCAAATCTGAATAATAATAACGCATTACTTACGGCAAAAAAAGTTTTTTCTGATTGTTTGCAATTAAGCATTGATGTGAATGAAATTAAAAATTGTTATGTTAAAATAAAAAAAAAGCAATGTTATGTGTGAATTTCAATTCTTATGATACAAAGCAAAAAATTATTAAGACAAAATCTTCAAATGTGGGAAAACTAAACACATCTACTTTTGGTACAATAAAAAGCAACATCTACATTAATGAAGCATTTACAAATTACAACAAAGCTTTATATATGGAAGCAAAAAAAATAAAAAAACAAAACAATTTTATGTATTTATTGTATCAAAATTGTAAAATATATCTTAGAAAAGTGGAGGGTGATAAGGCCATTGTTATAAATTCATTCGAAGATTTATCAAAAATTAATTCTTGATTTTTAAAACTTTTAATTTTAAATTTTTTTTTGTTTTGTAAATGATACTTGATATTTCTAACTTCGATTACGATCTTATTAACAATGATCTTAACTTACCTACTATAGGTAATGTAGCAAATTATAATTTTAATTGTTTGAATAATTTTGTTATAGTCCATGAAAACATTAGAAGTTTAAGGCAAAATTTCAAACATTTTATTTCTGAACTTGAAGTTTTAACCAGACTTTTTATTTGTCTCGGAAATATGGATATACGATTATGAAATTTTGTATTATCATATTCCAGGGTATGACTTTTACGCTTGTACAAATGGTAATCATGTTTCAGGTGGTGTTGGTTGTTTTGTAAAAAATGTTTATGAGTGTGTAGTTGTTAACTATAATCTTAAGACTTCTGATATTTTAAAAATTTCGTGTAGAGTCAATGATGTTAATTTTACCTTTTTATATATTTATAGGTTTCGTAAACACAATTTTAGTGTATTCCTTAATGAATTCTCAAATATGTTAGATAATGAAAATGTAAAAAATCTTTTCGTGGTAGGAGACATAAATTTTGATATATTAAAGGTAAATGATGATGTAACAAATCTTTTAACATTGCTAGCAACCCATGGGCTATTTTCCATAATAAACGACTCAACTAGGCCATCTTCGGGTAAGTGCATTGACCATTTTTATGTTCGATCTTCTAGACTCGAATTGATTCAAAAAATTAATTTAGATCTGAATATTACTGATCACTGCATGACAGGTTTAATTACTAAAAAGTTGAGTGAAGTTAAACATAATAAAAACAGTAACGACAAACAACTAAAAAAAATAGATTATGCAAAACTGAATTTAAGTTTACAGTATGAGTTCTGGGAAGAAGTTCTAGTAGAAAATGATATTTCTAAAGCTTATACCATTTTTAGTGAAATTTTGCAGGAACATATTTGTAGGTGTAGTATAACTCTTACTGTGCGCAGCAAATATAAGAAGTTAAAACCGTGGATTAATAATAAGTTAATAAATGAAATAAATTTAAAAAATAAGTTAGGTAAAAAATGCAGTAGGTCTCCACATAGTCATAATCTTCGGAAAAAATATAAAAAAATTAGCAAAAAATTAAAAACTGATATTAACTTACAAAGGAATAATTTTTATAAGCATGAATTTGCAAAAAATTTAGGTAATATTAAAGGTGAGTGGCAGGTGATAAACAATATTTTAACTAAACCAAAAAATAAAAATAATATTGTTGTAGTGAAAAAAGATAATTGTGAAGGATGAGCTAGAAGTTGCTAATTTATTTAATGATTATTTTATTGAAATTACTGAAAACTTGATTCCACAAGCCAACTCTTATAGTTGCAATTGTAATTCTATTTCTCTGGAACAATATAGTAGTAATACTAGTTTTCGTTTTGAACCAATTTCTTCTCTCGAAATTGTTAAAGCAATAAAAACACTAAAAAAATCGTATTCCTGTGGGCACGATGGTCTGTCAAATATTGTCTTAAAAAAATACATTTACTGGTTTGTGATATTCTAGCGCATATTTTCAACAGGAGCATTCTTTCAGGTGTGTTTCCAGATGCTCTTAAGTGTGCAATTGTAATTCCTTTGTTCAAAAGAGGGGATTGTAAGAATCTTAATAATTACAGACCCATTTCACTTCTCCCTTCAATAGCAAATGTTTTTGAGAAAATCGTAAAAACCAGGATTTTACTTTTCTACATAAAACAAAATTTTTAAGTCCGGCTCAATTTGGATTTAGAAATGGCATTTCCACAGAAGATGCGTTATTACAATTTTGTTCCAAAGTGTATGAAAATTTGGATAAAGGTAAATGTACTGCTGACGTTTTCGTAGATATTACAAAAGCCTTTGACATGGTCAATCATAAACTGTTGCTTAAGAAAATTGAAAATGCTGGTTTCAGGGGATTTTTTCTGGAATCGTTTTCCAGCTATTTTATGTCACGATGCCAAAGAGGGAAAATTGGAAGTTAACTGTCAGATACAAAGTACATTAAACAGGGGATACCGCAGGGTTCTGTATTGGAGCCAATTCTCTTTTTATTATATATTAATTCTATATTTGACTTAGAATTTAAATGTACTACAATTGCTTTTGCGGATGATCTTGGTTGTGTGTATGGATCTGACAGTTTTCTTAATTTGGTTTGTGATATTAACCATGATTTCAATATGCTAAGAAATTGGTTCGCATACCATAGGCTAGTAATTAGTAATAAAACAAAAATTTTGTTTTTCAATCTTCCACCTAATAAACCCTTTGCAGGGCAAGTTATACCATGCCCCCGAATGTGAAAGGCATAAATTATCTTTTGATTATTGTACATGTAGCAATTCTGTTTGTTCGTTCAATAGTAACGTGATTTGCAGTAATATTGTTTTGACTTAGAAATAAAACAATAAAATGAGTTGGGCTCCTCATATAGAATTGCTTAAAAGTTATTTTCGTTCCACCCTATGTAGCTTTTTTCGTTTGCAGCAATTATGTTCTTCAGAAGTTTTAAAGACCTTCTATTATGGCTTATTCCAATCCAAATTGCAATATGATACGTGCTGGGGAGGAGCTCATTGGTATAAGATGCAACCAATACTTATTCTAAAGAAGAATGTAATAATAAAAGTATGTAAAAAAAACGCTTGCATCCTAGTTTTCGTCTTTTCATAGAGACTAAAATTTTGCCCTTACGTCATTTGTATTATTACAAAGTGTTAAAAATATTCTTTATCAGGTCAGAGTATTTAAATAATAGATTTTCCAGTAGTTATCGCTTGCGTAATAATAATATGTTCTTTGTGAATGTTCCAACTTTCCGTACTGTTTGTTTTTGTAGATTTTATTGCATTCTTGCATGTCGCTTGTTTAACATATTACCTTTGTACATAAGAAAATGTAGATTGTTTAGCAAATTTTTTAAAATTTTGAAACATTGGCTATTTGATTTTAATTTTGATCAGGTTGAAGATTTGCTTGTTGTAATGTTTTGATTGAGCTTCTATTTTGCAGAAAATTATTTTTTTTTTTTTTACATTATTATATTTTATTTTGTTTTCTTTCTTTTGAAACTTTTTGTTTTTTATAATATCTTAAATGGTACACCCCACGACATTTCAAGAATTATGTGCTATTTTAAAGAATTAAAACATGGCTTTTAAAACTATTTTATTTAAAATACAAAATGTCTTTAATCTTTTATTTTTTTATTCTTACTTAGTTTCTATTCTAATTAAGTACTTTTTTGTTTTATAAATTTTATTTTAATTACTATTACATTTACTATAATATTGAACTATTGAATATATTGTGTATTATTGAATTATTGATTTAACTACATATGTTATATGATTTGTTATTTAGTTATAAGAAAGAAAAGAGATTGAAGTAAGAATAGATAAATAAATAAAATAATAAATTATAAAATAAATAAATAAAAATATGTACATATAGTATGTATAATGTGCGTATATTTAAAAATACTATAAACTCTATCTGACTCATGGCGCAGTGGTTAAGTCGCCAACCTTTCAATCGAAGGGTCTTGGGTTCAAACCCCGATCAGGTCATAAATAAAAAATAATAAAAAATATGTAGTACGTTTATATCGTAATAATGTGTATCGTATAATTAATATTAGTAATAATAACAATAATAATATTAATAATAATAATAATAGTAATAATAACAATAATTATAATAATAATAATAATAGTAATAATAATAATAGCTACTATAGTGGAGCCATCTTTGGTTACATCATGCAAGTAAGGTATTATATACTGCTGACCTTCTATTATGGCTTATTCCAATCCAAATTGCAATATGATACGTGCTGGGGAGGAGCTCATTGGTATAAGATGCAACCAATACTTATTCTAAAGAAGAATGTAATAATAAAAGTATGTAAAAAAAAACGCTTGCATCCTAGTTTTCGTCTTTTCATAGAGACTAAAATTTTGCCCTTACGTCATTTGTATTATTACAAAGTGTTAAAAATATTCTTTATCAGGTCAGAGTATTTAAATAATAGATTTTCCAGTAGTTATCGCTTGCGTAATAATAATATGTTCTTTGTGAATGTTCCAACTTTCCGTACTGTTTGTTTTTGTAGATTTTATTGCATTCTTGCATGTCGCTTGTTTAACATATTACCTTTGTACATAAGAAAATGTAGATTGTTTAGCAAATTTCTTAAAATTTTGAAACATTGGCTATTTGATTTTAATTTTGATCAGGTTGAAGATTTGCTTGTTGTAATGTTTTGATTGAGCTTCTATTTTGCAGAAAATTATTTTTTTTTTTTTACATTATTATATTTTATGTTGTTTTCTTTCTTTTGAAACTTTTTGTTTTTTATAATATCTTAAATGGTACACCCCACGACTTTTCAAGAATTATGTGCTATTTTAAAGAATTAAAACATGGCTTTTAAAACTATTTTATTTAAAATACAAAATGTCTTTAATCTTTTATTTTTTTATTCTTACTTAGTTTCTATTCTAATTAAGTACTTTTTTGTTTTATAAATTTTATTTTAATTACTATTACATTTACTATAATATTGAACTATTGAATATATTGTGTATTATTGAATTATTGATTTAACTACATATGTTATATGATTTGTTATTTAGTTATAAGAAAGAAAAGAGATTGAAGTAAGAATAGATAAATAAATAAAATAATAAATAATAAAATAAATAAATAAAAATATGTACATATAGTATGTATAATGTGCGTATATTTAAAAATACTATAAACTCTATCTGACTCATGGCGCAGTGGTTAAGTCGCCAACCTTTCAATCGAAGGGTCTTGGGTTCAAACCCCGATCAGGTCATAAATAAAAAATAATAAAAAATATGTAGTACTTTTATATCGTAATAATGTGTATCGTATAATTAATATTAGTAATAATAACAATAATAATATTAATAATAATAATAATAGTAATAATAACAATAATTATAATAATAATAATAATAATAATAGTAATAATAATAATAGCTACTATAGTGGAGCCATCTTTGGTTACATCATGCAAGTAAGGTGTTATATACTGCTGCATGTTGTAATTCACGGATGGCGCTGACTCTGTAGCAAAATAATAACAATAATAGTAATAATAATAATAATAATAATAATAGTAATAATAATAATAATAGTAATAATAATTATAATAGTAATAGTAATAAAACAATAATAATAATAATAGTAAAATAATAGCTGCTACAGTAGAGCCATCTTTGGTTATATCATGCAAGTAAGGTGTAATATACTGCTGTTATTATTGTATACTGCTGCACGTTGTAATCCACTGATGGCGCTAACTCTGTGGTAAAATAATAATAATAATAATAGTAATAATAATAATAACAATAATAGTACAATAATTAAATAGTATAATAAATAGTACAAATAATATAACAATAATAATAATAATAATTGTAATAGTAATAATAACAATAATAATAATAATAATTGTAATAGTAATAATAACAATAATTATAATAATAATAATAGTAATAATAATAATAGCTACTACAGTGGGGCTATCTTTGGTTATATCATGCAAGTACGGTGTTATATACTGCTGCACGTTGTAATCCACTGATGGCGCTGACTCTGTAGTAAAATAATAATAATATTAATAAGAATATTAATACCAATAATAACAACCGCTACAGTGACAGTGGGGGTTGCCTTCAATAATTACCTCATGTAGTAATATATATACTACTACTACATGTTGTAACTGTTGTGACGGCTTTAGTCACTGTTAGCAAAATAATAATAATGGGCGGACTCATTGTTTCCTTACAGTCCCACTCCCAATTCAATGTTTCCGTATCCATTTTCCTATCCTTTCCTATCCCTACTCCCTAGCCAATATACTGCGTTCGCAGGTAAGGGTTTCATCCTACTTTATTGGCTAAAGAGGTAGGTGGGTTTAGTCAGTAAGAATCTGACACTACCAAGGGGAAATTCTTGGTGTCTTCGGAAGATTCCCACCTCCCTTAGGGAAAAAAAAAAAAAAAACATAATCAATTAAAGTAGAAAACATATTCACATTTCTGACAGTATTTAATCAAAAATGAGTAGGTACATACATATTTAAAGAACAGAAAACCTTACATTCTTATCCATATAAAATTTTTAAACATATTTTTAATCAATCAATTTGTTAACTATAATCTTAAGACTTCTGATATTTTAAAAATTTCGTGTAGAGTCAATGATGTTAATTTTACCTTTTTATATATTTATAGGTTTCGTAAACACAATTTTAGTGTATTCCTTAATGAATTCTCAAATATGTTAAATAATGAAAATGTAAAAAATCTTTTCGTGGTAGGTGACATAAATTTAGATATATTAAAGGTAAATGATGATATAACAAGTCTTTTAACATGCTAGCAACCCATGGGCTATTTTCCATAATAAACGACTCAACTAGGCCATCTTCGGGTAAGTGCATTGACCATTTTTATGTTTGATCTTCTAGACTCGAATTTATTCAAAAAATTAATTTAGATCTGAATATTACTGATCACTGCATGACAGGTTTAATTACTAAAAAGTTGAGTGAAGTTAAACATAATAAAAACAGTAACGACAAACAACTAAAAAAAATAGATTATGCAAAACTGAATTTAAGTTTACAGTATGAGTTCTGGGAAGAAGTTCTAGTAGAAAATGATATTTCTAAAGCTTATACCATTTTTAGTGAAATTTTGCAGGAACATATTTGTAGGTGTAGTATAACTCTTACTGTGCGCAGCAAATATAAGAAGTTAAAACCGTGGATTAATAATAAGTTAATAAATGAAATAAATTTAAAAAATAAGTTAGGTAAAAAATCCAGTAGGTCTCACATAGTCATAATCTTCGGAAAAATATAAAAAAATTTGCAAAAAATTAAAAACTGATATTAACTTACAAAGGAATAATTTTTATAAGAATGAATTTGTAAAAAATTTAGGTAATCTTAAAGGTGAGTGGCAGGTGATAAACAATATTTTAACTAAACCAAAAAATAAAAATAATATTGTTGTAGTGAAAAAAGATGATTGTGAAGGATGAGCTAGAAGTTGCTAATTTATTTAATGATTATTTTATTGAAATTACTGAAAACTTGATTCCACAAGCCAACTCTTATAGTTTCAATTGTAATTCTATTTCTCTGGAACAATATAGTAGTAATACTAGTTTTCGTTTTGAACCAATTTCTTCTCTCGAAATTGTTAAAGCAATAAAAACACTAAAAAAATCGTATTCCTGTGGGCACGATGGTCTGTCAAATATTGTCTTAAAAAAAATACATTTAATGGTCTGTGATATTCTAGCGCATATTTTCAACAGGAGCATTCTTTCAGGTGTGTTTCCAGATGCTCTTAAGTGTGCAATTGTAATTCCTTTGTTCAAAAGAGGGGATTGTAAGAATCTTAATAATTACAGACCCATTTCACTTCTCCCTTCAATAGCAAATGTTTTTGAGAAAATCGTAAAAACCAGGATTTTACTTTTCTACATAAAACAAAATTTTTAAGTCCGGCTCAATTTGGATTTAGAAATGGCATTTCCACAGAAGATGCGTTATTACAATTTTGTTCCAAAGTTTATGAAAATTTGGATAAAGGTAAATGTACTGCTGGCGTTTTCGTAGATATTACAAAAGCCTTTGACATGGTCAATCATAAACTGTTGCTTAAGAAAATTGAAAATTCTGGTTTCAGGGCTTTATTCTGGAATCGTTTTCCAGCTATTTTATGTCACTATGCCAAAGAGGGAAAATTGGAAGTAAACTGTCAGATACAAAGTACATTTTACAGGGGGTAACGCAGGGTTCTGTATTGGGGCCAATTCTCTTTTTATTATTAATTAATTCTATATTAGACTTAGAATTTAAATGTACTACAATTGCTTTGCGGATGATCTTGGTTGTGTGTATGGATCTGACAGTTCTCTTAATTTGGTTTGTGATATTAACCATGATTTAAATATGCTTCGAAATTGGTTCACATACCATAGGCTAGTAATTAGTAATAAAACAAAAATTCTGTTTTTCAATCTAACTTTTGACTTATTTGTAACTTTTGATTATTGTACATATAGCAATTCTGTTTGTTCGTTCAATAGTAACGTGATTTGTAGTAATAATTGTTTTGACTTAGAAATTGTGGAGCAGTTTAAATATTTATGTGTTTCTATTGACAATAAAATGAGTTGGGCTCCTCATATAGAATTGCTTAAAAGTTATTTTCGTTCCACCCTATGTATCTTTTTTCGTTTGCAGCAATTAGGTTTTTCAGAAGTTTTAAGGACCTTCTATTATGGCTTATTCCAATCCAAATTGCAATATGATACGTGCTGGGGAGGAGGTCATTGGTACAAGTTGCAACCAATACTTATTCTACAGAAGAATGTAATAATAAAAGTATGTAAAAAAACGCTTGAATCCTAGTTTTCATCTTTTCATAGAGACTAAAATTTTGCCCGTACGTCATTTGTATTATTACAAAGTGTTAAAAATATTCTTTATCAGATCAGTTTATTTAAATAATAGATTTTCCAGTAGTTATCGCTTGCGTAATAATAATATGTTCTTTGTGAATGTTCCAACTTTCCGTACTGTTTGTTTTTGTAGATTTTATTGCATTCTTGCATGTCGCTTGTTTAACATATTACCTTTGTACATAAGAAAATGTAGATTGTTTAGCAAATTTCTTAAAATTTTGAAACATTGACTATTTGATTTTAATTTTGATCAGGTTGAAGATTTGCTTGTTGTAATGTTTTGATTGAGCTTCTATTTTGCAGAAAATTATTTTATTTTTTTTTTACATTATTATATTTAATTTTGTTTTCTTTCATTTGAAACTTTTTGTTTTTTATAATATCTTAAATGGTACACCCCACGACTTTTCAACAATTTTGTGCTATTTTAAAGAATTAAAACATGGCTTTTAAAACTATTTTATTTAAAATACAAAATGTCTTTAATCTTTTATTTTTTTATTCTTACTTAGTTTCTATTCTAATTAAGTACTTTTTTGTTTTATAAATTTTATTTTAATTACTTTTGCATTTACTATAATATTGAACTATTGACTTATTGTATTGTGTATTATTGAATTATTGATTTAACTACATATGTTATATGATTTGTTATTTAGTTATAAGAAAGAAAAGAGATTGAAGTAAGAATAGATAAATAAATAAAATAATAAATAATAAAATAAATAAATAAAAATATGTACATATAGTATGTATAAAGTGCGTATATTTAAAAATACTATAAACATAATCAATTAAAGTAGAAAACATATTCACATTTCTGACAGTATTTAATCAAAAATGAGTACATCATAATATTTAATCTGTAAGTGACAGACATTTAAAACCCTTTTACTCAATAATTTACAAACCAACTTTCATTTTTTTCTTTTCAAATGATAAATATTCAGTACAGCCATCTTACAAGATTAATATTTTTCCAAAATTTTCTAATTTTCATTAATAATTTTCCATTTTTATAAAAATCCCATGTAAAGTATATACATATGTATCACATAGTATGTATAATCTATACCTATATTATACATATTCAAGAAAGACGATCTTTGATTCCGTTAAATTTTTGTTTTATTTTTCTTTTCGATTAAAAATTTTAAAATATTGGTTGTATGGTAGGAGTAGGAATTTCACAATATAACTGAATATAAACATTACGATTTTAGGTTAGTGTTTAGTACGGCGGTAGAGTGTGGGGTTATTAAAAGTTGCTTTTTGATTTTGCAAGTTCGATTCAGTTCTGTTTTTTTTTTTTTTTTTTTTTTTTTTATATTTTAAACAAAATAAATTCTTACATATATCATAATATCATAATATCATCATAATATTTAATCTGTATTGATAGACATTTAAAACCCTTTTACTCAATGATTTACCATCTTAGGCTTCTTATAATATATATATAATAGGTATGTATTGAGTTTCCAATACTCAATAAATCAAGGGCAACTGCTAAACAATAATAATAACCGTTTTTTTACAAAAAAAATATCATTTGCAAAGAAATTTTAAATTCATAAAGGCTTTAATTATTGAAAATTGTATTTTTACATTTTAAATAAAATAAAGAAACTGTACTGTATATACTGTATTGTAATTGCTAATTAAAACACCTCGAATGGGGCGGGCGAATACTAGTACATATTTAAAGAACAGAACACCTTACATTCTTATCCATATAAAATATTTACACATATTTTTAATCAATCAATTTGAAAACATAATTAGAAAAATTAAACGTAAAAAAATTCTGGTTGATTTATAAAACTAAACAAGGTAGAATGTAAACCAACGGTTTTTAAAAGCGCACATTTCCAAAACTCAATACAAACTGTTTAGAAGTGTGACTTACACAAAAATTTGAAAATTTCATGTAATAAGAAAAAATGTGAAAATAGGACATTTTTGAAATTTTGAGGGGCCGTAAGTCCGGAATCCTATATAACTAAAAAAAGCCGTTAACACACGTAAAAATATATTATTGAACCTTTAATTTTCATGTCTTGTCGAAGAAAAATTTGTACAGGTGCCTAAGTTACAGGTGTCTAAAAATAGCAAATTTTCAATTTTTGAGGCGTAATAACTCTTAAAGAGGAGGTGTTACCAAAAAATTTTCTAATTCTAAAAGTTCTTTCTTGTCTCAAAATTTCAGGTTCCTATCTAAAGGGGTGCCGGAGTTATGAAAAAAGAAATTTCATGCAAAATGTGGTTTTCACATAACGGTAAATTTAAATAATAAATTACAAAATATTACATAAGTTTGATACTGTTTTATATAGATAATAAAATTTTCGATCTTCTGGCAGTTTTAGATTGCAAAATTATTACGCAGAACCCGAGATATATACATCTAAAAATGGGACTTTTTCGCAATTTTGAAGAGCTGCAACTTTGGAACCCTTTACAATTAAAATAAACCTTTAACACACGTAAAAATATAGTACTGTAGCTTTGATTTTTATATCTTGCAGAAGTAAAATGTGTACAGGTTCCTAAGTTACAGGTGTTTAAAAATAGCAAATTTTCAATTTTTAAGCCCTAATAACTCATAAACAGGGGGCGGTCCGAAAAAATTTTCTGAGCAAACTTATACTAATTTTAAAAGTTCTTTCTTGCCTCAAAATTTCAAGCTTCTATCTAGAAGCGTGCCGGAGTTATGAAAGTAGAAAAATCATGCAAAATTTGGTTTTCACATAACGGTAAATTTAAATACTAAATTTAAAAAAATTGTATAATTTTGATATTAATTTACAAAGATAAAAGAAATACTTGTCGAATGATGTTTTCAGATTGAAAAAATCTTAAGCAGAACATAAGATATATACATTTAAAAATAGGGCTTTTTCAAAGTTTGAGGGGCTGTAGCTCCGTAATAGGGGGGGGCTACATGAAAAAGTTGTTTCACAAAATTATTTTTTTTATGAGACCTACCTATGGTTAAAATTTTTTTTCTCTATCTTTAACGGTGTAGAAGTTTTGTAAACAGACGGACGGACGGACGGACAGAGTGAAACTAATAAGCACATTTTTTCAAAATTTTTGTGGAAATGTGCTAAAAACAATCATGTATTTTTTATATTGAAAATATGTTAAACAGAACCTGAGATGTATGCATTTAAAAAAAAGTTTTTTCAAAATTTGAAGAGCTGTCGGTGCTGTAAAATCTCTAACGGTGAGGGTACATAAAAAAGTTGTTCTACAACATTACTCTTCTAAGAGACCTATGCATAGTTAATATTTCATTACTCTTTATTAAACAGTGTATAAGTTTTGTAAACAGACGGATTGCTGAAAATGCACAGTAATACGTGAACTATATTAATTAAATTATATTAACTCAAAAGCAAAAGTTAATAATTTTTATTTCATAAAGCTAATAAAAAACTCCGGGCAACGCCGATTATTTTGCTATTCTAATAAATAAGGAACAAATTCTGTTTGTTTGATTTGTTTGTTTGTTTGTGCCCTTTTCACGTAGAAAACACCAGTCCGATTGCAACCAAATTTTGCAGGAACATTTCTACGACTCCGAAAAGTGTTGTAGGCTACATGGTATTTTGGTTCATTAACCCATTGCGGCCCGAGAACCATTTAAAGCTTTTTCGTTTTTTCGTTGTCCTGCCTAAACGGTTTCATTGATTTAGTTGAAAATTTGTACAAATGTTCTTCTTAGCTTTGGACGGGAAATTTGGGTACAATATGTTACACAGATTCGGCCCGGCGGGCTTTCAAAAAAATTATTGTTTCCGATTTATGTCCAATTTTGTATGGTGGTTTTATGGTCCGAGAAAAAGCCTGTGACAAATTTTTATGAAAATTTGAAATAGTGTAGCTCTTTACCACAGGAGCTCACTGAGTTGATTTGGTTACCATACATTAACCCGTTTCGGCAGCAGGGGTCAGTGGAGTTTTGTAATTTACTTAGTCGTCGCACCTAAGCTGTTTGACCAATTGTGTTAAAAATTTATCAAAGTGTGGCTCTTTATCACAGGAGCTCACTGAGTTGTTTTGGTTACGATCCATTAACCCGTTTCGGCACCAGGACTCACTGAAGTTTTTCAATTTCAATAAAGAAGAAATTCTTTTTGTTTGTTTGTTCGTGCCCTTTTCACGTAAAAACCACCAGTTCGATTAAAACCAAATTTCGCAGGAACATTTATATGACCCCGGAAAGTGTTATAGGCTATATCGCGTTTCGGTTTATTACCCATTGGGCCCGAGAGCTATTTAAAGCTTTTTTGTTTTTTCGTTGTCCTGCCTAAACAGTTTGATCGATTGAATTGAAAATTTGTACAAATCTTCTTCCTAGCATTATACGGGTACTGAAGAACATTGGATGCAACACATTACCCGGATTTGGTCCGGCGGGCTTCCAAAAAATTTTTGCCCATTTTTGTGTGTTGGTTTTATGGTCTGAAAAGAAGCTTAAATTTCAAATTTAAATTTTTCTGTTGTCCTGCTTAAACGGTTTAATCAATTGATTTGAATTTTCGCAAAATTATTGCTCTTTAGCAGAAAAGCTCACTAGATTAATTTGGTTACGAACCATTAAGCCCTTTCGGCGCCAGGGGTCAGTGAAGTTTTGCAATTTACTTTGTTGTTTAGGCACCACGGCTCAATGAAATTTTTTAACTTCGTTGTTGTCGCTCTTAAACAGTTTGACCAATTGAGTTGAAAATTCACAAAAGTGTAGGCCTTTATCACAAAAGCTTTCTGAGTTGATTTGGTTATTAACCCGTTTCAGCATCAGGCTTCAGGCCATGAAGTTTCTAATTTTTTTGTTGTTGTGCTTAAACGATTTGACCAGTTAAAATTTGCACAAATATTGCACTTTGGCGCACAAACTCATTCAATAAATTTTGTCGTGATACATTAATACATTTCTGCACGATAGACTGTCAAAAAATATTTATGTTTCTAATTTGTGTCTAATTTGGCAGGGTAAATTTATGGTTCCACATAAAGCCTGTGCAAAATTTTTGTTAACGTTTGGGTTTCCGCACGAGCACCTATTATTATTATTATGCTTAATTTTTTGTATTGTTATTATTATTAAAAAAATGTTGTAAGTGTATGTAACACTCTTTACTTTTATCTATACAGTTTTTAATATTCAATAATAAAAAGGTGTCAATGCAAATTTCTTAAATATAACAATAATTAAAATAACCTTATTTCTTTAGAATACTGTACCAAAAAGTGGATTTTATTATTATTTGTTAAAAAAAAATAGAATAAGTAAGTATTCTTTTCTTATAAATATAAAAATCATTTATGGTTTTTTTAAAAAATACAAAGTGAAATTAATAAATAATTTTTTTTAGAAATGTCATTTAGAAAAGCGTTGAAAATACAAGAGAAAGAAGATATAATTGAAAATGAGTGGAATGAAGATCGAGATGGAAACGTTTTTATTATTGGATTACTGCAATTTTTTAATAAAAAAACTAAAGTCCAGGCATAATGTTTCTGTAAGCGTAATATAATGTGATATGCCGTCGCCTCAAAAATTCATTGTTGTATGTAGGAAGGGTACAAAATCTGATTATTTATAAGCTTATTTTTCAAAATCTAATTTATCACAATCTTACTTTTTTAATAAAGTTTTATTTTTTAAATTTGCCGACAAAAAAAAAATTTGATTTTGAAAGATGTATATACAAATCCATATATATGTACATATTTAAATAAGAGACTTACAGAGTTAACTTTTCTCTATCTCTAACCGTTTTTAAGATATGAAGAATAAGTGTGTTATAACACACAAAATGTGTTAACACTTTTCGAAATAGCACACTTTTTTATTGTAATTGAAAATAACACAGAGATTGAACATAACACACTTTGCTATTCTTTATATCTCAAAACCGGTTAAAGATAGAGAAACAGTTATTAGGTACCAATTATAGGGCTTGAAAAGCTGTTTCGAAATATGCTTTTTGTAGCAAATATGTATGCTTTTGTACCCCAAAAAAGGGTGTTTTAAAAGAAAATTGAGTTTGAAACATAATTTTTTATTTTAAATCATTTTGAACCATCATAACTTTGTAACTGTTATGATATGGGAACCATTGATAAAATTAAAATTATTTAAAATTAAAACACAAAAATTAAAGCTGACAAATTACTCTACAAAACGCATTCTTTCTTATCTTCCTATAACAAGCCTTTCAAAAGTTATAGATTTTTTTATGAAAAGTCGCTAAAACACCTTTAACCCCCCATCTCTCCGTTTACAAGCGGTATTAAAAGAGCCTTGACGAGCTTAACAACTTTTGTTTGGGGACTCTGGTTTCAGGATACCCTGCTTGGGTTCAGTAAGCTTTTATAAGCCCTTGATATAAAATCAGCTGTATATGATTATGTGGGGTACCGTTGAAAAGATCTTGGCGAGCTCTCCAACTTTAGTTTGGGGACCAATATTCTAGGACGCCCTGTTTGGTCCTTGAAACTGTTTATAAGCCCTTAATATAAAAATCAGCGGTATATTATCATGTGGACTATCATTAAAAAGGTCTTGGCGAGCTTAACAACTTTGTTTGGGAAATCTTGTTCCATGATGCCCCGTTCGGATCCAGAAAGCTTTTTAAAGCCCATCATATAATATCAGCTGTACATGATCATGTGGGGTATAAAGAGTTTGGCGATCTCTTCAACTTTTGTTTAGCGGCCGCTGTTTTAGAATACCCTGCTTGGTTCCTGAAATTGTGTATAAGCCCTTAATGTAAATGTACGCGGTATATTATCATTGTGAGATATCGTTAGAAAGAGCTTGGCGAGCTCTTCAACTTTTGTTTGGGAATCGTGGTTCCGAGTCATCCTGCTTGGATGCTGAAAGGTATATGGGTTCTTACTATAAAAATCTGCAATTCTTTTCCAAAGTGTCATGCTATTTGATCAACTGTTTGACGCTTGCAACGCAAGCACTCATTACTAGTTTATTATATTATTATTTCAATATCAAACCAAAGGCACAATCCACAATCCACATTCAATATTTAAATATATTATTTATTATATTATTATTTAAATACCAATAATAATATTTATTTTTATAATAATATATATTTCAATATCAAACCAAAGAAGACACAATCCCATTCAATATATAAATATAATACTTAGTTATATAAAGTGTCCTAAACTATTCTCTTACATACTTAATAATAAATAAAGATAAAAAATTAAAAAAATAAAAAATAAAATACAAATGAAAACGAAATTAATTAAATTATATAATTTAATCTTAAAAAATATCTTATGTATATTGTTGAAGGAGAATAAAGAATTAAACTAATAAAATAAAATAAATAAATAATATAGACTTTTTTCCTCTTCGCTTCATATATCCTAAATACTTCAATATTTCAATATCAAACCTCAAATCAATTTTCAATATCAAATTTCAAATATCAATATCAAAGGCTGTTTCCAACTCGATAAACTTGTTTGATATGGGTGATCGGGCTTGTCGTGATGAACAAAAAATCGTAAAGGGGGGGTGGGCTTCTTTTTGAGATATGAGAGGTTAAAGGTGTTTTGGCAACTTTTCATAAAAATCTATAACTAACTCTATAACTTTTGAAAGGTTTGTTATAGGGAGATAAGAAAGAATGCGTTTTGTAGAGTAACTTGTAACTTGTCAGTGTCTTAACTTTTTGTGGTTTAATTTTAAATAATTTTAATTTTATCAATGGTTCCCATATCATAACAGTTACAAAGTTATGATGGTTCAAAATGATTTAAAATAAAAAATTATGTTTCAAACTCAATTTTCTTTTGAAACACCCTTTTTTGGGGTACCTACCTTTTGTAGCATATTTCGAAACAGCTTTTCAAGCCCTATAATTAGTACCTGATAACTTTTTCTTTATCTCTAACCGGATATAAAGAATATTTATATCCGGTTAGAGATATAAAGAATAGAAAAGTGTGTTATTTTCAATTACAAAATAAAAAAGTGTGCTATTTCGAAAAGTGTTAACACATTTTGTGTGTTATAACAGTAAGTCTCTTATTTAAATATGTATATACATATGTATTTGTATATATATAATTATGTATATATATATATATATATATATATATATATATATATATATATATATAATACTTATATATATATATGTATCTTTCAAAATTTTATTTTTTATTTGTCGGCAAATTTAAAAAATAAAACCTTATTAAAAAAGTAAGATTGTGATATATCAGATTTTGAAAAATAAGCTTATAAATAATCAGATTTTGTACCCTTGCTACGCACAACAATGAATTTCTGAGGCGACGGCATATCACATTATATTACGTTTACAGAAACATTATGCCTTGACTTTAGTTTTTAGCACATTTCCACAAAAATTTTGAAAAAATGTGCTTATTAGTTTCACTCTGTCCGTCCGTCCGTCCGTCTGTTTACAAAACTTCTACACCGTTAAAGATTTTAACCATGGGTAGGTCTCATAAAATAAAAAATAATTTTGTTGAACAACTTTTTCATGTAGCCCCATCCATTACGGAGCTACAGCCCCTCAAACTTTGAAAAAGCCCTATTTTTAAATGCATATATCTTATGTTCTGCTTAAGAGTTTTTCAATCTGAAAACGTTATTCGACAGGTATTTTTTTTAACTTTGTAAATTAATATCAAAATTATACAATTTTTTTAAATTTACCGTTATGTAAAAACCAAATTTTGCATGATTTTTCTACTTTCATAACTCCGGCACGCTTTTAGATAGAGACTTGAAATTTTGAGGCAAGAAAGAACTTTTAGAATTAGTATAAGTTTGCTCAGAAAATTTTTTTGGACCACCCCCTGTTTATGAGCTATTAGGGCTCAAAAATTGAAAATTTCCTATTTTTAAACACCTGTAACTTAGGAACCTGTACACATTTTACCTTTGCAAAATATAAAAATTAAAGCTACAGTACTATATTTTTACGTGTGTTAAAGGTTTATTTTAGTTGTAAAGGGTTCCAAAGTTGCAGCTCTTTAAAATTGCGAAAAAGTCCCATTTTCAGATGTATATATCTCAGGCTCTGCGTAATAGTTCTGCAATCTAAAACCGCGAGAAGACCGGAAATTTTATTATCTATATAAAAAAATATTAAAATTATGTAATATTTTGTTATTTACTATTTAAATTTACCGTTATGTGAAAACCACATTTTGCATGAAATTTCTTTATTCATAACTCCGGCATGCCTTTAGATAGGAACCTGAAATTTTGAGACACGAAAGACACTTTTAGAATTAGTATAAGTGTCCCCAGAAAATTTTTTGGTAGCACCTTTTCTTTAAGAGTTATTACGCCTCAAAAATTGAAAATTTGCTATTTTTAGACACCTGTAATTTAGGCACCTGTAATAATTGTTCTTCGGCAAGACATGAAAATTAAAGATTCAATTATATATTTTTACGTGTGTTAACGGTTTTTCTCAGTTGTATAGGATTCCGGACTTACGGCCCTTTAAAATTTCAAAAATGTGCTATTTTCACATTTTTTCTTATTACACGAAATTTTCAAATTTTTGTGCAAGTCACAATTTTAAACAGTTTGTATTGAGTTTTGGAAATGTGCGCTTTTAAAAACCGTTGGTTTACATTCTACCTTGTTTTATTAAAAAATTGCAATTAAAAATTTCAGTCAACCTTTAAAATAGTCTTTAAATACCGAATTTTTCAACCAATTTAACTTCTAAATGGAAACAAAGATTACGTTGAATTGTTCAAAAATTCTGAATAATGTTCTTAAAATTTCATATTACTTTCTTGAAAAGTTGTGGAAATTTGGTAGTTCAAAATTTTGATAAACTTTAACGTGGAAAATTGTTTGTCTAATATCTATTTTTTTTTTTTATATCTTTCTTCCATTAATTTTGCAACGGTCAAAACTGAGATATATACCTAGTGAAACTATTTATGTAACTAATTAATTACCTAGAACCTAAGAATATTTTTTTAGTATTTTAGTAATGATAACATGAAATTTGGTGAGCTGGTTTTACATTGGTATTTAATTTAATGTCCAGATAAAACTCGCTTCAGTTCTATAAGTTTAATATATAACAGTTTAAATTGTACTATAGATTTTCTTACATATTTATGTTTCTTCATTTAAAATTATATTTTTAAAACTTTTTCGTGCATTAACCTAATAATATTTAAAAAAATCTAGATCCTGCAAGTTATACATTCAGTTGAAGAAAGTACAGAAACGTTAACTTTCGCTACAGAACCAATTATTGGAAGTTTGGCAAATATCTTGGCGAACCATGTAACTATTAATTTTAACATTTAAAGTTTAATTTATTTTAATTTAAAAGTATTGTCACAGGATTTAGAAAATATTTCTCCATTAGAAGTAACTACACAAAATACTAGTTCAACACAAAATATTACACAGACCAGCATACCTTTACAAAAATGTGCCTTTGTAAAGGACTACAATTTTTTAGATATCGAAATTAAATATGGAATTCTACAAGTAAGCACATTGCTTTTTTTATTCTCGAATAAAAAGTTTTTATTTAATATTTAAGGTAACTGAAGCACTATCATATCTTCATTATTCTGGCCATGTTGTACATCGTAATGTTTGTCCATCATCTATTTTAATAACTAATAAAGGAACTTGGAAATTGGGTGGTATGGAATTCGTAGGTACATGACCATAAATTTGAAAAATATATCTTTTTTTTTATCATTGTGTTTAAAATTATATTTATTTATTTATATAAATACAAGAATTTATTAAATTATATAAATATAACTTTTGAAAACTTAACAAAAATTTAATGAATTATATCTTATGATTGTAGAAAAGCTAAATGAAACCGATATTGGAAATTCAATAGATTGTAATTCATGGAGTTCCCGCATATCAAAAATGATGCAACCAAATCTAGATTTTTTAGGTAAATGGCAATAAATATATAATACTATTTTTGAAGAATACGTTTCGTTTTGCTAAAATAAAATAATATAGCTTTTAGATAAATTTAAATTAAAAATTAAATTAAATATTATTGCCACCAGTAATTTTACATTAAAGATTTGATACGAAAGACCAAAAGTTTTATTGTAGTACAAATTATTCATTATTTTTTCTCGACGGATTCGAGTAGCTGCCATACAACTTCTCTTTATAAATGTAAATAACCCAGTGTCTATTAAAGCTAGGTATCTGAAATTTTGTGAAGAGGTGTCGAGATACATACAAAAAACTTTTGTAAATTTTGATTGACCTAGAACAGCCGGTTCAGCCTTCTTCCAGCCCTTAGAATTTAATGAGGCTAGACGTCTGAAGTCTTGCAAATTATGCAAGAGTTTTATGGCAATAACTTCGGTAAAATTTGGTTGTGGAGGTGAGAATGGTTCGGGTAGCTGCCATACAAGTTATCTGTTTAAATGAGAATAAATCAGTGTCTATTGAAGCAAGGTATCCGAAATTTTGTGAAGAGGTGTTGAGTGGCATGCCAACAATTTTTGTAAAATTTTATTGATCTAGAGAAGCCTGTTCAGGCTTCTTGTACCTCTTGAAGCTAAATGAAGCTAGGCGTCTGCAATCTTGCAAATGAAGATCAAGTTTTATGACAACAACTTCTGTAAAATTTGGTTATGCTGGTGCAATAGATTTTGGTAGATGTCATACTCCACAATTTACATAAATGTATTTTGGCAGTTATAACGTCGGTACTAGAACATCTGAAATTGATTAAAAGATGATCAAGTTATATAGAAACAGGATATATTACGTTCATACGGGTATCCCAGAGTTGACATAGTCTACCGTAGAGAACTCTTCTTCGGTTTAGTATGTTGTTAATACTGGATTGTGAATTATTAAAAGTTGTTTAAAAAAAATTTCAAAAATTATTATAAATTAAATTGTAATTAAACTGTACTATAAATTATTATAGAGTTGTTAGTATGATTTGATAAATAAAAACGAAGAAAGTACGAAAATAAAAACGATTGTGGATAAATAATTTATTGTTGCATAAATCTGCACAAGGATACTTTGGTAATTTCGTCAGCAATGGGTCGATCCTAATAAGTTTTTTAAATTTCATTAAATTGAACCAACAATTTCAATTCATTAACCTAGAAATTGGGCCGTAGATTGGGCCGTAGAAAGCAGGTAACCTAGAAATTGGGCCGTAGAAAGCAGGTAGCGAATTTCAGTTAAAGACCTTATTTCATTAACTTTAAGGTAGGATGATAGTTATAACAATAGTATTTTGTTTAAATTTAAACATTTTATTTATATAAAATTGAGTTAGATAGATAATTTAAAATTAGCTTGTGGTGATTGGGTGATGTTCATTTCTTACTGGTATCGCATTTCGAAAAAGATATTTCAGAAGTATTTTCAAAGCTCACAACTAGCAGGTGTCCACAGATTGCAGAGGGATCAGAAAAAAACTGAAAATTAATTTCTTTGCATTGCAAAAATAGACGGAAAACAATAAATATGTGTTTTCCAATAGTGCTTCACAATTTTTTAATTAAGAAGAAACTCAAAGTATGGATGGGTGTTTGTGAAAGAGGAATACTTTTTTTTACCAAATAATATATTTTTATTAATATTTTTGGTTCTCACGAGCAAAAAGAACCATTGAAAATGAAAATAAATTAAACTCTTGTAATGTAACATATTATGAATAAAAAACAAAAAATTAAATAAAAAATTTTATTCTAAGTGCTAAATATTTTGGGTGCATGCTGAAAAAAAAAATCTCGAAAAAATCCCGAAAAAAAAAAATCGAATTTAAATTTGGTGTAAAAAATCCCGAATGCTACAAAAAAAAAATCTTAAATATCAAGAATACCGAAATTAAGGAATTTCTGTTCAAGTAAGTACATATGTAAAAAAAATATAAAAAAGGATTTTAGAGTATTGGATACAAAACCAGATTATACGGTTTTTCCAAAATATATATAATATATATATATATATAATAATATGAGATTTTGAATTGAAATTCTTAGGGATTTCAAAGTTGGACTGAAAATCAGAGTTATACGCCTTTTACAGAATATTTATATAAATAGGAATATGTGACATTCGGAATTAGGGGATTTTAGAGTTGGATTCGAAATCAGCGAGGGTTTCCTCTTTTTCCAGAATGTGTTTACTTTGTAACCTACCATAAGATACATGAAAACTAGAATCCCGAGCATGCATATATTTATTTATTTATTTATTACTTAATTCAAGCATTTACATATTACATTTAGATAATTATACTTAATCTAAAATTAATATTAAGGTTATACAAAGCAAAATTTATTTTACAAAAAAAATAATTTATATTTAATATTTCTCAAAATTTTTACAACAAAACAGTGTTGATCATTGTTTGAGGGAATTGTTTTGAATAGCCATTTTTTTCTTACATCCTTACTCATGTTTATATTTCTTATAGTTTTGTAATGATTCACATTCATCAACATTCTATTAATGGGCTCGTATATGCCGTAATTAGTCCTATGGTATCTAATCGAAAATGTGTTTTCAGACCTAAAACGTGTTCGTGTGTTGATTGAGTTAATTAATATGTTGTTAGTGTAGTGTGAATCTATATAGTTATGAAATACCTGAGTAATAAAAACAATATCCATGACTGTTCGTCTACATTCTAATGTAATTTGAGACGATTGGCATATGGAGGCAATATAAGGGGATTAGCCCAATTTAGATTTCTTAATGCGAACCTTAGAAAATTTCTTTGTACTGCTTCTATTCTAACAATATGTTGATGATAGTGTGGGGACGAGATCTGATTTGCATACTCCAGAATAGGACGAACTAAAGTCGTGTAAAGAGATTTTGTAATATATGGGTCATTAAATTCCCTAGACCATTTTGTACTTAATTTAGCATTGAGCTTGCTTTACTAATGCTAATATGTGTATTAAAGGTAAGTTTACAATCAAAAATTACCCCAAGATCATTAAATTCAGTGACTCTTTTTATTATGTTGTTATTAAAAGTGTAATTATTTGTGATTAAGTTTAAGGAGCGTGTAAATGAAATGACGACAAATTTATCAATGTTTAAAATAAGATTGTTACATTTACACCAGTTCATAAAGTTATTAAGATCTTTTTGGAAAGTGTCTACATCATCCATTGAGCACACTTCTTTAAAGATTTTCATATCGTCCGCGTAAATTTTTATGAAATTGTTCTGAATAATCTTAGTAACATCATTTATTGAGTTAATAAACAACAATGGTCCAAGATGACTATCCTGATGTAATCCAGAATTAGCAACAAAAGATGATGCAATTGCTGTTCTGAAACACTATAAGAAAGTAACGCTGCTGCACTTTGGGATGGAAAAAAAAATTACCAATATCGCACGACATGCTGACCTATATTTTGATTTATGGGTTTAATGTAGGTCATGCTTGGTTAGTCGGTCAAGAACTTGTTTTCATTGTTTTGGTTTAGGTTTTAAGTTAGGTTGTATGTGTGGGTTGTTTTGTTAACTTATAAGTTCCAAATTGTTTTATAGTTGGAAGTGAAGGTTGTTGATATTGTGTAAGTTGTCTGGCAGGGTTAATGAACTGAACAATTAATTTTATATATCTTGGTTACTATAAGCCAAAAATTTATTTTGGTTGAGGTTTTAAGTTAGGTTGTATGTGTGGGTTGTATGTGGGCGGTTTAAATACTAGGCGCACATGTAAAGAAAAGTAGTAAGAAAATTTCTTATATGAAAATAAAAAACAGAACAAATTTTTATTTTTAAATGCACAGAGCATCTTTAAAATTGATAAGAAAAAAATTTGAAGGAAATGAAAAGAAAAAACTGTTCTTTTTATCAGCATTCTTATATAAAAATGTGGTCCCTTCTGAATAGATACATATTTGTGTTTTTCTAGTTTAAGAATGTATAAGAAAAGAGAAAACGAAACTCATTAATTAACTGACTGCCTATCGTGTAAGATATTTTTTTATTTTTTAATTAAGAATGTTCAAAAAATATGAATAAAAAAGAAACAAACAGCAAATCAAAAATATGGAACTGGCTAAACTAATGATATACTTTTTACTCTTGATATGCATTTATGTTTATTTTTTTGTTTTTGTATGGAATAAAAAATAATTCAAAAATTTCTACTTTTAAACTAAAAAAAATTAAGACTTGTTTTTGTTATTGTTAAATTAATATAATACTATTAATATTAATAAAATACAAACAAATATTTTTACAATACAAATAAAAATGTACAAATTTGAATTAATACTATTTTCATTTACTTATCAATATGTACTTTTTTCTGTTATATCCATACGGTAAAGAACTACCATCTTCATTAAATTTTCGTTTTTCCGATTTTGGTTGATATTTTTTTATTTGGGGAATCGTAAGTACATCATGATTTTAATTTCGACGAATATTTTCTGAAATGACGTATGTGTCTGCACTATTCAATTAATTTGAAACTGCTTCCTTTATGCTATTGAAATTAATTTTTAGAGACACTTCATAACTAAGAGAGAATCCTTTAACTTTACAAACAATTTTTTCTGTATTATGTTTTGAACAGAAAATTTTGTAGGCGCAGTTCGTTACTAGGCCTAAAATAGATATAAAAATAAGAGCAAATTACGCTTATACCCTCGAAGGACTTTGGCAACATGTTTCAATCAAGTATCTTCGAAAGTTACAGATTTTAAAAAATCACGTGTAGTAGCAGCTTTCAAAACCGTTGTAGATAGTGTACAATTGATTGCCATTATTAAACCAGATATGCTTTTTATATACAAAGACATAATTGAACCGCAAAAAATAGGTGATAAACATATAAGGTGTTTAAGATCTGTTAACATACAAAATGCTTTCACTGATATTGTAAAAGAATTTAGTAATATTCAATATTGAAATGTGGAGAAATCATTTAATAACATTTCATTACTTTTATGTGATAAATATGGATACAAAATAAATTTTTCCAATAATTCAATTCCAACAAAAATTGTATTACATTTTAAAAAAGTATAAATAAAAGCGATTTTACAAAACCATATATTATTTTATTCATTATGGAGAGAGTATACTATAAGTATTATTTAATTCAATCTGGTAGAGGACTTAATGATATCGGCCCTTTATTACATTCAACCGTATCTTTTCAAAGAGGTCGTGGATTGGGAAGCTTTTTGGGGGACTTTTTAAATATTTGAAACCATTATTTACTTCAGGCGCTGATAGTTTGAAAAAAGAGGTTATTAACTCTGGTATCAATGCTTTATCTGATATTGCATCTGGTGCAAATGTAAAAATAGTTATGCAAGATCGTAGTAAAGAGATTGTTAAAAATGTACGAAAACTGAATGAAATGAATGGTTCTGGTAAAAGAAAACGAAAAGCTATAAAAAAAACCATTCATAAAAAATTTAAACTATTTTACATCAAAGCGACGCAAAGATAATAACAAAAAGACATTTTCAATTAATTATGATTGAGTGTATAAAATCTGAGTACGATATTTTTAAAATCCAACCTATTCAGTCTAGCATTTTACGATCTGAAGAAGTTTCCTACAATCCTATTGCTTCTTTACACAACACTTCAACTATTGAATTTGTTTCACTGGGTCATGGCGATACTACGTTAAAAATACAAATTTTAACTTTTAATTACATTATGCAACTAAGTTAGCTGACACCAACATTTAAATATTTTCAATTAAAATAATTAATGTTCATTACGAGTCATACTAAGTCTACATTAAGTTCGTACAAGTCATATTACACCAAATTTATATTAAAAAGAATGTATTAAAGTTATTAAAGGTAAATTGTAATTTTAATTAACCCTAATGTTGTTACATAGATAAAAATTTAAATTTTAATTAGTATATTTTATTACTATAAGTTTAGATTTTATTTTTATTTTTATGTTCTGTAAACATGCTCCGCCGGGTTGAATTAATAATTAAAATTATGCTGTCTACGAACGACTGTAGGTGTGCTGCTAGTTACTGTAGTCACTGATTCTGCAATCTTTATAGTTGGATCCATAGTTGATGTCTTAGATGAAGTTACCAAAACTTTGAAGTTTTATAACGTCTCAACCAATAGCAAATACCTATAGTAGTAAGGATATGGCGGTGCAAATGGCGGAGCTTTTAAGTTTAACAGGTAAAGATATGGCGGCGCAAATGGTGAAACTTTTAAACGGCAAAGTTTTTAAGCGGTAAAATAAGAGTAAAAGGTTTGTGTCTTTGATATTTTGCATGATCATGTGGAGAGGAGCAAAACAATGGCGCTGCGGCTGCAGCAGAGTTTTTAAGCGGTAAAGTATGAGTAAAAGGCTTATTGTGTTTGATATTTTAAATTTATTTAAAGATTTATTTTTATTAATACAAAATTTAATTAAATGTTTATATAAAAAAAGTTTTTAAAGCTGGATTAAAAATTGTTGAATTATTATTATCTTTGAGAAGCTTAATAATTTTTATTAATAAAAAATTTTCTTGATTATAAAACTTAAGTTTAAACTTGATTTAATGTTTATATAAAAAGTTTTTAAAGCTGGATTAAAATTTGGGGAATTATTATCTTTGAGAAGCTTAATAATTTTTAATAATAAAAAATTTTCTTTATTATGGAACTTAAGTTTAAATTTGATTTAATGTTTGTATAAAAAGTTTTTAAAGCTGGATTAAAATTGGTGAATTATAATGATCTTTGAGAACTTAAGTTTGAACTTGAGTTAATGTTTATATAAAAAGTTTTTAAAGTTGGATTAACAATTGGTGAATTATTATTATCTTTGAGAAGCTTTAAAATTGCTAAATATTCAGATAAATTCAACCACTTTAATTTGAAAAGTTTTTTTAAGTTTGGTTTAAATACTTCATTAAAAATTTAGTATACTAAAATAACGCTTGGTTTAAATATAGAATATAGAAAGTATTATAAAAATAAAATTATTATAAAAATATTCTGTTGACTAGTTCTTTTTTCGTAAACAAAAACCCATGTTGTTTTGAAATGATATTTAAGACAATGTAGAGTTTAAAAGCTAATATAAAAATAATAAAAAGTTTTTATAATATTGGATGGAAAAAAACAAATAAAAGTAAATAAAATTTATTTATAAAGATAATTTAAATGGTTTTTTTTTTATTTTATTTATTATGCAAAATTATTGCTTATAAACTCTTTATAAATATGATCAAAATGCTTTTAAAGCATAAAGAATGAGTAAAAAAATGTATGTCTTTGATATTTTAAATTGGTGAAATGATCTAATATTTTATTTAAAGTGCTGAATATTCTAAATTAGACTAAACATATGAAAAGCTTAAAGTTGGGGAAAAAGTTTAAAGTTTGGTTTAAATACCAATTTTTATTATTAAAATATAAACTTGATTTAATATTTATATCAAAAATATTTTAAAAAAGTTTTTAAAACTTGATTTGAATACATAATGAATACAAAATAATTTTTAAATGGAACGTTTTGTTATTCTCATAATACAATGTAAATTAAACTTTTGGTAAATATGTTTTTATTTTAATAAAAGCTTTGAGTTAATGTTTGAAATTATATTGTTAATAATATAAGATGTGATCATGGAATACAAATTGAAAACGTGATCAAGTTCAAGTTAAAAGTAAACAAAAAATCAAAAAAAAACTTGGGTTTAGAAAGTTGTTTTTAATATTAAATAACAGCATTGCATTTTTTACTAAAAGTTTATAAATATTTATTCATTAAATAATATCTCATTTATTTATCCATGAATCATGGTTTTTATCAAAGCCAAGCCACTTAACCAAAACTTGATTTCCTTTTTTTCTTATTATTTTTTCTACAAAGTAAACATTAGGAAATTTAACAGATGTAAGTTCAGGTTCATAAAAACTGCCTTTTATTTGTTTTTGTGTGTAATCGAGTAAATTGTATGTTATTGGATCAGTTCTTTTTATTTTTGCTATGGTATATATTTCTGTTGACCAATTAGGTTGATAACCTTTTGCAAATTTCCCTTAAATTTACTTATACGAACAAAATCTCCAACTTTGTATTTTGCTTTTCGGAATACTTTTAAGTTATTGTATACAGTTTTTAATAATAATTTCTCATTTTTCTTTGTAACCTTTTTAGGTGGAAGTTTAATTGTATGATGGTATGTTGAGTTATATTTTTCTATTAGCCATGGTAGAATATTTAACCATTTATATGTGCCTCTAAACTGAATTGTTTTCATATCGTGTTTTTTAGCGTACGATTTGAACGTTCTACAATTGATGCTTTCAGTTCTGAATATGTATGATAATGGTTAATTTGATTTTTCCTCATTAGATTTTGAAATTTTTTGTTGAAAAATTCCATACCTTGATCAGATTTTAAATTTTTTGGTTTTTTACCAGCTCGCTTAAAAATATTTTTCATTGCGATTAAAACATTATCAGCACTTTTGTTTTTAACCGGTTCAGCATACGCAAATTTTGAAAATGTATCAATTATTGTTAATAAATATTTATATCCCTTGTTGAATTTTACATATGGAATCATTTCAATCAAATCAATTTGCCAAGTATCATTTAAACCCTTTTGAATAAATTTTCTTCGTGTAAATTTTCTTCAAGCACCTCTATGAATTTCTGATACAACTTGTAATCTCGACATTATTCTCGTACCATTTAATTAAATTTTCCAAAGTGATGCTAAAATTTTCTATTGTGAATGTCTTAACATGTGTCGGGTCCAGAAGGGGAATTATCATATGCCCATGGACAAAGGGTAAAATGAGTACCATAAATTGAAGTGTACTTATTTACTCCAGAATAATTTTTAATGTGTGTGTATAGATTTAATATTAGTTTCTTATGATCATCTAACAAGACGGAGGAATAAATATTTAAGAACTCCTCTACTTCCATAATTCAAAACGACTGTACTAATAATATGTTCGCTGCTTTTATATAATTTCTCAATTGTATTTTAAATTTAGTTTCTTATCAGACACAGATCAAAAATGATTAACTTTATTCATCCATTTACAATGATGATTGCGGGACCATCTGGTTGTGGGAACACAACATTTGTATGTAATTTAATTGAAAATATAGACAGATTGATTTATCCGAAAATTGAAAAAATAAAATGGTGTAACCCAGAAATATCTGCTGTTCCGAATAATATAGATTTTCCTGATATAGACTTTTATACCAGTATTCCCAAAGAGTTTAGTGGGAATGAAAATAGACCTACTTTAATTGTTTTAGATGATTTTATGTTAGATTTTGCAAATAAACAGGTATGTGAACTATTTACTAAAAGTTCGCACCATCGAAATTTATCTATTGTATTGTTAACACAAAATGTTTTTCATTAGAGGAAATTCTTAAGAGATATTTCATTAAATTGTAAATATTTAGTGCTTTTCAAAAACCCTCGAGACAAATCGCAGATTTTTCCTCTTGCTAGACAACTATATCTGGAAAATATAAAAGGTTTCCTGAGGGTACATAATGAATCAACCTCAAATCCACATGGTTATATTGTATTAGATTTAACACAAGACGTTAACGATTTGTTTCGAATTAGAACTAATATTTTTCAAAAGAATATTGCATATGCTTCTGCGATACGAGTGATTTGAACAACTGTCAAAAGTATGAAACGATTGAAGAAAAACCAACATATATTACATGTACTAGGAAAGTGCAACAAGAAGAAATTTCGTGAAAATATTCTTAAATATTGTGATGATGATATTATAAAAACTATTGCTGAAATTGCAATCAATATATTAAATGGTAATAATAAAATTTCACCAGCACAAAAAGCAAAATTAAAAAAATATAAAAAAAAATTAAGATTCCTAGCCTGTGCAAAGAAAAGTATAAAAACTAAACGAAAAATATTAGTTCAACATGGTGGATTTTTACCAACTTTAATCGGAACTATATTATCTGGTGTAATAGGAAAATTGCTCAGTAAGACATAATGCAGCGAATGATTGTTATGTCACCAGAAATATTTTCAAAATTTAGTAAATTGTTTCAAGATGATAAAAACTTGGATTTATTACATCAAAAAATGAAAAAAGTTTTATATGGTAAAAAATTAAAACCATTGCAAAAATGATACTTATATCGTCAAAATCACCTCAAATATGAAATTAATAAAAGATAAGCAAAATGATTAGCAGAAAAGGCTAATAATCTGACATTTGATACAGGCACTCAAACAAAATTCTTTTCTAAACGAAATACATATACAGACACTGAATTTCCTAAATACAAATCAACATCAGCGCAGACCGATTTTTTACCATTAGTGACTGATGATGTGTTTGAATATGATTCTAAAAAAGAACATTCAAGTATGGATATCGATTTAACACATTATGATTTGGATGATGAAAATTCATTTAAAAAATTAGCTCAAACTGAAATGTTGAAAGATGAAAAATTAGTACAAAGACCATCTCTAAGCTCTAATTATCGAATGTTTGAAACACCAAGTGGTGATGTAATTACCGTTGTTGTACCATCTCCTGAAAAAAAGAAGACATTAAGATCGGCCGGTAGTTCAATTTCCTCAACTATACTTTCACAGTTTACTGAAACAAAAAAACGAAAACTAAAACCTTTACTAAGTCCAAAATTAAGAACTTCCTCAACACCGGAATGGACAACATATAAATAGTTCAGCATTTTATGTTTTAGTAGATTTTAACAAAGATGGATAGTCAAGATGACTTCTATGTAACATTGTTTAGTAATGATAATTTAAAAATGTTTTCAGACAACAATTTAGCTTCATTCGAAAATAAATTACCTATTCACTTTGAATGGAAAATGAAATTACCTACTCAATTTTTACAAATATTGAAAAACCTCTTGAAAAAATCAAAGTAACCAAATCTATAGGCTACACACATTATTCATATGATGATTCGGAATTACATTTGGATGATTAGAAGTTTAATTTTTTGTCAACTCTTATTAAAAATATAACTCCTAATCCTGAATTTACTCGAAACTAAGTTTTCAAAGAATTTTTTAATGAAGTTTTGACATATATCTCTAATCCAAAAAATTATGATGAAGTAACATTCAGAATCTAACCGAGGAGATCTAATTCGAATATCACAGACTTTTGATGAAGATCTAAATTTTCATTATCGAACGGATCCTTTACCTCACAAAGTAGTACTTTTTGCCCTCGTTTTGTATCTAAAAATTTAAACGTTATAACTTCATGCATCTTGCCTATCACAAGGACATCAATATTTTTAAAAAGTTCTTGTTCACCCTTTGCTAATGCTATTAATTCATTAATGAAAACCTAAAATTTTGAAAATAATAAGGATAATAGAAATAATATTGATCGGAAAAATATCTTACCATTTTTAATTTATATTTTGAATTGGATTTAATTTTAAATTTATTCGTTTTTCAAAGAAAAGTAAAGAACTATTTTGAATTTTCAAAGCATTATATACCTAGCAAATACCCACTACTTTTTTAGAAATATAATGCATGCATAGTTTCTTTATTATGATTCATTAAAAAAACTGCATAAACTAAGTAATTATTAGTTTATATCTAATGCAATAGAACTATGTCAATTATCATGTAATTTCTTAAATAATTGCATGACAAATATGTACCTCGAATTATTATTTATAGCAATCAGGAACTAAACTAAATTTATTCATAAATTCGTTTGTGAAAACAATAAATCTTCTCAACAACTTACAAGTTGCGTTTTCAACATTGACTTCAATACGTGACACATCTCAAACTTGATACAAAAATAAAAAAAATTAATAATACAATGTTGTAAAATAAAAAAAGAAAAACAAAATATTGATTAAATAATCGTGAGTAGATAATAATTCAATAACACATGGAATTTTCAATGCAACAATTAATTTTTAATAGAATGGAAAAAAAAAATCTTTTACTTATGCATTACATTGTCACATTTATTTAAATTTAATTTATTTAATCATTATTCATTTTATTTTTAAAAACACACTTAAAACTTCTAGCATAGAATTTAATTTATAATAAGTTCAATATCTAATATGGTGCAACATTGTTGCAGTATTTGAAAAGTTGTCAAGAACTTTTGTAACATTTTTCTATTATTATAAATTGATTTATGACTTTCGCATTTATTTTATTAATTAATTTCAAGTGAAATAAAAATATTCCAAATCTATTATTTTTATAGTTTATGTATGCATATATGAATTACATAAGAAAATCTTAAAAATTAGCATTATGACATACTTACTGTATTATTTTTAAATCTTAATAAATCCATTATAACAATTTCAAAAAAGCATAAAAGAATTTGTGTAATTTAAAATCGATTCATAATATAAAGTTATATTAATAGCATAACATAACGTTATTTTTTATAAAAACAAAAAAAAAAAAATTAACTCACAAGACAAGAGATCAAAATTAGCTTGTTGAAATCTGTTCCTGAAAAAACACTTGAAATTGGTACATAACGCTGAAAAAGAAGATTTGTTTTGCACCCCCTGTGGAAAATACATTTCTAAAAAGCTTCAACATCTGCGTACAAATTCACATAAAATGAATTCAGCTGAACATGTTACTAAAAATTTACGAAAAATTAACCAGTCATTTGATGGTAGATTGGAAACATAATGAAAATGAAGCGATTTTAAATCCCAGAGAGTTTCTCGATTTATCAAAAATGAAGTTATTGATTTACTACAATGCTCATTAAGAAAGCATAATGCTATAAAATTCAACCTTCAACTCTTTGGAGATTATATAAAGCCGATTGATAACGATATAGAAAATTTATCAACCAAATCTTTTCAAACTCAAATGAAAATTGATAACACGTGCGGATTATCTTTCTTCTATGTATGATAATATAACAGATCCAACAACAAGCTGAAAAATTTCAAGAAAAAGATAGCGGCTGGGCGATAATACAAATTTTGCGGGTTAAAATAAATATAAATAAATATTAACCAATCCGTGAATCTTCATATATCGCTCTCCCAATATCAATTATTCGAAGGAGAGCCTATATAAATGTACGAAATGAATACGTATACTGTTTCAAGTGGAGTATGATATCAGCTATGCAATGACTTGCATCACAATCTAGTGAATATGAAACATCATCGTATAAAATTAGTGATATAACATACCCAACTGTTGATTTAAAATATGGTTAAGTACGTCAACTGCATTTTGAGAGTATGTCATTTCCATCACAGTTAAGCAAATTACGTATTTTTGAAGAAATTAATGATGATATAAGCATTAATGTTTTTGGATTGGAGTATAAGAATGCAGAACATCAAATTGTTGGACCTTTTTATATAACCAAAGAAGAAAAACTAAATCATGTAAATCTACTATTACTTGAAAAAGATGAGAACTTCTACTTTGTTTATACAAAGCATATCTCGAAGTTATTAGGGAGTTCTATTACATATCATGAACATCAAATATATATATGTAATTCTTGTTTGCAACATTTTTATGATCCTTAACAGCTTATTATACACAAGGAGGAGTGTAAAAAAATTATTGCGATACTTCTTACTGAAGACAACAACACTCTAATATATAAAAATTAATAACAACATGTGGAAGCTCCTTTTGTGATTTATGCTGATGCGAAAATATTTTAACGCCAATTTCCACATGTAACCCTAATCCAGAAATTTCATCAACTATAAATATACATAGACATGTACCAATAGCATTTTCATATTATTTTAAATGTACTTTCGATGATTCTTTGAGTGGTTATGAGGAGTTTGTAGGAGTTGATTGTGCTAAGGAGTTTATAACATCATTGGTAAATAAATGTACAAATATATTTCAAAATCATCACATGGTACCGAAATCAATGGCAAATCTAACATTGGAAGAAGAATTACACCAATTAACAGAGAGGAATTGTCACTTTTGTAGTAAGTATTTAGATTATATTGATAGATTAAGAGATCATTGTCATTTTTTAGGTAGATATAGAGGCCCTGCCCATTTTTCATGTAACATATTATATAGACCTAGTTTTTCTCCTATATTTTTCCATAATTTTCCAAAATACTGTTGTCATTTATTGTTTAGGGCTTTGAATGAAATTAAAGATAATATTGCTGTATTACCTTTAAATAAAGAACTTTACATTACATACTTACTAAACAAATTAGACTTAACGGAAACAACAATTATTTACGTTTTCTTGATAGTATCAGATTTATGGCCTCAAGGCTTGACTCATTGTGTAGGAATTTAAATAAAGAGAATTTAGAGCACATCAGAAAAGTATTTGATTCTGAGGAAAAATTTGATTTATGAGGCGGAAAGGAATTTACCCCTATGAATACATTGATTCGATAGAAAAACTTTATGAGGAATGTTTCCCACATCAAAAAGCATTTAAGAACCGAATGACAAATACCGCTTGTTCTAATATTGACTATAATAATTTTAAATTCGATTTTCGCGAACATTAAAAAAAACACAATATTTTGCTTTAACACTTTTTAATTTTACTTTTTTTTCTTTATACAAAAAAAAAAACTTATATTCTATAATTTAATCAAGAACTAATTTCACAATTTAAATATTCTTTAATTTAATTTATTTAATTATACATTCTTAATTTAATTAATTTTTAATGTTTATACGGAGCTTCGGTGAGTTTGAAATCCAGAACAGAACTTAATTCGCTTATTTCCTGATATTTATATTATAATTTTTGCTTATTGAACCAATATTTTGTGGGAACAATAAAAGTAAGATTAGTAGGAATTTTGTCTGTGTGAAAAATAATTGTTTTTATAATAATGTTCCAGATGCTGAATTTGCAGGAACTTGTATATAGATTTATTGAAAGTAAATCTATGGGATAATTTAGTTTTTTATGTCATATAAAATTAATTGGAAAGATATTATTTTGTGGGAACATTAAAAGTTCGATTAGTAGGAATTTTGCATATGGGAAAATAATTATGTTTTTATGATAATATTGCAAATGCTGAATTTGCAGGAATGTGTAGATTTACTGAAGGTAAATCTATGGGATAAAAATTATTTACTTTTTTTAAGAATATAGGTGTCGTATTAACATAATGAGAATTTTGTCTATGGGAAAGTAATAATATGTATTTCTATAATGTGCAAATGCAGAATTGACAAGAATGTTTTAGATTTATTAAATCTATGGGAAAATAATTATATTTAAAATAAAGCTTTCTTATTGTTAGTGGTGTCATTACCGTTTATAACACCCCCACCGTTACTCTGAGGCTCCGACGAAGTATTTATTATGATTTTCTTATGTTTTTTGTACAAACATTTTATTATTAAAATTACAATAATTATAAAAAACATAAGAAAAATATTGATAGATATATTTATTACATGATTTTTATATTTTTTGTTTACAATGTCGTTAATATGTTTTCTATTATTTTCTATATTTTTTACATGAAATTCTTCAAATTTTATATAATTCAAAGTTTTATTTTCAATTATTTTTGTAGTATAGAAAGGTAAAATTATTTTGTCATTAATTTTAGTATAAAAATTTTCATAAGTTTTTTCTTTTATTTTAATTTTACAATTTTCGTACCTTATTAAATTGTTACCTGTTATAGTAATGTTAAAATTATTACAATTGTGTTGTATATTTGTTTTTCCAATATTTTTGGTTATAATTATGCCCTGAATTATTTCTTTAACTTCTTTATTTAAAAATTTTTGCATATTACAATGTGCTTTTTCAAATTTAAATATACTATTGATACATTCATTTTCTATAATTTTTTAAATTTTTCTTTAAATTATTTTCGACATTTGAATTGTAACAAATATTAGTGTCGTCTATAAGAACGTTATAGTTCTCTAATAGAATAGTTTTATTATTTTTATTTGGTATTGGTTCAATGTGAATTTCAGAAAGCGGTCTTGCACTATATTCTGGAATTAGTAATATAATAATAATTTGTTCTAAATAAAATTTTACAGTAATTTTAATATCTTGAATGCTTTCAAAATCAGAAAGCATATTTAGTTCTTTTTCTGTCAAAATGTTTTTTGATAGTATGCCTAATTTACTTGTTAGTATTACTTGTTCCAAATCGTCAACGTGAGTTTTGAGTAGGTCTATATCATAATTAATTTGATACATATATTGCATATATTTTATTTCGTCTTCTATTTCCAAAATTTCATTATTGGTTTGCATATTAAAAGAATTTAGGTATTCTGAAATTGTATTTTGTTGAATTTTAATTTGCTTTGTGATATTCTTAATTTGGTCAGAAATTTGATTATTAATTAGTATTTGTTTATTATTCTCGTTAATAGGGGATATCGAGTTCTTAGATAATGCTTCAATTTGTTCGTTAATAGCTTGTTCATCATTATAGTCCATTGTACCGATAAGGTATTTTAGTCCGGTTCCTACTCCGTTAAATAAACTTCTTGTATGTCTTTTGTGTGGTTTAAGATTATCTATCTTTTTATCTAGTAGATCGAAATTATGTTTAATTGTATTGTACATAGGGTTACTAAAATTTAGTTGTATTAGTTCAATATTTTTGTGTATTAGTACTCTACTGTTTTCATATTCTGTTATGTTTATGATATGTAATACCTTTTTAAAATCTCTGATAATTTTTCTATTACCTAGATTTATTGTAATAAAACCATTGTTGTTATCAATGTTTTGTACTTCTAATTTTTGTAATAATATTAAAGGTATGAATATTATAATTAAGAGGGTAATTTTGAACGTTGTGATCTGAAAAGAAGTATTTATTTTTTATTATTTATTTTTTTTTGTTTAATTTGTAGTTTGATTTTGATTTAGTTTTTTCTTTTTAACTTTTATTGTTTTTGCTTTGACCGATGGGTTACTATTATCTTGAAATCTCTTTTTGGGTTTGACGTGAGAATTATAATACTTTAGACCAGTATCTTTATTAGTTATATGGTTTTCATCTAATATTTCTATTTCCATTTTTCTGAATTTCGAGTGGTTTTTTCCCCCTCGCGGATCTTTTACAAAGTTTAAACCGGGAGTTATTTCAATATCGGTTCTATTTTTATTAAGAGCATCTATTGTTTTGTCTTTAATTTTTAGAATTTTATTACGGATATTCTCATAGTCAGTATCCTTAACTTCACCATTTATGAAGTCGATGGGTTTATGGTTGGTTGTCGAGTGAATAGTATTATTATACATTGCTATAATTTTTAGAATTTTTTCCTCAACGGTGTCCAAATTTACTCGTTCGTCATGTTTAAGTAGTCTAATATGCTCGTTAATAGTGTTGTGCAGACGTTCGACATCGGCGTTCGAAGTATGATTATTATTTGAGGTATAATGAATATCAATATATTGATTTTGAAGAAATTCCCGTAACGGGAGGGCTTTGAACCCTAATTCGTTATCAACTACTATTTTTTTTAAAATTCCCACAATAGATAAATATTGTAAAACGGCTCTTTTGAATTCAGTCCAAGTTCGGGAATTAATTTTGATTGCTTGCGCAAACTTAGTAAATTTATCGATAAACGTTAAAAATAATGTTTGATCTAGGCTATAAAAAACGTCAATATGGACTATTTGGTTGGGACCTAAAGGTGTTTCTGTTATTTTGAACTTTGTTTTTATGGGTTTTCTTTCATATTTTTCGAGATTACAAATCTCGCAGTTGTTTATAAATTGCGCTACTCTATCGCATAACTTTGTAGTATAGTAACTTCAGTTCATTGCATACTTCTGAAATTCCGCGGTGATTATTTTTTAAATGCTCTTTTTCTATAATTTCGGCAAGTTGCTCTTCGTCTACTATATCTTCTAATAATTTGTTACATTTAATTAACTTTAATTGGCCACTAGATGAAAAATGTTCGAAAAATATTTTTTCTAAGGTTTCTAAAATATTAGAATCTTCAATATAAATTGCATTGATAGTTTTGGGATTGAAATGATTTTTCAAGACAGTAATGGCTGTCTGTTCATCAAAATTTTTAGTGTGAATTACTTTCCTACATTTATTAAATATTTTTAAGTTCCTAATTCTAAGAGAACCTGAATTTGTTTTATAAATAGTAATTTGAGTTTTAAATACATTTAAAGGAGATTTACTAATTGGTATACTATTATTTTTAATAAGTTCATTTGTCTCGTTATTTCCGTTCATTTGCTCTTCATTAAGGTTTACTTCTATACGTGATAAAGCATCGGCATTACCGTTTTGAACACCTTTTTTATATTTGATTTCGTAATCAAATTCGGAAAGCTTAAGACGCCAACGAACTAGTTTTGAGTTAGGTTCTTTTATGGAGAAGAGCCATTGGAGTGACTTATGGTCTGTCTCAATTACGAATTTTCTTCCGAAAATGTAAGAGCGAAAGTACTTTGTGGCCCATACGATTGCCAATAATTCCTTCTCTATTGTACTGTAGTGTACTTCATGTTCGTTAAGAGTACGACTAGCATAACACACGGGGCGTCCTTCTTGTGATAATACGGCACCAAGAGCGAATTGGCTTGCGTCTGTTGTAAGAGTAAAAGTTTTGTTAAATTCGGGATAAATAAGGATTGGTTCATTTATAAGTAGTCTTTCGAGAGTTTCGAAACTTTGAACATATTCAGGATTATCAATTTTTAGTTTTACGTTTTTCTTTAAGTATTTTGTCATTGGTTTAGCGACTTTGGAATAGTCCTTAATGAATTTTCTGTAATATCCTGATAGTCCGAGAAATTGTTTAATTTGTTTTGGAGTTTTGGGAATAGGAAAGTTTTTGACGCATTAAATTTCTTTAGGATTTGGTCTAATTCCTTCTAAAGTCACAATGTGACCAAGAAACTCAGTTTCTTTTTTCATAAACTCCGATTTATCTAATTGAATCATTAATTTGGCTTCTTCGAGCCTTTTAAAAATTTTTTTCAGCGAATCTATGTGTTCTTCAATAGATGCTGAGAAGATGATGATGTCATCTAAATACACCAAACAAATTTTATTTATATAGTCTTTTAAAACATGGTTCATTAACCGTTGGAAGGTAGCTGGTGCTGTTTTAAGTCCAAACGGCATTCGAATAAATTCATAATGTCCATTCTCGACAGTGAACGCGGTTTTGTGAATGTCGCGTTCGTCAATTTCTATTTGGTGGAAACCTTTAGCAAGGTCTAACGTGGTAAAATATTGGCATCTTCCCAATTTACTTAGAATGTCATCTATATTTGGTATAGGGTGCCTATCGTCCAAAGTAATTTCGTTTAGTTTCCTATAGTCAATAACGAGTCTTCATTTCTGTGTCCCACTGGCGTCCTCCTTCTTTGGGACGATCCAGACAGGAGCAGAATATGGGGAGTTGCTAGGCCTAATAATGCCCTTGTCCAACATCTCGTTAATTTGCCTTTGTACTTCCTCTTTGTGAATTTGAGGGTATCTATAAGACTTAGTGAATATTGGAACGTCATTAATAGTACGAATACGATGTTTGATAGCGTTTGTGAAAGATAAATCTAAGTTTTCGTTATAGAATAAATGCGAGTATTGTTTTATAACTTGTAATAAATGCATTTTTTCAAAGTTGGATAAATGTTCATTACGAATTTCGCTTAGCACATTAAATTTGTTATTAGTTTCAGAAATTATATTAAAGTTATTATGATTTACAATCTCAGTTTCTAATGGTGAAAAAGTTATAGATTTATTACCGCTACTAAGAATATTTGCTTTTACAACGGCTGTATAGTTCTGTACTTCATATATTCCTTCTTGAATTGTGATTTCGCCATCTGAGGACTTCCTTTCCTGCAGATAAGCGAGACCATCTTTTTGAAGTACTGGTATAGTTAATTCATATTCACCTTTCTGAGTAATATTATATTTTGTTTCTTTATTTTTATTTTTAAAATGTATTTGGATTTCATTATAAAGTGTGGTTAAAAGTTGTTGACCTAAGTCGATTTTAGTTTTTAATGGCATTAATATATTATTGCCTATTAGCCCGTCATAATTGTCATGAAAAGGAAAGACATACATTTCAACCTTCTTTGTTGAGTCTCCCAATTCTTTAAAAAGAGGTATAACTGCTTATGAGTTATTTTTACATCTTGACTTATAGTTTTAATAATTATGGGGGTTTGAAGTTCTGTTAAATACATTGGATGACAAAGGTTAGGATTTATAATAGAGTGTGTTGCTCCGGTATCTATTATAAATTTAAGTGGTCTAATATTCCCACTAACTAAGATATATGGTAATTGAGATTCGAGGCCGTTAAAAGAAAATTTGCTGGTAATTCTGGTTTGTTAACACTTTGCTGTGTTTCTCCAATGTTTATTTCCATTGGTTCAGATTCAGAAATTTGATTATTTCTGTTATAATTGTTTGTAAAATTACTATTATTTACAAATGGGTTGTTCATGTGTGGGTAGTTGTTACTATTATTGGGATTATAATAGTTTGAATTTCGATTTTGAGAGGAATTCCATTGGTGGTTCCTATTGTTATTAATACTGTTATTTTGATTGTTCCTATAGTTGTTATTATTATTTTGGTTATTCTTATTAGAATTGTTATTATTTTGGTTGTTCCTATTAAAATTGTTATTATTTTGGTTGTTTCTATTAAAATTGTTATTATTTTGGTTGTTCCTAATGTAGTTGTTATTATGAAGCTTTGTATTATTAAAGTTTCTAAAATTATTGATAGTAGCGTTATTATTGGTACGATTATAATTGTAATTGGTTTTGGTGATTGGGTCACCAGAAAAGTTTTTATTTTTATTAATAGAATTAAATGTCTTTTGACCACTAAAATTATTAAGGTTAATATGTGCGTAACATGCTTCATGTAAAATGTCAATGGCGGACTCAAGTGTTTTAGGGTCACGACAATATAAAATTGAACGCATTGGTTCAGGCATTTTGTTCTTAAAAATAGTTAGAGCAGAGTTTTTATTATTACTAATTGTTTGTTGAGCAACTGTTGAGTTGGCTCTTAATTCTAAGCTAACTTTTATATTTAATCTTCTTAATGTATTTTTAATTTCGTTGTAGAAATCGACGGAATTTGTCTTAAAGGTGGTAGCTCTCAGTTGGTCAAAAAGTTCTTCAAGACTACACCGATCGCTAAAATTTTTTACAAGGACGTCTTTTATTTCAGTCCATTTCTTAATGTGGTTGTTTATTTCCACTACTTCCCTCGCTTTTCCCTTAAGTTTTGATTTAATCAAGTCTGCAAATATACTTTGACTTATGTCGTCATATTTGCCTAATAAAGGGCTTACCCTATCAACCAAATCTGTGAAATTTTGTAGTTCTTTAAAGTTTCCAGTAAAGTCGGGTAATTTATCGAGATATTTCAGGGGGTCAATAGTAAGGCTTAATTGAGTTTCAGTCATTTTTATTTTTATTATAATAATTACTTAAATATAATTTTTTTTTCAAAAAACTATTACTAATTTTAAATATTGCAAGAACGCTTTCTATTGGGGTTTTTTTTTTTTTTTTTTAAAACTTAACCTAATTGTACTAATCGCTATTTCTATAATTTTAATATTTTAAAATTTCTAAATTATTGCTTACGTTAAAATTTTAAAGTTGTTTTTGATGTTGATCAGCTTCGGGATAAACAGGAACTTAAACAGCAACGAGATGAACAGGAACTAAGCAGCAATGTACAGGATAACAGGAATACAGGAACTGGATTAAATATTCGCAATCACCATATAGTTAGATTTTATTATTTTTTTGTTTTGTTTTTTTTTTTTCTCAGAAAAAATATTTATAATTTTATATATTTATTTGAAGTTTATATAATTAAATATTTTTTTTTGTTTTTAATAATAAATAATTTAATTTATGTTATAATATTGTTCTTATTCTTCCCATGTACACGGAGGGTAAAATGGGATTGTGTCCTCGTCGTCACTATCGACAAACATTGTAAATAATTTTTTTATTTTTATATATATAGGTTCCCCTCTTTTTTTTTTTTTGATTTAATTTCACTTATTTTTTCTTTTTATTTTATTTTATTTTTTTTTTTTTTTATTTAAAAAAAATTTTTAAATTTATCTTTTGTTTTTTTTTTTTGTATACAATAGAATTAAAAGAAATATACAGTGTGTTAATTTTATTTTAAACTTTTATCACTTCGTTTGATAAAATTTTATTTTTTTTTATTTTTGCAAAAAAAAATTTTAACACTTCATTTGTTAAAAAATTTTATATATTTTTTTTTCTTTTTATTTTGGAAAGTCTTTCACCAAAAAAATAAAAAGCTTTTCACGAAAATGTTTATAAGTTAATGCACTATAAATGTGTCAAGACACAAAGCGTTTTCTTTTATTTATTTCTTCTTTAAATTACAAAAGAAAGCACTTAGCGCATCCTACCGACTGCGCCAATTTTAGATTCGATTTTCGCGAACATTAAAAAAAACACAATATTTTGCTTTAACACTTTTTAATTTTACTTTTTTTTCTTTATACAAAAAAAAAAAACTTATATTCTATAATTTAATCAAGAACTAATTTCACAATTTAAATATTCTTTAATTTAATTTATTTAATTATACATTCTTAATTTAATTAATTTTTAATGTTTATACGGAGCTTCGGTGAGTTTGAAATCCAGAACAGAACTTAATTTTATTCGTTTATTTCCTGATATTTATATTATAATTTTTGCTTATTGAACCAATATTTTGTGGGAACAATAAAAGTAGGATTAGTAGGAATTTTGTCTGTGTGAAAAATATAATTGTTTTTATAATAATGTTCCAGATGCTGAATTTGCAGGAACTTGTATATAGATTTATTGAAAGTAAATCTATGGGATAATTTAGTTTTTTATGTCATATAAAATTAATTGGAAAGATATTATTTTGTGGGAACATTAAAAGTTCGATTAGTAGGAATTTTGCATATGGGAAAATAATTATGTTTTTATGATAATATTGCAAATGCTGAATTTGCAGGAATGTGTAGATTTACTGAAGGTAAATCTATGGGATAAAAATTATTTACTTTTTTTAAGAATATAGGTGTCGTATTAACATAATGAGAATTTTGTCTATGGGAAAGTAATAATATGTATTTCTATAATGTGCAAATGCAGAATTGACAAGAATGTTTTAGATTTATTGAAAATAAATCTATGGGAAAATAATTATATTTAAAATAAAGCTTTCTTATTGTTAGTGGTGTCATTACCGTTTATAACATATAATCACACAACTACCGTATGGCACATATTTAAATGTAAAAATCTCGCGGATTACTTGAAAATATACTTAAAAACTGATGTGTTAATATTAACAGATGTCTTTGAAAATTTCCGAAAAATATGTAGAAAAATTTATGAACTAGATCCTGCTAATTTTTACACTGCACCGGGCCTTACTTGGGCTGCTATGTTAAAATATACAGGTGTTGAGTTAGAGTTATTAACTGATATTACTATGTACAATTTTTCCAAAAAGGAATACGTGGTGATATTAGTCAATGTTCCTTAAGACATTCAAAAGCCAACAATAAATATATGGGGGAATATTATTAAAAAGAAGAAAATTCAACATATATTGTTTATTTAGATGCGAATAATTTATATAGCTGGGCAATGTCTTAATATGTAACATATAATAGTTTTCAGTGGGTTGACAATCTCGATAGTATTAATGTAATAGAAATTCCAGATGATTCGGAAATAGGGTATGTTTTAGAAGTAGATTTAGAATATCCACAGAATCTTCATGATCTACATTATGATTTTCCGTTTTGTGCAGAATATAAAATTCCGATCGGTAGCAAAATACCAAAATTATTGCTTGACCTAAATAATAAACATAAATATGTTATTCATTACCGAAATTTAAAACAGTGCATTCAAAATGGTATAGTACTTCAAAAAGTTCATAGAGCTCTAAAATTTCAGCAATCTGATTGGTTGAAAAACTACATTGATTTAAATAACATGCACAGAACTAATGCATTAAATAAATTTGAGAAAGACTTTTTTAAATTAATGAATAATGCCGTTTTCGGAAAAACTATGGAGAATGTTGACAAGAGAGTCGATGTGAAAATAGCCACTTCATGGGAAAGTGAAGGGAGACATTTGGGTGCTCGAGCTCTAATAGCAAAACCTAATTGCCATAGTTCATCTAGATTTACTGAAAATTTAATTGTAATTCAACTGAATAAATCCCAAGTTCTTTATAACAAACCGATATATTTAGGTTTCTGTGTATTAGAACAATCCAAAATTATAATGTATAATTTTCACTATATTTATATTAAACCAAAATATGGTAATAGTGTTTTTTTAAATTATACTGATACCGACAGTTTCATTTATATTATACAAACAGTTTATTTTTATTCTGATATACATAAAGCCATACATTTTGATACTCCTGATTATACTACTGAAAATCCATACAAATTCCCTTTATTAAATAAAAAAAAACTTGGATTATTTAAAGATGAATTCAACGGTAGAATTGTTTCTGAATTAATTGGTTTAAGATCAAAAATGTATTACCTTGAGTCGTTTCAGGGTGATCAGGTGAAAAAGGCAGAAGGTGTGAAAAAATATGTTGTAAATGGCCTATATTTAAATAATTATAAAGACTGTCTATTAAAAAATAAAATTATATATAGAGAAATGAACAATTTTAAATCATATTTACATGTAAGTAGATAGGTAGGCACTTGGGCCAGACAGGTCAGTAGGTCAAGGTCACCCGGAAGTAGGTCAAGGTCACCCAGAAGTAGGTCAAGGTCACCGGAAGGCCAGACAGGAAGTATGTCAAGGTAATTTTAAAAGCAAGTCAAACTGGCGGCCATCGTCAGTTGTTTATAAAGATTGTATAGTTGGTTTAAGTAATAGGTATGCAGGAAAATAGTAGGAAAAAAAAAAATGCTTTTTCATACAATGTAAAGAGAAAAAAAATGTACCTATACGTTTCTTTAAAATTAAAAAAAAGTGCAAACTGGTTTTTTACATCTTAGATGAAGAATCAACAAAATTAATGCAATTTTGAGATGCATTTTTTTTCTTTTTTTCTTGTTTTTTCTTTTTTTTATGAAATATTTAAAGAAGAGGAAATAAAAACCATTAATTAATTGCGAGTATCACCGTATAAGATTTTATTGTTATGCAAGAATGTTGACAAAAATATAAATAAAAAGAAAACAAACAGGAAATCAAAAATATCTAACATGTGGTTTAAGTAATAGGCGTAAATGGATATGGTAAGAAAAAATGCGTTTTTATAAAATGTAAAGAGAAAAATTTAAACAAATTAAGTGTACCTATGCGAATTTTTAAAATTAAAAGAAAAAAGTGCAAAGCTGGTTTTTAAATGTGAATCAACCTTGACCAAATTGATATTTTGAGATGAATTTTTTTCTTTTCTTTTTTGTTCTGATGAAATATTTAAAGAAGAGGAAAGAAAAAATTATTAGTATTTTAAGATTTTATTGATATGTAAGAATGTAGAACAAAAAAGATGTATTCTTATGTTGTGTTAAAAAAAAAATAAAACAAATTTATTTATATGTTTGAAATAATTTTTTAATTAAAAATATTTTACAATTTTATAGAAATCTGTGCTGTTTTAATCTAACATTTTTTCTTTTAAAAGATACATATATACATTATAACAATTTTTAAGAGCACATCTGAAATTGTTGTTTAATAAGTGTATAGGACAATTTGATTTAAAGTTATCAATCTTTTGTAATGACGGCAAGTTTCTGCTTAAATCTTCTATTTTATCACTGTCAATGTACTTTTGAAGGAATAGTTTTTTTTGTTCTCCTTTAACATAAATTTTTTCAGCTGACTCTAAATAGTGTTTTAATATGCATTTTACATCTAAATATTCAACTAGACCGTTATTCCATTTAAGTCCATTTATTTTATTTTCGCAATACTGGTTATTATATTTCATATCCGGACTAAGTTCCTCTGAGGGGTACGGTGCTTTGAAGTGATAGACAGTTGGAATTAAACTTTCTTTTTCAAGTATGGCTAATTCTTTTAGGAAATATTGCTTTTCATTTCCTTGTAAAAATGGTAGGTCAACTATGAGAACTCGTTTAACCATGTCGACGGTTTGTGTAAGAATACTCATTAGAATAAATAAATTTACATTTATATTCACTTCGGCAAAAGAGCTTTTCATATAAATATAGGTTAACAGTGCTATTTTTAACTAATACAACTATGCTATTTCATCCATTTACAATGATGGTAGCGGGGCCATCATGCTGTGGTAAAACCACTTTTATTCATAATTTAATAAAGTATAAAAAAGAAAATATACAACCACATATTAATAAAATTATTTGGTGTAATCCAGACAAAAATGCCGTTCCAAAATATTTAAAAGATGTGGAATATAGTAACACTATTCCGGATTTTAATGACAATAAAGAACCTTTGTTAATTATTATCGATGATATGATCTTAAATTCCCATGATAAGTATGTATGTGATTTATTTACTAGAGGATCACACCATAGAAATTTATCTGTAATATTTGTAACACAAAATGTTTTTCACCAAGCTAAATTTTCAAGAGATATTTCGCTTAACTGTAAATATCTAGTACTTTTCAAAAATCCAAGAGCTAAATCGCAGATATTACCTCTAGCTCGCCAAATATATCCCAATCAAATCAAAGCATTTGAAAAAGTATATAATGAAGTGACGTCAGAACCATACGGGTATATATTAATAGATCTTACTCAAGACGTTAATGATATATTTCGATTAAGAAGTGATATATTTCGAAAAGGTTGGTGTTTTTGTACAAGAGATCAATTAGAACAATTTGGCAAAGAATATGAAACGTTTGAAGGTCAACCGTCATATATTGCACCTATTAAAAAGCTCTAAACCGAAATTTCGGAAAGTAATTATAAAACATTGTGACCCTGAAGTAATCAAAACATTTTGTGAAATTGCTTTAAATATTTTAAAAGGTAATTGTAATCTAAGTAAAAAATCAACAACCCAATTACGAAAGTATAAAAAGGAATTGAGATCCCTCATTTGCCGCCAAAAATCTATAAATAGTAAAAGAAAAATCATTATTCAACGTGGTGGATTTTTACCTACACTTCTTGGTGCAGTACTATCAGCGATAATCGGAAATTTTATAAAATGAATAATACAACATTTAACAAAATGATTATACTAAAACCCGAGATTTATGAGAAAATGAAACAAAATGCAGACTTTGAATTAAATGAGTTGGATAAAAATATGAAAAAAATATTGTTAAATAAATATCTAACAGACACTCAAAAATGGTATTTATACAGACAAAATCTATTTAAAATAAGAAACAAAAATAGAGTACTTCCTAGAAATAAAGAGGAGAAAGTAAAAATTACGGAAACAAAAGGTACTCAAACTCGTGCAAAACCAATGTATATAGATGCGGAAGCTCAATCGCATTTTCCTGAATATAAGAATGTAGGAATACAAGTTGTTCCTGAAGAAGAAGAAGTATATGAAAAAGAAGCTGATGACGAAGTATTTGATGATGAAATTCAGGAAAATGTTTTAACAAAAGCATTGTCAGCTGCTTCAGTTGGAGAACGTCTTAGAAAAAGAAAATCAATTAGAAATCAAAATGTACAAATTTTTGAAACTGATACAGGAGACATTATAACTGTTCCTTTAGATAGCCCAAGCCCACCAACGAAAAAAAAAAAAACCATAAATAGCAAAGAGTTGAATAATTCATCAAGACATGTTTTAAGGTCAGCAGTAGGTAATACTCAAACAGAACTTAATTTTCCAATTCGTAAGAATAAATCCGCAAGCTCATGGACAACATACAAGTAAATGATGAATTTTATGCCACTTTACTCAGTGATTCATCTATGAACTATTATCCAGAAAATTCATTATCATCTTTTACAAATAAAATGAATAAATACATGTGTGATTCAAGGTGGAAAGTCGGTATTTCAGAAATGTATGTTAATGATTTCGTTCCAAATGTGTGTGGTGAAGAATGGGAAAAAAGTACTCAAATATTTATTAAAGGTATGCAGAAAGATATGATAGGGGTTGGAACATCATATATTCCATACATAGAAAAACAAATGATATGCGACTGGAAAGTTTTTCTACTACCAACACTAATTCAAAATATACACCCACTTAATAGGTTTACAAGAAAAAAAGTTGAACGACAGTTGATTTGGGGAATTTTTAATTTTATAAACGATGAAGTTCATTATACACAACCAATAAAAGCTGAGGAGATGCCTAAAAATTTAAGTTACACCACAATATGTGTTACTAAGCCTAAAATAGATATAAAAATAAGAGCAAATTACGCTTATACCCTCGAAGGACTTTTGACAACATGTTTCAATCAAGTATCTTTTAAAGTTACAGATTTTAAAAAATATAAATCACGTGTAATAGAAGCTTTCAAAACTTTTATAGATAGTGTACAATTGATTCCCATTAGTAAACCAGATATGTTTTTTATATACACAGATATAATTGAACCGCAAAAACTAGGTGATAAACATATAAGGTGTTTAAGATCTGTTAACATACAAAATTCTTTCACTGATACTGTAAAAGAATTCAGTAATATTCAATATTGCAATGTGGAGAAATCATTTAATAACATTTCATTACTTTTATGTGATAAATATGGATACAAAATAAACTTTTCCAATAGTTCAATTCCAACAAAAATTGTATTACATATTAAAACAGTATAAATAAAAGCGATTTTACAAAACTATATATTATTTTATTTTATTCATTACGGAGAGAGCGTACTACAAATATTATTTAGTTCAATCAGGAAAAGGTCTTGAGGATATTGGTCCTTTGTTACACTCAATTGTACCTTACCAAAGGGGACGAGGGTTAGGGAGCTTTTTCGGTGGTCTTTTTAGATATTTAAAACCAATATTTACGTCTGGAGCTAATATATTAAAAAAAGAGGTTATTAACTCTGGTATTAATGCATTATCTGATATTGCCACAGGTGCAAATGTAAAAGAAGTGGTTCAAGATCGAAGTAAAGAGATAATGAAAAATGTAAGACGAGGTGCAGTTCGGAAACTCAATGAAATGTATGGACAAGGCAAAAGAAAACGAAGAAAATCTATAAAAAGACCTCTCATTAATAATTTAAATTATTTTACGTCGAAGCGACGCAAAGTTAATAACACAAACAAACAAAAAGATATTTTTGAATAATTATGATTGAATGTATGAAATCAGAGCTTGATATTTTTAAAACACAGCCTATTCAGTCAAGTATTTTACGATCTGAAGAAGTTTCCTATAACCCTGTTGCTTCTTTAGATAATCCGTCTGTCATAGAATTTGTTTCACTAGGGCACGGTGATACATATAGAGACTTGTCTTCGACATATCTAAAATTAAAAGTACAAATTTTAAAAAAAGATGGAACTCAATGGAATAAAGATAAAAAAACTGATGGAACACCTATACAACAACCAAGTGTGGTTAATAATATGTTACATTCATTAATAAAACAATGTAATGTTCAACTAAATGGAAAGAATATATCTCCATCAGATGGCAATTATCATTACAGAGCTTATATTGAATCATTGTTAAATTATGGTACGGTTGCCGCTACAACGCATTTGGAGTGTGGTGGATGGATGCTAGATAAGCCAAATATAGCAAAAACAGATAATAGTGGTTCAAAAGAACGTCAAAAATTATACCAAAATAGCAATGTAGTGGAACTTATGGGGAAATTACATTTAGATATGTTTAACCAACCTACACTTCTCATAAACAATGTCGATGTTCCAGTTGTCCTAACATTAGAAAAACCAGATTTTTACCTCTTTGCAGATGATACTGATGAATCTCAACTGAAAATTTTAGAAGCCACTTTATTTATGAGACATGTAACAATTAATCCTAGTGTGCTATTAGTACATAATGCTGTATTGGAAAAAACTAATGCCAAATACAATTACAAACGGGTAGAGGTAAAAACTTTTACCATTCCACAGAATAGTTCATCAATATCACTTGATAATGTTTTTATTGGACAGTTGCCAAACACAATCATTTTTTGCATGACAGAAAATACAGGTTACTCTGGAAAAAGGTCAAAAAACCCATACAATTTTAAACATTTTGATATTTCACAATTTGTGTTAAACGTAAATGGTGTTCAAATACCTAATTCAGCAATTGAAACCAGTTTTTCAGATGAAAATAATTGCTGTACAAGAGCATACAGTACACTTTTTTCGGGAACTGGAATTTACTATAATGATAAAGGTCATCAGATAACAAAAACCATGTTTAGTAATGGGTTTTTCATTCTAGCTTTTGATTTAACTCCAGATGCATCAGGAAATGAAGTGTGTCAAGGTCTACTAAATCAAGGTACAGTTAGAATTGAGGCAAGACTATCAAAACCACTTACATCTACACTGATTGCTATTGTTTATGGAGAATTTGATGCAAGTTTACATATTGATAAAAACCGAAATATATTCTCAAACCTATAAATAGCATATATAAAAGTAAATTTGAATATTTGACAAAATGTCACTGTCTTGTGCACTTCTGGATGTAACATTTTGTAGTGATGATAATAATACCTTGTTTGCGAAAGATATTTGTATAGTTGGTTTTAAAGAACCTTGTAAAAAGTTTGTAAAAGAGCTCAAGTATAAATTTCCAACTAGGGATTTTATAAATGATAATTTTGATAATTACTCTTTTGGAACTGTGTACAACTATAAAATAAATAAAGAGCTCTGTCAAATACTAGAAAAATTTGATGTTATTATAACAAATAAAAAAATCAAAAAAGAGTTTTTATCTAATTATATTAAAGAAACAACTAAAGTATATGACTTGAATCAATTTGATTGATGAATACCCTAGAGATAAGTGACGTATTAAGATGTAACAAACACACACGCAAATTTTTTAAAGGAGTTTTTGCTCTGGATCAACTCCCCAGAATAATTGAAAAACAAACTTTTTTAATTGTAAACACTGATAAATCAAAAGATCCGGGAACACATTGGTTAGCTATTTTTAAGCCAAAGAATGGCTGTGTTGAATATTTTGATTCGTTTGGTAGAAAACCAGATAAATTAGAAATTTTAAGTTACTTAAAAAATCAATGTATAATTTTTAATAAGAAACAGTTACAAAGTAACTATTCAGATGTTTGTGGGCAATATTGTTGTGTTTATACATGGTATAGATGTTGCGGTTATAGTATGAACGCTTTTTTAAAACAATTTAATAAAGAAAATCATATAGAAAATGACAAAAATATAATAAATACTTTTCATCATATATTTGAAAATTATAATATTTCTCAATCATGTCTTCCTAAGAGATATCACATTTAATAATAAACTTTAGTGTAATTAAAATAATGGAAGAGCAAAGTCCTAGCATTAATTTGTTGCTGAGTTATACATACTTTCTCAACAGAAGTCACACATTAAAAATAGTTGTCGGATTTGACACAGATTTTTTTGAAGTTGCAAGTGTTTTTCATTGGATTGGAATGAAACCAATTATTTTAAAATATCATGAATGGTGTAAATTTTATGACCTATTTCATAAAAAATTTTCCAAGCAGTCAATTAAAAATTCAAAATTATGTTTACAAAGTGGATTAAAATCTACAGTAGGACAGAATCTTAGCATTAACAAAGAGGAAGCTGACGAGTTTTACAGTTTAATTGATTTCCTACATGCAGTAATTGCATATAATAAAACTGCAGAGCCAAATGTAAAGGAATATGTTAAAAAATACATAAAGACCTGTGAAGAAAAGAATGTTGCAAAGTTGAAAGAAGAGATTTATATTCCGGTTTAAAAATTTAATATACGATGTAATTTTTCTCGACTCTTTTATGAAATACCTGTATTTTTACAAAAAAAAAAAGATATTAAATAAAACAATTTTGTAACTATATAATTTGTTATTTATTTCATTATTTATAAATTAAGTATAATTTGTTATTTTATAAATTTGGTATAATTTCTAAATAATCTGGATCTCCTTCTTCATCACTGATATCCCATTAAAAATCATGCCAAGATCTAAAATAGTAAAAGAAATTCATATAGATCTGTAAAGAAAAGAATGTTACAAGGTTAAAAGTAGAGATTTTTATTCCAGTTCAAAAATTTAATGTATGATGTAATTTTTCTCGGCTCTTTTATGAAATACCTGTGTTTTTACGAAAAAAATTAAATAAATCCATTTTATAACTACATATACATATTAACATTAAGTACATTTAAACATGAATCTGAAAAATAAAGCAACTAAATAAAAGAAATTTATACCTTTTTTGAAATTTATATTTATTTATGAATAATAAAAACTTATATAACTATAAACCAATTTACATCTTTTATTGGTAATTTGCATATATTTTACCAAACGACTCAGATATATCTATAATATTTAAATTTAAATTTTTATCTTTATATACAAAATGTTCTTTTTCTTTTATTTCTTTTACAAAATCTGAATTCTCAAAAATATCAGAATATTTTTGAGGTACAAATATAATTAAATTGCGGGTCCCAAAGACCCACTTAAGACCATAAATGGTCTTTATTTGCTTAACATTTATTATATGATATAGAGCATCTTGCTCCATATCTTTAGTTTTTAGGAAACTTTTTCTAGTTTCCACATTTTTGTTATTAAAAGCTCCTTTGAAGCTTTTTTTTGTTGGTGGTTCTTCTTCTTGAAGAAGAATGATTTCTTCTTGTTGTTGTTGTTGAAATTGTTGATGTTGTTGCTGTTGTGGTTGTTGTTGTTGTTGTTGATGATGATGATGATGATGTTGTTGTTGATGAAGTGTCTGCGATTCCTGTTGAGTTCTTATTCTTTTCCGTTTAATTGGGGCTAACTCCTGTGTTGGCTCTATTTGCTAAGCGTAGGCGAAAATTTCTGCTGTGTTTTCCATTTTTGCTTCCTTTTTTCTGTATTATTATTATGTTGAGCTCTGTCTTTGAATTGACATATCTTAAGAAAAATTCCACTTTATTTATACTAAATTTTTCTTCTAAAAAATTGTATTATCAATGTTTAGAAATCAAAATCCTTAAGAAAACAAATTAAAAACAAAAAGTTGTAAAGTAAGTTGTTTATTAATGTAATAAATTCTAATTGATAATAATAAAACTATAATTTTTTTATATAACATTTTTCGCAACATTGTTGCATTTAACAGTGTTCTAAATTTAAGAAAACTCTTCTACATAAATTCCAATTATACTTTTTTATGAAAGAATATTATTTTTTTATTTACCTATTCCTAAATTATTTATTTTTATTAGTAAATATTTTTCTATTTTTATTTTTTCTATTACCATTTTTACAACATTTTTACAACATTGTTGCATTTAATAGTGCTCTAAAGTTAAGAAAAATTTTCTACATAAATTCTTATTACACTTTTTATGAAAGAATATCATATTTACTTATCCATTGATTATGACTATTATCAAAACCTAAATATTTCACATATACTTTATTGCCTTTTCGTTGTAAAATTTTTTCAATTAAATAAGCATTGGGGTCTTTGACACTAGTCAGTTCCTGTTCATAGAAGCCACCACGAACTAATTTATTTTTATAATCTTTTAAACTATATGTAATCGGGTCTGTCTTGTTTTTGAAAGCTATTTTAAAAACTTCAGTTGAATAGTTAGGTTCATATCCTTTTTGAAAAGTACCTTTAGACCTTGCAATTCTAACAAAATCACCAACATTAAATTTTCCCTTATTAAATATTTTAGGGTAATTATAAATTGAACGAAGAATTTGTTTTTCATTTTGTGATGTAACTTGGTTTGGTTTTAACTTAATTGTACTATGTTTTGTGTTATTATATTTTTCAATTAGTTTTGGTAAAAATTCTATCCATTTAAAATTTCCTTGTAAACTAAACTGTTTCCACATAATTGATTTTAATGTTCTGTTAAACCTTTCACAAACACTAGCCTTCATTTCTGAATAAGTATGATAGTGATTTATTTTATAGCTTTTCATTAAATTTTGGAATTTTTTGTTGAAAAATTCTTTTCCCTGGTCAGAATGAATATTTTTTGGAGACTTCCCCTCCCTTTTAAAAATCTTTTCCATACTTTTAACTACGTCATCTGCTGCCTTTGATTTAACTTTTTCGGCATATGCATATTTTGAAAATATATCGATAACAGTTAAGAGAAACTTGTATCCATTATTTACTTTTTGATATCTACAAGATCAATTTCCCATGTATCATTTAACCCTCTTTGAGATATTTTTCGTCTCCGAAATCTACGTCTAACTGGACGATGAATTTTAGATACTATTTGTGCTTTTGACATTATTATTGAAGAGTTAAACTGCAAATGTGAATTTGAATAAAATCAGTAAATATATATATATATATATATATATACTGATATATATATGTAAATAATTTTTTGGCTATATTCTGAAAATTAAAAACGGTAAAATTAAAAGATTTTGTTTAATGCTGTAATTTAATAGTTTAATACAAAATTTTTACAATATACATATTTCCACACAAAACTCAAATAAAATAGCTTTAAGTTCTTTAGATAATAAGAGATATATATTACATGATAAAATTCATACCCCTGCATGGGGTCATTGTAAATTAAATTAATTTATATAAACTTTATTGTAATTATTGTAGGCATTATAAAACTAATGCAGGCTTAGTTTAAGGAAATTTATAATTAAAATTATTAATATAATTTTTAATGAAAAAACAAAACAAGCTTTTATTATGAAATGCAAATTGTTTTTTACTTATAAAAATACCTTTTTGAACACAAGTTATTAAGAATACTTAGATTTATCATAACCAAACTTTAAAAACTTTCCATATCTTCATTCTAATTTAAAATATTAGTACCTACTTTTAATTTAACTATAAAGCTTCTCAAAGATCATAATAATTCACCAATTTTAAATCAAGCTTTTAAAACCACTTTTTAATGAAGTATTCAAACCAAACTTTAAAAACTTTTCATATTGAAATTGTTGAATTTATCTAAATATTTAGCAATTTTAAAGCTTCTCAAAGATAATAATAATTCACCAATTTTTAATCCAGCTTTTAAAACTTTTTATATAAACATTAAATCAAGTTTAAACTTAAGTTCCATAACCAAGAAAATTTTTATTAATAAAAAATATTAAGTTTCTCAAAGATAATAATAATTCACCTATTTTTAATCCAGCTTTAAAAACATTAAATCAAGTTTAAACTTAATTTCCAAATTCAGTAAAACTTTTATTAATAAAAATAAATCTTTAAATAAATTTAAAATATCAAACACATAACCTTTTACTCATACTTTACCGCTTAAAACTCCGTTGCAGCCGCAGCGCCATTGTTTTGCTCCTCTCCACATGATCATGCAAAATATCAAAGACACAAACCTTTTACTCGTACTTTACCGCTTAAAAACTTTGCCGATTAAAAGTTCGACCATTTGCGCCGCCATATCTTTACCTGCTAAGCGTTGCTGATTAAAAGCCATTTGCGCCGCCATATCCTTACTACTAAGAATTATATAAACCATGGCAGAATGATGAACATCATGAATATTTCTAACTGGTGCTATTTCATTTCTTTGATCATTTATTTTGGTATGTAATGTTTGAATGTCAGCTGATGTTATTTCGTCTTCCAAAATTGACAAATTATTTATATCTTTATTCATTTTTTCCGAACTGTTAAGATAATTAGCTAAAATATCATGTGGTATTTCTGATACTATTAAAAAGGATGATGTTATGTTTGCTGTAAACTCTTGACTAGACGATAGAAACATACCAGAATGCTTAAGCATGCAACCAGGGTTTAAGCGAATAATCCCATTTGCAGTTAAGTCAACTTTTTCGAAATGAGTACGACAATTTAAATTGAGTAAATGCTTTTTTTTATCTAAAGTGTAGATCCAATGGTTGGCTGCATGCATTTTAACCCATTTGATGTCTATTGACGAACTCTTTATTTTGCAAAAAGTAGATAGCCTTGTTTCTGAGGATAATAACTCCATTTCGCATCGACTTATGTTAGATCCTAGACTATACATTGGTGAATTAAATCTGTATAAAAGATGATCAGATTTCCAAGACCTGGACAAATTTGTATCAATTTCGCTCATAGGTGAGTATCTATCGTGAAGTTTATTTAGCAATAAATACTTACTGCATGGTTGAAGAAATATAAACTTGTTAGCTCTATTTAGAGGAATAGGAATAAGCTGATATATCTGATAACACTCTGCATCTATCAGTGGCAATTTTATTTCAAAAATTACGTTGTTTGGAGTAACTCGTGCTTTCACTTGCATTAAGGAATATAATGTCAAAATTTGATTTCATTTGGTCATCTGGTATTTTTAAATGACTAGAAATATGTTCTTGTATTATTTTAAATTGTGATTTTAGTTGTTCAGAAGTTACTAACAATATATTAATACGTCCGTAACGTGTGTTAGTTATGACAGAAAGAATCAATTGTTGTATGTGTCGCATACTGCTTAAATCCAACGTCATTACTAAGGCAACTGAGTTAAATATTTTCAAATAAAGCTTGTTTTGTTCTACTTATATCATCTTGAAAAGAAGAAAGTTGTTTTTTCATAGCTAAATATTGCTGATTTCCATGCAGTTGCTCGTGTTTAATTATGTTAAGAGTTGAATCCCATATTGAAGTTTGCCTTAGAAATAATGCTTCCATGTGACGTTCGTTTTCTTTAATCTGACTAATATCTGTTTCATATTTTTCAGCAAATTCTTCATCTAGGACTCCGAAGAGGCTATGTGCTACATTTCCAATAATTCCAAACACAGCTCTTTTCTTCTTAGGTGGAGTTTCGTTTTGTTTATAAATTAAATAATTAGCGTTTTCTAACTCTTCTCAATGATGTTATAATTATGCTATAATAGGTTTACAATGATCTTTGAATTCAATATATATAATTACAGCAGAAAACTTGTCTTACGTTTCTTTTAAATAGGTTATAGATTTGGTTAGCATATTAGTTTGATACTTATATAACGATAAGTTAAAGTTTACGATTAAGTTCCATTCACTGTTATAAATATTAGTGTTTGCAATGTTTTCGAAGTACATGCCTCGTTCATTACCAGCCTGAGTATTACTGTAGTATGCAGATGGTTTGCTTACCAGTGCCATCGTAAAGAAAAAAACTAAAAATAATGATAAATATCATAGAGGTTAAACTGCGGTATGTTGACTTAGATTTCTTTATCTTTTTATTGTAGAGTTCGTTTTGGGAATGCTTGTGCTTCCTCTTGACAGATGAATGATTTGTTTCATTTTTATTTTTCGATATATATGCGGTACCGTCGTTTACCAATACTGCTGCATCATAGCTAGAGTCATCTTCATTCTCTATAATTGGCAATAATGATAGCTTGGTTATAGATCTTTTCAAAACTGAGGATTTTGTTTTTAGAGTAACAACTCTAACAAGATCGTTATCATCGCAAGTTGTTTCAATCACTCTTCCAAGTGACCATCTTGTTGGTGGCAAATTGTCTTCCTTTATTATTACTATGTTACCTTCACCCAGCTATGAAATGAGAGAGAAAACTCAAACATTTAGTAGCTCTCTTCGTTAAATTAAAATTTTGTTCATTATACAGCATTTTTTTATTTATCTGCTGGGTAAAATGTTTAAATTTTTATACCGTGTAATGATATATAAACAAGTAATCTTTTCCACAAAATCTGTTGAACTGATCCCAGATGAATGAGCTATATCACGCCTTGTGTGTAAGCTTAACTCGCCCGATTGGGGTGGGGTTTTTGCTCTTCACCTAGGGGTACATCATCACGAACTGCGTGTTATAATGTAAACGAAACCAGAAAACAAATCACAACAAAGCAACACAAAAAAAATAAAAGAAATATGCTTATAAAAGAAGTATCATCCATTCCAGGAAGGATGTCTGACATAACCTCCCTGGCCCTTCTCAACCATGTTACCTACGCCTACCTTTCCAAGGGAAGCTTTAGGTAACCCACAACACAAAAAAATTTATGTACACTGTACAATTTATCTTTACACAAAAGAAATTTCTCTTTTTTTTTTTTCTAAGAGTAACTTCACTCTTTAAATGCTATATTTTGAATCCCTCTGACCGATTTTTTAACCCGAAAGGAAATCTAAAAAATAGCCGTACAAAAAAAGAATTTATCATATATAGTAAAAAATAAAACAGTGGAATCGTCCTAAAATGTCGATTTAAACGACAATTTTATTTTTCTTTTTAATTTTAATAGGAATCGATAAGAAAAATAATAATTTTATTTTAATTTTTTTTCAAAATTATGTATATGTATTATGAATTTATTTATTTTTTTTAATTTTAGAAAAATTATCTGATTTCGCAAATAGCTATATAAAAAATTTAATAAGAATTAATTTAGAAGGAAAAATTACACAAACATAAATATATAAATAAAGGACCGTCAAAACCTTGAATACTTTCCGCTTGAAATTGCAGAAAATAAAGTTAAGAAAAAGAAGTCAGATAGCTTTGAGTGTTGAAAATGTTGAATTTTACTTTGTTTGCGTTATCTATCCTAATCAGCTATTTGTCTAGGTCATAGTTAACTGAGCTGGCCATAATTACACTTTTTATTCAACCTTCAAATTTGGTCTTGAGTCCATTTTGGTCTTTGTTGTAATCTAGACAAGTATTCCTTAGACCACCTTTGGCAGAACCTCTGATGAAGCTGATCCAGAAGTTGCCATCTTGTTAGTAAATTAGCATTTTCATTTGAAACATTCTCTTCAGTCACGGTCAATAATGGTGCTCCTATTAAAATGTGTCCTGGTGTTAAAACTTCCAAGTTTTCTGGATCATTATTTAATGGACATAGTGGGCGAGAATTCAAACATGCCTCAATTTTTACAATCAAAGTTGTAAGTTCTTCGAAAGATAAAATAGTGTCCTTTATTATTCTCTTCATATGGTATTTGGTTGATTTTATACCAGCTTCCTACAGGCCGCCAAAGTTCGGTGATGCTGGTGGTATGAAGTACCACTGAATTCCTTCTTTGCATAACGAATTTTTAATTTCGCTTTGATAGTTTGGTTGGTTGAATAAATCAGCTAAAATTTTGCTTGCTCCACAGAAATTCATGGCGTTATCACTATAAACATTTGCAACTGATCCTCTTCTACTAACAAATCTTTTAAATGGTGCAAGAAATGCACTTGATGTTAAGTTGCTAACTACTTCCAAATGTACTGCCTTGGTACTCAGACAAATAAAGAGAGCTATATAACCCTTAAATGTTTTAGTTCCCCGACCAACAGATGTTTTTAAGGTAAAAGATCCAGCATAATCAACCCCTCAATTAGTGAACGGTTTGGATATAGTTACAAGAGGCTTAGGATGATTTCCAATTAACTGAGAAGCTGAAGATGCTAACTGCCTTTAATGAATTTAGTATCCAAAATGATTGTCTTATATATTCCAGAGTTTAATTATTACCTCCATGTAAGGAGCGTAAATGTACATGCCTTATGACCAGATCAGTTAAATCGCTTTTGTAAGGTAATATTAACAGGTGTTTCTGTTTATATGAAGGTCATATTCAGATAATCTTCCACCTAAGCGAATGAGATGATTAGCATCCAAAAATGGGTTCAGACTTAATAATCTGCTAGTCTTATGTAATGAGATACCTTTTGACAGTTGCTTGAATTCCTCATGAAAGTATTGTATTTGAGTGACCTTAACTAATACTATCAACGAGTGCTCTATTTCTTTTGTTGTCAATACTCCAGTTTAACGATATTCTGGACTCTTCTGAACATTCTTACAAACTCGGAGGCAATAAGCTAATATCCGCTTTAATTTTGTTAAAGATGAGTAGTTATGAAGTAAAGTCTCAACCAAGAAACTATAAATGTCAGTTTTTACGATATTAATAACAAATTTTGTTTTAATTTCCAAACTTGTTTTGCTTACCGGTATCTTGGAGGCCTTAAATTCCTCTTGTTTTAACCATGTTGGACCTTCCCACCAAAGTGTATTGTTTTCTAATTTTATTGGATAAATACCTCGTGAAGCTATATCACCTGGATTATTTGGTGAATTGACGTGATACCAACAATTCCGGGCCAACGAGGGCCTGAATTTCAGCTACTAGATTCCCAACAAATACTTTGCAACGGTGTGGAGTAGATTGCAGCCATGATAATACAATAGTTGAGTCTGTCCAAGCAAAGTTTTCAATATCCTCCATATCCAAAGCCCTTTAAACTTCCTTTAGTAATCTAGATAATAATAACGCTCCGTTTAATTCTAATCGTGGTAAAGAAAGTTGAGATCTTGAAGGCGCCACCTTTGTTTTTGCAGCTATGAGTTTTACACCAATATTTTCTTTGTTTGTTATTGTTCTTAGGTATACAATACAGTACCGTAAGCTTTTTCAGACGTATCAGAAAATCCGTGTAATTGGCATTTCGTATACCATCTAGATAACCAATCCATCTATAAATTTCTCTTTTTCTTAACGATGGTAGCTCATCTCTAATTTTTTGCCATTCCTTAAGAATGTGATTTAATACTGGCTGATCCCAATCAGTCTTTTCCAGCCATATCTGTTGAAATAATTTGATTTTTATGGTAACTGGTGATAGCAATTCAATTGGATCAAAAATTCGAGCAGCCTCGGATAAGATAGATCTTTTCGTAAATACTTTTTTGAAATTGGTTGAATATTTATGTTGAACTTTAGTTTGTCGCTTTTTGGAACCCAATAGATTCCTAAAGCCTTAACGGCTTCTCCGTCATCAAATGTTTTATTATTTGCACCGTCTCTTAACTCAGGTGGTATTCGTTTTAATAAACGAGAATCATTGCAATTCCATTTGCGTAAGTTGAAACCTCCTGCCTTAATTAATTGAATGCTTGCTGAAGCTGCTTCTTCGTAACTATGTGCTCCTGAAACGATGTCATTCATATAGGTGTCCTTATAAATATCCCTTGCCGCCAAAGGATATAATTGGCCATCATCTGAAACTAGTTGACGCAACGTTCTTATAGCTAAGAAAGGCGCTCGCCCAGTTCCATAGGTAACGGTTGTTAACTTATATTCCTTTATCGGCTCGTTTGGAGACTTTCTCCAAAGGATTCTCTAAAAGTCTTGATCTCAATCATCTATTCGAATCTAGCGATACATTTTCTCAATATCCGCTATAAATACCACCTTATTCTTGCGCCATCGCATCAAAGTTCGGTTATACTCTGCTGTAAGTTTTCTCCAATCATCATTATATCGTTAAGACTTTTGGATGAATTTCTTTTGGCCGAAGCATCAAAAACTACTCTCAATTTAGTTGTTGAGCTGTCGTGTTTAAATACTGCATGATGAGGTAGATAGTATTTGTTTTCGGTATTTTCAGAAGCTGGAACCATATGATCTAACTGGATATATTCCGCCGTAAATTCCTTGTACATAATTTCCAGCAAGTTGTTAGATTGAAATTTTCTCTCCAGTTGAAATAGCCTTGCAAGTGCTAATTCTCTAGACCCCTGTAATTCGTTAAAATTGGAATGTTGGCGAAACGGTAATCGAACAGTATATGTTCCATTTTTTTGACGCAGATGCGTGGATTTGAAATGAACTTCGCTCTCTATTTCTTCAGCTGTCGCAGTCCTCTCTGGTGAAAGCTCTTCACTCTCCCAATATTTACTTAGTTCTTTGCTAATATCAGTTTCACCAATAAAGCAGTTAATTGTATTCTCTGGAGCCTCCCCTTTTACTTCACCTGATAAGATATAACCAGACTTGGTTTTCTGTGCTATGGGAGTTCCTGACTTTCCCGTTATAAGCTTGTTTTGAATTATTTGACAGAAGACATCAGCTCCCAAAATTATATCTATTTTATTTGGTGTATAGAAATTTGGATCTGCTAGTTCTAAACTTGGGACATGTTTCCAATTGTGATAGGAAGTTACATTTTCTTACATTTCTGAAATAGCGGGTCTACTTTGGTAAGACTAATGCTTTGGTCACGCATGAAAATTACGTATTCAATCTCGATTTTAATGTAATTTCTACGAAACTTTCAACTATACCGGATTTTGTATTGCCAATTCCCAATACGGTTGCATGTATCTTGTGTTTGGGCAGTTGCAAACGTTGTAATGTATTTTCTGAAATCAAAGTGGCTTGAGAACCTTGATCAACAAGTGCTCGGAGTTCCGTATAGGATCCATCTTATCTTAGTAGTTTTATCACCGCTGTGGGTAAAATGACCTTTCGTTTTGCTAAGTTTGTTGCGCAGTGAGTGTTTATATTAATTCTCTTTGAATTGTCAGTTGATAATTTCTTGTCAGGCACATTATTGTTGTTTTGATTCGTTAAGTGCAACAAGGTGTGATGCTTTTTGTTAATCACACTCTGCATTTTGACCAACTTGTGCACGTAGCTTGTAAAATGACCAAGCCGTAAACAGTTTTCACATAAATTATTCTTTTTTGTTATTGCGATTCTTTGTTGTATATTCAGAAGCTTACATTTTTCACATGCATAAATTTTATGTGTTCCTTGGCATATTATGCATAAGTTATTTATTGACCCATAGAATGTTTTAACCTTTGTTTCAGTAGTGTTTGTATTGTTTTCCAATGCTTCTAGATTTTGAAAACGAGATTCTAAAAACTGAAAGAAATGCTCTATGTTTTGCACTTCTCTTGGATTGGTTAAAGATTGTTCGTATAACCAGTGAGTTTCTTTGTCCAGTCTCTGTGTCAGCAGATGTATCAAGATGGGATCCCAATTTGAAGTATCAACGTTCAAACTTTGAATAGCTAATAAGCATTCATTTGATGTATCATGAAACTTCTTTATGGCCATTCCTGATTCTTTGTGTATTGTCCCTTGATTTAAAAATGATTTTAGTTGAGCAGATAAAAGAGTTCCTGTGTTATTGAATTTTTTATCTAAAATATTCCAAGCAGAATCATAATTTTCAGCTATTACTGGTAAATGTTTAATTAATTCTGCGGGTTCTCTTCTGTTAGCTTTTAAGTAATCGAATTTTTGACCTTTTCCTATGTTTGAGTTGTTGCTGATAATTTCCATAAACAAGTCTCTGAAAGATTTACAGTTAAAATAACTCCCAGAGAATTTTGGAATGTCAATTTTTGGCAAGCTCACACTCATATCTCGAACTCCTGGGTTTTTATTGTAGACTTCAATAATTGCCTCCGTATACAATGTTTCAGCTTCTTCAAATATGTTATTTTCAAAATATTCATGTTGAATGGACTTATCTCCAATTATGTCCATGTGGTTTTTTATCACTAATTGCCAATACTCTTCTAATGTTTTCAAATTAACATTAATAAAGCCCAGATTCGGTTCTTTATCTTCCTGTTCCTTAACCTTCAGATATATTCGCTCTACCGCCTTTATAAGTTCCGACCGCTTCTTTAATTCTCTTAATAGTTTTGATGGTATATTAACTGCAGGGGCGTTTGTTTCAGCAGCTTCTAGAATCGCTTTAAGTTCATCTACCAAATTTATTAAGCTTTCAAAATCTTTGTTTTTAAAATAGGGATGTTCTGGAGCAGTCTCTTTCAATTGATTGATTTCTGCATTATTTTCAACAGCCGTTTTCCAATAGTAATTTAAAGTTTTCATGCGGGCTTGCACATACTCTTTAGTTTTTCTATCTAAAGAGTCTTTTTTAAAATTTACCTTTATCTTTTAAATCTTTAAATATAATTCTTTTTGATGTTAAATTAAGCCTTCCACGATGTTTAATTCTTCCTTGTTATAAAAGAGTTTTGTAATGGTTTTAAGCAATGTTTCTAACCTGAAGATGTGGTTAAAATGAAATATTAAGGTACCGGATCCTTGAAAATTAGATTGATTGAAGATCGCCTAACTAGCCTGTAAAAGATTTTTTTTTGTTGGCTGTAGACTTGTTTTGTTGGCGTAGTAGTTCTATAGTATTACTTTAAATTGTTTTTGTTTCTCTAAAGAACCTAGTTCTATAGATATAATTAAAAACGCTAGTTTTATAATTAAAGTTATATAAACTTAAGACACTAGTTCTAAAGTTTTTTTTTTTTTTTTTTTTTATGAATTCTAAAGATACTTGTTCTATAAAATTATCCAGCTCGAAGTACCAATGTTTGCTTCACAATAAAACAATGTTTTCTTTAATTAAGCTTTTATTAATGATAAAATTTAATACAAAATTCGTTCTTTAAATACAATTTTATTTAGGTTAATATTATGATACAATACGTTAAAAATACAAATTTTAACTTTCAATTACATTATGCAACTAATTTAGCTGACACCAACATTCAAAAACTTTTAATTAAAATAATTAATGTAGGTTAGTATGAATTTATACAAAAAATGTTTTAAAATGTTCTACATTAAGTTCATAGGAGTCATATTACAACAAATTTATATTAAAAAGAATGTATTAAAGTTATTAAAGGTAAATTGTAATTTTAATTAACCCTAATATTGTTACATAGATAAAAATTTAAATTTTAAGTTTTAAGTAGTATATTTTATTATTATAAGTTTAGATTTTATTTTTATTTTTATGTTCTGTGATTAAAAGTACAGATCTTAAAGAAAGATGGAACACATTGGAATAATAATAAAACTGCTGATGGAAAAATAATAATACAACCAAGTGTAGTTAATAACATTTTACATTCTTTAATAAAACAATGTAATGTTCAATTAAATGGCAAAAATATAACACCATCTGACGGAAATAATCACTGTAGAGCTTATATTGAATCATTATTAAATTATGGTACAGGTGCTGCTGCAACTCATTTAGAATGTGCAGGATGGATTTTAGATAAAGCAAATATAGCAAAATCTGATGATAATGAATCAAAAGAGCGCGAAAAATTGTATCATAATAGCAGTGTAGTGGAACTTATGGGTAAACTACATGTAGATATGTTTAATCAACCTACTCTACTTATAAATAATATTGACATTCGTATAGTTTAACACTTAAAAAACCAGATTTTTATCTTTGTGCAGACGATTCTGATGAACCACAATTAAAACTTATAGAAGCCACACTATTTAAAATTAAGACAGGTACTAGAAAAATTTGATGTTATTATAACAAATGAAAAAATAAAAAAGGAGTTTTTAATGAAATACATTAATGAAATAAGTAGAGTGTGTGATTTGGGTTAGTTTGAGTCATGAACACTTTAGAAATAATTTGTGTTTTAAAATATAACAAATTTACAAACAAATATTTTAAGGGAGTTTTTGCTTTAGACAAAATTCCAAAAATAATAGAAAAACCACCTTTTTCAATTGTAAACACTAAATTCAAATTTTTCACAATCTTCCACAGCAATATCATTAACCTCAGCAATATAATTAACATTAAAAAGCTTTAGTTAAAACGTAGTAATGGAAGATTAAGGTTCGAACACAAATATGATGTTGAGCTATACATATTTTCTCAACAGAAATCAGTCATTAAAAGTTCTTGTTGATTTTGATGCAGAATCTCTTGTAGCAACTTACATTTTCCACTGAATTGGAAAAAAGCCAGCTATTTTAAAATATCATGATTGGTGCAACTTATTCCGTCAGCAATTTTGTGAAAGGTACACGAAACAATCAATAAAGAATACAAAATTATGTTTACAATATCGGTTAAGAATTGTTATTGGCCGATGTCTTAGTATTACAAGAAGGAAGCAGACACATTTTACAACTTAATTGATTTTTTTCAAGCTGTAATGATACATAATAAAAGTACTGAATCTAATGTACGTGAATATGTTATTAAATATATAAAAACGTGTCAAGAAAAACATGTTATGAAATTGCACGATTAATTCCAATAATTATAGCGCAATGCAATTATTCTAGATTATTTTTTGAAATACTTGTACTACTAGAAAATAAAATTTGTAATATTTTAGGCAAGAACAACAATAAATGAAAATTTGTAAAATTTATTTAATTTGTTTTTATTATGAAATACTTATAGATTATATTTATATATATTTATACAAATATTCTTATATATTATTTTAGGCTATAAATTATTTCTAAAAAATTCTGCAAAATAGTCAATCTCCCTCTTGGTTATTTATTTCCCAAATTGGTTGCTCATCGGTATCTTCATCTAAGATTTGAAACGGTGGTATGAATTCTTCAGTTTCCATTAATTCCCCCTCATCTTCAGTAAATGTAATTTCATCAACTTGGACCTCATTTTGTACACTGACTATTGCAGTTTCCTCAGTAAATGGAAATGTTGTTAAATCAGCTGCCATTTTTGTAAAACATCTTACATAGATCAGCTAGAAAAAGGTATCTTAGATGGAAAATCAAGCAGAATGAGTAAATGATACGTGGCAAATTGATGTAGTGGAAATGATTCCTTATGGAAAATTCAACAAAGGTTTTAAATATATGTTATCCGTTATAGATATATTTTCTAAATATGCTTATGCTGAACCAATTAAAACTAAAACCGGTAGTAATGTTTTAAACGCTTTAAAGAAAATTATAAAACGAGCTAAAGACTTACCTAAAAACATACATTCATATCAAGGTAAAAAAATTTCCAATTCGATATTTCAAAATTTTGTTGTAAAGAAGGGTATTAATCACTATCATACTTACTCTGAAATGGAAGCATCTATTGTATATGTATAAATCGAACTTTGAAAAATTTATTGTCAAAAATATTTAGTTTACAAGGAATAATATATTGCAATCTTTATTAAACAATTCTATAATTCCACTAAACATAGAACAACTGAATTGCCCCCTGAAATTTCTAAGAAAAACGAAAAATTTATTTTAAAAATTTTTTACAGCAACCTAAAATTTCTCTAAAAGCTAAATATAAAGTTGGAGACTATGTTAGAATAAGTAAATATTGGAAAAAGTTATCAACCGAATTGGTCTAATGAAATTGTTAAAATTATCAAAGTAAACAGTACCTATCCGATCACATATCAGCTGATTGATTATAAAAATGATTGAATATTTGGTGGATTTTACGACAAAATTAAACTGAAAAAAGGCGGCTTTTCTCCAAAATTTAATTTGTGTTGAGAAAGTTTTTCTAATAAAACTATTATAGTATACTGACTATGCGCATATAATGTATACTGACTATTATAGTATTATACTATTATACTATTATAGTATACTGACTATGCGCATAATGCGCATATCTACATTATCTCTTTTGATAATTTCCGCTTTTCCTATATATAAATATATATTTCAATATGTTAAATTATATTTTATTAACTTTTATTAAACAAAATTCTATTTTTTTAACAAACTAGACTTTGCATTTCACAAAAATTGGAGAAATGAAATATTTGAATCGTCACTATGGAATGTTTTACTGGCTTTTTATTGGTAGAAATTCAAATTTAGATTTTTCTTTAAAGAAAATTCAAATTTATTCACATAGTAAGCTTTGTTATTCTGATTTTGGTTTGTGTTTATAACAAAAGTATTCAGAGCAATCATATAGTTTATTGTGTTTTTAAAGTTTATATTGTTATTAATTAGTATTTTTGTTTTTAATATCATTTATTTAATTTGATTTCCACTTGAGAAATATTTATTTTAATCATTGAGATTGAGATATAAGTTTTTAATTTTACGTAAGATTTGCTGTTTACAGTTTACCTGTTATTTTAATCATTATTTTTTAAAGCCTTATTAATAATTTTAAAAAATGTTTAGAAAGAATAAGAAAAAATCTGGCTGGAAATTTAAAAAACAAAGAGAAGCCAGAGAAAATGAACGTATTAAGCAGACGAATACGATGAAATCTTTTTTTACAAAATCACTGTTGCCAGTCGCTTCAACTTCAGCTACTTCCACAGTTGGTGTTAATGTCGATAAAAATATTTCCTTAGTAGTTGACAATTATGAGCCACCGAATAAAAAAGCTGCCCTTAATCTGAACGAAAGTATAAATTCAGATGTCTTCGAAAATAATGAGGTGTTGACGGATACATCAGAATCTGATGTTGAAGTACCACCATCGGTACCAGAACCAGCTATGCGGTTATTTCGATTGGTCACATTTGTGAAGGGCTTTAAAAACTCATGAGTCATGTAGTTGTCATTTTCAAAGTATTATTCGCTGGAAAGATTCCCGACTTGAAACTGAAAATACTATTGATGGTGGCTTACAACGTGCAAAGAATATGCAAGTAAATAAATGGAAAAAAAATATTGAAACACATTATTTCTATTATACAGTTTCTTGCACCTCAGACTTTAGCAATACGAGGTTCAAACGAAAACATTAATGATCAACATAATGGTAATTTTTTAAAACTTTTTGAATCATTGGCAAAATTTTATCAAACAGCAGTAGATCATTTACAAGGTATTGTCACAAAAGAGACGAAAATTCATTATTTAAGTCATACCATTCAAAAAGAGATAATAGAACTGATTTTAAAAAAAATTAAAACGCATATTATTGAACAAATAAAAATAAATAAATATTATTCTATAACAGTGGATTGCACATCTGACCAAAGTCACGTGGAACAAATGTCAATGACTATACATTTTGTAATGCAAGATTTAAATAGTGGTGAATTTTAAATCAGAGAACATTTTATTGGATTTGTTCCAGTTGTAAATACTTCTGGCGATGGCTTAACAAACAAAATTCTTGATGAATTAAATACCAACAGCATTCCTATTGAAGATATGAGAGGCCAAGGATATGATAAATGCGCCAATATGAAAGGGAAAAATGGCGGAGTTCAAAGAAGAATTATGCAAATTAATCCACGAGCTACATTCATTCCTTGTGCTTGTCATTTGCTGCCTCTGCATCTGGAGAAGTAGCAAACTTTTTTCATATTGTTCAGCAAATATATGTATTTTTTTCATCTTCACCTAGTCAATGGGATGTTATGAATCAGTATGTAAAAATACTTATTTTAAAATCTGTATGTTCAACTAGGTGAGAAAGCAGAATTGCTTCCATAATACCTCTTAGATTTCAACTTGAATATATTTATGATGCTCTAATCAACATCTATTTAGATGGAAACCGTGACAGTCAAACAAAATGCGAAGCCCAAGGACTAGCGAAACATATATTTTGTTTCAAATTTATTTGCAGCATCGTTATGTGGTACGATATTCTAAGCAAAATAAATATTATATCAAAAATAATGCAAAAGCCGAAAATAAATTTATTAACATGCAATAGGTCTTTGAAAGAAGATTTGGATTTTTTACAAGATTATCGGTCAGGTACAAATTTTCTGAGCGTTATTGATGAAGCCAAAAAAATAGCTGAAACAATGGAAATTGATGGACGCTTTCCAGTTGTCGAAACTGTTCGAATACGCCGTAAAAGACAATTCGAGTACGAAGCTGCAGATGATCCTATTTTAGATCCGCAATATAACTGCAAAATAAATTTTTTTAATTTCATTATTGACACTGCCATTACATCAATCACCAAAAGATTTGAACAAATGGAAAAATGTACTGAATATTACGAATTTCTTTATAATATTTATGAGCTAAAATATAAAGATAAATCGTAAATATTAAAATACTGCATGGATTTGCAGTTTTAATATTAACTGATGGTGACAATATAGATATTGATTTAATATAGATATACACTATTGTCATCTAATATGTACTCACTAGGAATACTTAATTATTTAGCCAAGAACATTCTGACAACTATATTTCCGAATATATGCATTTCTTTAAGGATCTTGCTAACTTTACATGCATCAATGACTTCTGAAGAACGCAGTTTCTCCAAACTAAAAATAATTAAAAATTATTTAAGATCATCAATGGAAGAACAAAGATTAGTGGGTTTATCATTGATGTCCATTGAAAGCTTCATCACTGAATCTTTAGATTATGAGGTTCTAATTAACGATTTTGCAGAAATTAAGCTGCGGATTTTGAAGTAATTAATTAAATTTTTATTTTATGTACATAACTATTATCTAAAAATATATAAATAGTGAATTGAATAGTTTATGTTTTATGTTTCTTTTTAATTTTTACAATATGCGTCTTTTCAAGAAGTTTGCTCCAGACGACAAAATACTACCGTTTGGCTCTGTAGTGATATTAAATGAAGTTTAGATTTACGATAACGGAAAGACTTAATTTAATTTACTAAAAGGTAGGTACTGTTATATATATATAAAAAATAACTTAATTTTAACATACATTCAATATGAATTACACAATCTAATCATTATTGAGCTAATTAACATAACACCTAAACTTAAAATAGATACACTCTATAAGGCTCCGAATCTTAAGAACAACCTATTTATAAAATATTAACAATATTAATGTAAAGTAAATATACAGATTAAAAAAAACATAAAGAGAAGAATTTATCTACAACAAAATTTTACTGGTTTTTGTTGTTGAAATTGTTATTGTTATTGCTGTTGCTGGAGCTGCACTTGCACATCTGATAATTATTCAAATATTCATAATTGTTTTAATTTTGTTGAGCCGTCTTCATCTGGTATTATTGGAATTTCAGCACGTGGTGTATGAATTGAATTTCTTGATCTGCACTATGTGAAAGTAGCTTTAGGATATAGTGATTCCCGTTGAGTAAAATATTTTGTGTAGTTTAATTTAGTATATTTTTTTAAAGTAAATTCAAAATTCAATATACATAAATTTCCAATAATTTGGTATATTTTATTATAATTATAATAAATTTAATATATTTTTTACTATAATTAAATAAAATACTGCAAAATAATTTACAATCTAATATACATGAACAGTTTAGTATAATTTATTAAAAATTTATTATTCTGTCTTTAAAAAAGACTTTTGTTGTAATGAGCTGTTGGCTCTATTCCAAAAAAAAAACCCAAACTCCGTTTAATACTAATTAAATTCTATAAGTGGTGAATATTCACAGAGAATTCTCTTAAATAAATGAAACTGAAAGTTCGTAAAATATTCATAAATTAAAAGTTCTTTAAAAATTACAGGTATTCTACACCGGCTAGAAGCGACATCTGGTTCTTGTTGTCTTATACTTATTTCCCACGTTTAGAAAAGTTTTTAAAAATATTGATATTGTAAAATAAATATATGAAGAGATTAAATACAATTTATCGGGATTTGGAAGATGACGTGATCTATCGTATGGCAAAATCAATGTATATTAACGATACTTTGTGATGTCACCTTTTCAAAAATATATATCACTAACCACGATTCTCGTTCTTTAAGGACGAAAAGGATATTTGGAAACATACTTGTCGTTTTGGGATTTTTTTATATAAACACTGACATCTCTTAATTAATTTCATGTATATGTGCACAGCTTTTTCAGGTGATAAGGTTATGATCCAAAGATTTCTACAACGTTTATTTGGATGATGTGACTTGCCGTTGTGCTGATATAAAACTTGAAAGTTTGATCAAAAAAATTTGATTTTTTCATTTTTTCTTATAAATAAGATATGTAAAGATTTCGCCAAATTCATATGTGGACAGCTGATAAAATGCTACAATGAACTTACTTTTGAAATATATAAAGTTAAATTTGTTAATATTTATAATCAATATAATCAAGTTCTTAATTTATCAATTCAACTGTTGTTATACATTTTCAATGGGTTTATTTTATTTTATAATTTTCGTTATAATTCAAAGTACAATAATGTATGTGTCTTGGCTAAATTAATTTTATCAAAGTAGTTGGTAGTAAGTTATAAGCATAATAATGTTATATTCATTTTTTAACAGCCTTTTATTAACTTGGTTGGGTAAAGGATGGAATATTAGAAGCCATTTTAAACACACTTTCCGTTGAGTTACAGACTTGAAATTTTCTTCATTAGATCAGATCCCGATGACAATACATGATTTTAAAATAATAATATCCAAAAACATTAGAGAAATTAGCTTAATTTCAAAATTAAATTTTCATACAAAGATATAACAGAATTTTTAACAGAATTATTACAGAACCAAAATAAAATATTTTATCTAAATTTACTAAACTCACCAATACCAATACCAATACGTATACGTAATCCATAAATGTTTTTTTTTTCTATAAAACACTATTGTTTTTTATGTAGCCCATTGCATTGTATGCGTACATATCCATAGGTACATACTTCAAAATATGTAATAATATGTGCTTCGAAAATATTTTTGGTTTGAAAGCGATGAATTTGAGAGATATGAATGTGTAAACAAATTAATGTGCCGCACTTGAGAACACAGTGTAAAATTTAATATGCATTTACTTAAAATTTAGTAAGCAAGTGTTAAATTTAAGATTTTTTTTTTCATCAACAATTGATTTTTAGTATACATTTTTATTTATAAAAGCAATGTGTTTATTTATAATATTTATATAGATACGTGTTTTTTAATTCAAAAACATTAGCATTTAGAAGTAAGCAATTTAATATATTCTCAATTACATACTTTTAAAACCAAATTTCTTTACTACATACATATGTAGGTACAAACATGTACAAAAATGGTATGCATATTTTTGTGTGCTGTACTATTAAAAACCTGCTAACGCAGTCACACCAAATTCCCAAATTCCCAACTATTATTATTTAGTTGATTCATCGATTTATTATTTTTTAATATGTAGGCAACAGTTATATTTATATGAATCGACGGTAAACATAAACGAACAAAAAAAAAATTTATGTATGCATATGAATGAACGGGTAACATAAACGAACAAAAAAAAAATTCAGAATGTTCTATAGCTAATAATTTCTATTTATTAAATAGAATGCATGTATAAATTAAACATTTAAAAAAAAAAAAAAGAAATACTTAGCGTACCTAAATAACAGAAAACAAAAAAAAAGGAAAATGTAATACTGGAAGAAAAATAAAAACGAATAGAAAAAAAAGATAACAAAAAATGTTACTTTGATTGTTTTTAAATATTTTTAAAGTCATAAGAAATAGCCATAAGAAATAGTATATTTTATTATGTAAAATAGTATATAACTATACTATTTTACATAAGAAATAGTATATGTGCACATCTGATATTTACCTACATAACAGATAGAAAAAAAGAACTATTAAAATGTTATGATTTTAAAAGAAAGGTTCATACGTTTGATATTTCCGTACATAACAGATAAAAAAAAAAATATTAAAATGTTATGTTATGAAAAGAAAGAAAAAACAAGGCAGTGTATGAATCAAAGTTTTTAAAGGGTCGCATTTTAAGTGGAAATAAAGAACATTATAAAATTGCAATATTTTTATTTAAATTTTGAATTTAGCTATGCAACGTTTTCTTAATTTTTCAAAAATTTTGCCGCATTATGATATAATGCAACACTGAGAAGTTCAGCTCATAATATAGATACATATGTATATGAATGAATATATGGCTATTTATGTATGTAGTTATAGATTTATTATTTTTTAATATGTAAGCAACAGTTATATTTAAATGAATGGACGGTAAACATAAACGAACAAAAAAAAATTTTATGTATGCATATGAATGGACGGTAAATATAAACGAACAAAAAAAAATTCAGAATGTTCTATAGGTTATAATTTATATTTTTTAAATAGAATACATGTATAAATTAAACATTTAAAAACAAAAAAAAGAAATACTTAGCGTACCTAAATAACAGAAAACAAAAAAAAAGGAAAATGTAATACTGGAAGAAAAATAAAAACGAATAGAAAAAAAAAGAGAACAAAAAATGTTACTTTGATTGTTTTTAAATATTTTTAAAGTCATAAGAAATAGACATAAGAAATAGTAAATATACTATTTTACATAAGAAATAGTATATGTGCACATATGATATTTACCTACATAACAGATAGAAAAAAAGATTTAAAAAAATGTTAATAAAAATGATCATAAAATGTTATGATTTTAAAAGAAAGAAACATACGTTTGATATTTCCGTACATAACAGATAAAAAAAAAAATATTAAAATGTTATGTTATGAAAAGAAAGAAAAAACAAGGCAGTGTATGAATCAAAGTTTTTAAAGGGTTGCATTTTTAAGTGGAAATAAAGAACATTATAAAATTGCAATATTTTTATTTAAATTTTGAATTTAGCTATACAACGTTTTCTTAATTTTTTAAAAATTTTGCCACAATAAATTAATAATAAAAAAATTCAATATATTCTATATTATAACAGGTAATAATATAATTATAGACTGTAATTCTTCTTAATTTTTTAAAAATTTTGCCGCATTATGATATAATGCAACACTGAGAAGTTCAGCTCATAATATAGATACTATGTATATAATGAATATATGGCTATTTATGTATGTAGTTATAGATTTATTTTTTTTTTTTAATATGTAGGCAACAGTTATATTTATATGAATGGACGGTAAATTTAAATGAACAAAAAAAAATTCAGTATGTTCTATAGGTTATAATTTATATTTTTTAAATAGAATGCATGTATAAATTAAACATTTAAAAAAAAAAAGAAATACTTAGCGTACCTAAATAACAAAAAAACAAAAAAAAAGGAAAATGTAATCCTGGAAGAAAAATAAAAACGAATAGAAGAAAAAGAGAATAAAAAATGTTACTTTGATTGTTTTTAAATATTTTTAAAGTATATTTCTTATGTATATATTGTGCACATCTGATATTTACCCACATAACAGATAGAAAAAAAGAACTATTAAAATGTTATGATTTTAAAAGAAAGAAACATACGTTTGATATTTCCGTACATAACAGATAAAAAAAAAAATATTAAAATGTTATGTTATGAAAAGAAAGAAAAAACAAGGCAGTGTATGAATCAAAGTGTTTAAAGGGTCGCATTTTTAAGTGGAAATAAAGAACATTATAAAATTGCAATAACAATTTTATTTAAATTTTTAATTTTGCTATGCAATGTTTCTTTAATTTTTTAAAAATCTTGCCACAATATATAATACAACAATCAGAAGTTCAGATCATTATATAGTACCCATACTACTATAATATGTATATGAATGAATATATCAGTATATAATGTGTGTAGTTATAGATTCATTATTTTTTAATACTAACAATTATATTTATATGAATGGACGGTAAACAAACGAAAAAAAAGAATTTTGTGTTTATGAATGGACGGTTAACATAAACGAACAAAAAAAAATTCAGAATGTTCTATAGCTAATAATTTCTATTTTTTAAATAGACTGTATGCATAAATTTAATATTAAAAAAAAAAAATAAGTTCTTAGCGTACCTAAAAAACAGAAAAAAAAAATAAAATGTAATACTGGAAGAAAAATAAAAACGAATAGAAAAAAAGAGAACAAAAAATGTTTTTTAAATATTTTTAAAGGCTATTTCTTATGTATATGTGCACATCTGATATTTACACACATAATACATAGGAAAAAAAAATATTAAAATGTCATGCTATAAAAGAAAGAAAAAACAAGGCAGTATATAAATCAAAGTTTTTAAAGGGTTGCATTTTTAAGTGGCAATAAAGAACATTATAAAATTGCAATATTTTTATTCAAATTTTGAATTTAGCTATACAACGTTTTCTTAATTTTTTAAAAATTTTGCCACAATAAATTAATAAAAAAAAAATTCAATATATTCTATATTATAACAGGTAATAATATAATTATAGACTGTAAGAGCAACTGTAAAAATTCAAAATTAAACAAGGAAAAAAAAAGAAAATATGAATTTAATACTTATATTTGTCGTTACTAAAAAGAATAAAATAAAATAAATAAAAAAATTTTTAAAAAAACAGCTTTTTTGAACTAAAAAGTAGAAAATAAATTTTTAATAGCAAATTTTTCTGTAATTTTCTAAACTATATTGTTACAATCGAGATTTCTTTGAAAAAGTTTATTTCAATATGTCAAATATATATATAAATATAAGTATATATAAGTTTTAAAGTCTGTGAAATTAAAATAAAAGCTGGAGGCAACAAACGCATAACTATAAACTTATATTTTTAAATTTTGCCTCAAGCTTTTATATTAATTTCACAGACTTTAAAACTTATATTTACTTATATTTGTATATATATTTCACATATTAAAATAAACTTTTTCAAAGAAATCTCGATTGTAACAATATAGTTTAGAAAATTACAGAAAAATTTGCTATTAAAAATTTATTTTCTACTTTTTAGTTCAAAAAAGCTGTTTTTTTAAAAATTTTTTTTATTTATTTTATTGATATTGTATTATACCAGATTGTATGTTTAATAAGTTTTGGGTTTGCATCCTTGCTAGATATTGGTTATTTTTATATACATATATATATTTTTTTCTCTTTTAAATAATGGCAAACAATATCGTAAATTTTAAAGATTTATTAAACATAAATTATTCCACAAGTCTTGATTTTAACGAAATAAATTTAAGCGTAAGAAAAAAATTATACAACCTGGAAATGTTAATTGATAGTTTCAAAACTGACATACATATTATCGTACTTACTGAAATTTTTTAATATTCAAGGCTTTAATGCTTACTTTTCCAATAGAGAAAAGGCATACGGTGGGGTTGCTGTTTTTGTTAAAGAAAACTTTCACAGCTATCAAATTTATGAGGGAGAATTTGAAAAAAGTAATATTTTAGGAGTGAAACTAGTGAAACAAAATATTGATATATTTGGAATATACAGATCACACGAAACTCGTTTTGATTCATTTATTAATAAATTAGACGAAATCACTTTTCAGTTTAAGAAATCACTCATTGTGGGAGATATTAATCTAAATATATTACAAATAGATAATTCAGATATTATTGTATACACAAAAACACTGTCAACTAATGGGTTTTATAATTTTATAATTATAATTTTTAATAGAATCTCTGAGCATTTCTCTAGTGGGTTCGGAAGGACTTCAAAAACTATTATTGATCATTTGATATCTGATATGACAGAAAAAAAATACTCCTTTTATGTACTAGACTGCTCCCTGTCAGATCATCAAATGTTTTTTTATAAGTATTGATCAAAAACCGGTTACTGAGGGAATTAATTTTATGAAAACATTAATTTTTGGAATAACCTAAATTCTCATGATTACTTCAATTCTGTGATAAATTAACTTACTGAAACAATGAATCACTCAATGTATTCTTATAAGAAAAAATATAAATAAAAGAGAGTGGATTACTGACGAAATACTTAGTGAGATGAAAGTAAGAGATTCGTTCTTTAAATATAAAAGGAAATATCCAGATGATGCCCATATTGATTTTCTCTACAAAAATTATAAAAATAAAGCCAAAGCACTAATAATTGAGTCAAACAACATTTTTTTTCAAATGAAATCCTTAATAATTCTTCAAATAGTAAAAAATTGTGGGTATGCTACAAAAAAATAATGTTCAATACGGACAATTCAGGCTTAAGTAAACCTATCAAAGTGATAAATTGCAATAACAAGGTAATTGAAGAGGAAAGGAAAATCGCTTTTTTAATAATTATTTTATAAATGTGTTAAATGAGAGTAATAACTCGTTAAACACAATCGATGTTCAGTACATAAACCAATTCCGCAGGAATATTTTTAATAACTTTCAATTATCTCCCACGACCGCAGAAGTATTAAATGCAGTTATTAAATCGCTCAATTCGGCAGCTGCTACATGCTGTGACAATATTTCTACTAAATTCATACAAAAATTAAATTTGCAGTTCATCTGATTCCTATTCTTGTAAAATTCACAAATAGAGCTTTTCTAACTCATTCTTTTCCTGGTTCGCTAAAAACTGCTATTGTAACCTATTATCTTTAAAAACGGTTTGATAACTGACTGTTCGAATTACCGGCCCATTTGCATCCGTCCTACCTTTTCCAAAATTTAAATAAAAATATTATAGAAAAAATTTTTTTTTTTTTAGTAAAATTTTAGAAAATATAATTAAAAATATACTTAACACTTTTCTAACTAACAATCAAGTTCTAGGTGAAAGGCATTATGGGTTCGAGCGAAATTCAAATACAACAGCGGCGTGTCTTGACTTAAACAATTTTATTTCAAAAAATATAGATAATGGGAAATATGTCAGTTGTGTTTTTCTTGATATCAAGAAAGCTTTTGACTGGGTTGATCACGATATTTTACTTAGGAAATTATTAAACTTAAATTTTTCAACAAATCAATTATATTTTTTCAAATCATACCTCAAGGGTCGCACGCAAATGTTACGCATTAACAATTCTCTGAGTGCAGGAAAAACAATTTCTAAAGGTGTATCACAGGGTTCAATTTTAGGGCTTTAGGGCAGGGTTCTATTTAAGCTTTACATTGATGATCTAACACAACTTGAATTAAAGGGCGAAATTCACCTATACGCAGATTGCGCGGTCTTAAAATATGCAGATAATAATCAAAATGGAATTGCCCATTCGATTTGCCACGATTTGTATATTATTGAGGTTTTTCAAAAAGAAAGTAAAGGCTTGTTAATTGAGAACTAATTATCACTAACATTATTAATTCAACACTAACAGCATGTTTTGAGAACATTACTAACATTACGAATACAAGTACTAAAATTATTGCTAACATTATACTAACTTATGATTTTGTTTTCATTGGAATTTTTGTAAAACAACACATTTTGTAAACTTTTTTTTTTTTTTTTTTTTTTTGTTTTTTCTTTTAATTAACTCGCAAAAGTAAATATTTTTATTCATTTTGGTATTATTTTTAATTAACTTGTTATAAATTTTGCGCTTTACGTATGTATACATATGTAAATTATAAGACCACACAGCTTTGGGCTAAGGTCATGAATAAACCATTTAAATTGTATCTATAAACTAATTATAAATTAAAATAAAGAAAAAAAAAAAAAACTCCCAATAATTGTAGCTCGTTAAAAACATCTGTTTTCACTCTAAAAATCTTCCACATATATTTTGAAGCTATATCTTATATTTTAGAAAATATAAGCATTTATTTCTAAAAAAATTGTTTTTTTTTTATCTTTTCTATATGTACCTACTGTTCTATCTTTTCTATAAATATATGATTGCGCAGTACCTTTCACAGAATAATAAAAACATACTTTTTGTAGCCTTTTTTAGAAATTAAAAAAAAAATAATAAAATAGATATTATGTAGGAAATGTATTATTTTTTTCAATTAATCTTAAAATTAACTTATTATTAACAAAAATTAATTTCAAATGTGAAACCACAGGTTAAATAAATTCCAATATTAAAATACATAAATAAGTAAAAAGTAAATTTAGTTAGGGAAAAATAAATAAAAAAATTATATTCATGGGTAGGCATATTTAATGTCGCTTAACATTTTGGTAAACGAATCATACTTAAGGGGTTTTACCCTTTTCCTCCACAAATGTTCACATAGATGCATATCTAAATGCTCATTCCGCACCTCTCCACGCGTTAACAGCTTTTTTAAGCTTCTCCCACAACCTTCTTTTATCTACGCATGCGCACTACTTGTCGGGTCAATAAAATTTGCAGTGTGATTAACCATTTTATAAATATAACCCTCAATGGAAAGTTGGTTGTATCCTCTCAAGCAGTCGGTGTAGATTATGGTTCCTACTTGTACACGTTTTTTAATAAGAGGAGTGAGAGTTGATGCATTTTTTGAACTGTACGGGCAGATTTCTAAACTAAATTTAAAAGCACCTCTTTCTATTATGCCCATAATCCAACTTCCTTCGACAATGCGGCAACATTTGTATTTCCTCTTTCAATTTTGGTTTCGCCTACTCAATTTCTTTGCGGATTTCATTAATTTTTCAACCATTCTCCAAAATTCTCTGTCATACAAGAGAAATCATACAAACTTCTCTAAAAAAAGAAAATCGGTCTGCTATTGTGTGATTACTTATGATTAGAAATGTAAGTAACTCCCTTCGTGTTAGCTCATATGACATTGTACTGATGAAAAAGTATGTATTAACCAAACACAGCTGTCGTGACGTACGACATCGTTCAAACCAGGTGTTTGCCTATTTAGTTATATATTTATGTACATCTTTTTTATTTTTGCACACAAAATTTCCAACACCATTCTTTTTCCGACCACGAGCATTAATTTTTTGTGCGTTTTACAATATTTATATTTTTGCCCAAGGCCAATTTCCTCATATTAAGTTCTTCTAAAGTGCTGATCTTATTTGCTAATCAAGTTAAACTCCAATTTTCCAACACACAAATAGTATAATATATTGCTTCTATTTCAATTAAAATTTTTTTTAATTTTACTCACAAATTCAGCTTTATATTTTTATTTTATCTTGAAAAATAGATAATCAAAACTAACTTATTAACTAAAATAGACTTGACTAAACTGAACTCAATTATTTGAAAATTACTAATATTATTTAAAAAATTACTCTGTAACAAACTAAATTAATTAAAAATTACTTTTGGTGACCATGATGATTGACTTAAAAATGATATTTTCACTTGATTATATTATGTGTCAGGTGGATTGTATTTTGTTTACAATATAATATCACAGATAAATCTATTATACAGATTATGCCCATTAAGAAAAATATTATATTAAAAAATCTATTATGTGATCCATGTGCCATAGATTTATGTGCCTATAAATCTATTATGTGATTATGCCCATATAAAAAAATGATGTTCACAAAAAAAAAAATAATAAGAGCATTAGATAAAAAAAATTTGTGATATGATCAACTTTTTCAATTTGCCTTTATCAAAATATACTAACACACTCATACAAAATAGCCTAAACAAACCCTCTTAAGCACATTATAATTTTGTAATATGAGATGGTAAATAAATATATGATACACTAACATTACAAGTACGTATATATTTATTAGAATCTTAAATACTGTACAGTATACATTCGCATTAACATTATTATTATAAATTAATATATAAACTAATAATTATATTAAACTCAATATGATGATTTTTTGAATTTTTTTAGTATTTATTATTTATGGCTTTACTTGCTTTTTAATATAGAAAAGGACAGATTGACAGTAAAATTTCGTACGTAAGTACACCGTAGAAAATTTTATATGAACTTCTTTTAAGTGTTAATATATTTATGTCTTTTGAAAAAAATTCAATAATTTTGAAAAAAACTTCGGCCTTCATATCATATTTAAGCACTTAATTAAATATCATATTCAGCCATTTAATTAAATATATCTAGCTTACCTGTAAAAAGTGCTGGATTATAAAAAAGAAAAGACATTTTTTGAACTTCATCGGAGTTATAAAACAAGGACTTACTTATCTTTCAAAACTTTTAACTTGTTAAAGCAGAATGTGTACGATAAACATAAGCTTAAATATATCACGTTGACGATTCATATGTTGCATTAATTAGTTTTTAAGTAATAAAATTGTCAAATAAAATAAAAAATCAGAGATAAAAGTAACCTGTAACAAGAATATAATAATTGCAGTTGTCAATTTCTAAATAGTAGTTTTCTCTTTTTTGCACATTTTTCAAACAAAAATTGAAAAAACCATTATTTTGCACAATTTTCGAGCCTCCTTATCTCCGAAACGCTTTAAACCAGAACCTTGAATTTTTTCAAGAACAATGACCTTTAAGAATAATCATATGTTTCCTCAGCAAAATATAAAAAAAGTTTTTTTTGATTCTTCACAAATATTTACTTACACAAAAATTCCAAACAGAATATTACCAAAGATTATAAGTAGTATAATCTTTATATTATAATATTTGATATTACAATTTTGGACACAAATATAGTGACCCTTTCTATCCTCTTTTCAAAATGTGCGAATTTAAAACCTTTGGTTTTACATACTGCCCTGTTTTTCTGTTCATTGTAATTGTACATTTATAACATAACTATAGATAAACCCGCCGTAGCATACACCAGTTTGGTAATCTAGAAAAAATATTGGTTAATAATTCTGGTATCTTAGTAATCCAGAAATAATATTGGCTTTTTGTCACTTAAATTTTAAATGAAATAAAAAGAAATATTCTGTTCTATTATATATTTTATTTATCTTAACAACGTTTTTTGAGAACTATGTTCCTTTCATCAGTAAGAATACTTAACATTTTACAATAAGAATAAGAATAAATTTAAATAAACATAAAATGACATATAACAGCACTAAGAAAATTAAAGACAAATTTTGCAGTGGGAGTTTGTGAGTGGCAGGGGGCAGACTCATTCAAAAACGAGAAAGAATATAGTTGCCATTTGTCAACTCTTAGATACCCGTACGAACCGTTAGTATGTTCACAGCCTGTCACTCTGCTTATAATGTTATTTATTTAATATTTTAGTATTTTAAAATAATTTGGGTGAATTTTATAATTTCTAGAACTATGGGTTGTACATATATTCAAAAAATGTTTATATATTTTTGAAAAGCAGAATCTAACCTTCCACATAACGATTATCAATCCAAAACTTTTTCAAATATTCTATAGTACTATTTAATACTAAACGGTAAATGTATATTAAATTACAAAATAGTAAATATAATTTTAAATATCTATAATTATAATTTAGTAGTTTTCAGCCACACACTACGTATTATGAATTCCGTTTCAAGCTTTGAACATCAGTAACTACATATATTTTACGATTTTTTTACTATTTATAAACCAATACGTAATATTAATAATAAAACATAAAAAACAACACATTTCATATTTACATTACAGTAGTAATACGATAGTCGGTAGTTGTAAAAAAACGTACACAACAGTATAACAAAAAAAACACAAAATTATAAGAGACATTCTCACTTACTCTCTTTAAAATTGTGTATTTTTTTTTTTTCTCTCGAGTCGACTCGACATCAACGGCTCAACTATTCTTTGGCTATATGTAAGAAATGTTGTATGTACTTTAACTTATGTATGTATAAAGAAAAAAATTTAAAAATTGATAGAAATCATCATTTATCACAATATGTATAGAAATTTTAAATAATGATGAATGATATTGATCTGATATTAATAATCAATATATATCTAAGTATGTACTTATGTATGACCAGCGGGAACAGTTTCTTTAAAATTCAAATATATAATTGTTTTGGTTTTGTACTTTTCTATTAAATTGTTGCATTTATGTGTGAATGTTTGTATATTATTTGAAGCGATTATAGAAAACTTTTCTAATTGTATTTTTTTTTAATTCAATTTCTTCTCATATAAGTACTTAAATTTTAGTATACAGCAGTTCTTACAATCAGAATTATATTTGAATAATTTTTTATTTTTAAATAAATATGTCAATTTTATGCAGGTTTACCGTTTGTACAATTGTGGTAATATTTGTACGGTCTTCTCGGTCTGTGTACCATGTACAATCTTAATCAAGGATTGTACGCCAAATATGCGGTCTTTTCAGATTTTAAATTTTTTACATTAGGGCAAGGTAAAACGAACAACAGCAATATTTGTGATATTTGTGATATGATCAACTTTTTCAATTTGCCTTTATCAAAATATACTAACACACTCATACAAAATAGCCTAAACAAACCCTCTTAAGCACATTATAATTTTGTAATATGAGATGGTAAATAAATATATGATACACTAACATTACAAGTACGTATATATTTATTAGAATCTTAAATACTGTACAGTATACATTCGCATTAACATTATTATTATAAATTAATATATAAACTAATAATTATATTAAACTCAATATGATGATTTTTTGAATTTTTTTAGTATTTATTATTTATGGCTTTACTTGCTTTTTAATATAGAAAAGGACAGATTGACAGTAAAATTTCGTACGTAAGTACACCGTAGAAAATTTTATATGAACTTCTTTTAAGTGTTAATATATTTATGTCTTTTGAAAAAAATTCAATAATTTTGAAAAAAACTTCGGCCTTCATATCATATTTAAGCACTTAATTAAATATCATATTCAGCCATTTAATTAAATATATCTAGCTTACCTGTAAAAAGTGCTGGATTATAAAAAAGAAAAGACATTTTTTGAACTTCATCGGAGTTATAAAACAAGGACTTACTTATCTTTCAAAACTTTTAACTTGTTAAAGCAGAATGTGTACGATAAACATAAGCTTAAATATATCACGTTGACGATTCATATGTTGCATTAATTAGTTTTTAAGTAATAAAATTGTCAAATAAAATAAAAAATCAGAGATAAAAGTAACCTGTAACAAGAATATAATAATTGCAGTTGTCAATTTCTAAATAGTAGTTTTCTCTTTTTTGCACATTTTTCAAACAAAAATTGAAAAAACCATTATTTTGCACAATTTTCGAGCCTCCTTATCTCCGAAACGCTTTAAACCAGAACCTTGAATTTTTTCGAGAACAATGACCTTTAAGAATAATCATATGTTTCCTCAGCAAAATATAAAAAAAGTTTTTTTTGATTCTTCACAAATATTTACTTACACAAAAATTCCAAACAGAATATTACCAAAGATTATAAGTAGTATAATCTTTATATTATAATGTTTGATATTACAATTTTGGACACAAATATAGTGACCCTTTCTATCCTCTTTTCAAAATGTGCGAATTTAAAACCTTTGGTTTTACATACTGCCCTGTTTTTCTGTTCATTGTAATTGTACATTTATAACATAACTATAGATAAACCCGCCGTAGCATACACCAGTTTGGTAATCTAGAAAAAATATTGGTTAATAATTCTGGTATCTTAGTAATCCAGAAATAATATTGGCTTTTTGTCACTTAAATTTTAAATGAAATAAAAAGAAATATTCTGTTCTATTATATATTTTATTTATCTTAACAACGTTTTTTGAGAACTATGTTCCTTTCATCAGTAAGAATACTTAACATTTTACAATAAGAATAAGAATAAATTTAAATAAACATAAAATGACATATAACAGCACTAAGAAAATTAAAGACAAATTTTGCAGTGGGAGTTTGTGAGTGGCAGGGGGCAGACTCATTCAAAAACGAGAAAGAATATAGTTGCCATTTGTCAACTCTTAGATACCCGTACGAACCGTTAGTATGTTCACAGCCTGTCACTCTGCTTATAATGTTATTTATTTAATATTTTAGTATTTTAAAATAATTTGGGTGAATTTTATAATTTCTAGAACTATGGGTTGTACATATATTCAAAAAATGTTTATATATTTTTGAAAAGCAGAATCTAACCTTCCACATAACGATTATCAATCCAAAACTTTTTCAAATATTCTATAGTACTATTTAATACTAAACGGTAAATGTATATTAAATTACAAAATAGTAAATATAATTTTAAATATCTATAATTATAATTTAGTAGTTTTCAGCCACACACTACGTATTATGAATTCCGTTTCAAGCTTTGAACATCAGTAACTACATATATTTTACGATTTTTTTACTATTTATAAACCAATACGTAATATTAATAATAAAACATAAAAAACAACACATTTCATATTTACATTACAGTAGTAATACGATAGTCGGTAGTTGTAAAAAAACGTACACAACAGTATAACAAAAAAAACACAAAATTATAAGAGACATTCTCACTTACTCTCTTTAAAATTGTGTATTTTTTTTTTTTCTCTCGAGTCGACTCGACATCAACGGCTCAACTATTCTTTGGCTATATGTAAGAAATGTTGTATGTACTTTAACTTATGTATGTATAAAGAAAAAAATTTAAAAATTGATAGAAATCATCATTTATCACAATATGTATAGAAATTTTAAATAATGATGAATGATATTGATCTGATATTAATAATCAATATATATCTAAGTATGTACTTATGTATGACCAGCGGGAACAGTTTCTTTAAAATTCAAATATATAATTGTTTTGGTTTTGTACTTTTCTATTAAATTGTTGCATTTATGTGTGAATGTTTGTATATTATTTGAAGCGATTATAGAAAACTTTTCTAATTGTATTTTTTTTTAATTCAATTTCTTCTCATATAAGTACTTAAATTTTAGTATACAGCAGTTCTTACAATCAGAATTATATTTGAATAATTTTTTTTTTTTAAATAAATATGTCAATTTTATGCAGGTTTACCGTTTGTACAATTGTGGTAATATTTGTACGGTCTTCTCGGTCTGTGTACCATGTACAATCTTAATCAAGGATTGTACGCCAAATATGCGGTCTTTTCAGATTTTAAATTTTTTACATTAGGGCAAGGTAAAACGAACAACAGCAATATTTGTGATATTTGTGATATGATCAACTTTTTCAATTTGCCTTTATCAAAATATACTAACACACTCATACAAAATAGCCTAAACAAACCCTCTTAAGCACATTATAATTTTGTAATATGAGATGGTAAATAAATATATGATACACTAACATTACAAGTACGTATATATTTATTAGAATCTTAAATACTGTACAGTATACATTCGCATTAACATTATTATTATAAATTAATATATAAACTAATAATTATATTAAACTCAATATGATGATTTTTTGAATTTTTTTAGTATTTATTATTTATGGCTTTACTTGCTTTTTAATATAGAAAAGGACAGATTGACAGTAAAATTTCGTACGTAAGTACACCGTAGAAAATTTTATATGAACTTCTTTTAAGTGTTAATATATTTATGTCTTTTGAAAAAAATTCAATAATTTTGAAAAAAACTTCGGCCTTCATATCATATTTAAGCACTTAATTAAATATCATATTCAGCCATTTAATTAAATATATCTAGCTTACCTGTAAAAAGTGCTGGATTATAAAAAAGAAAAGACATTTTTTGAACTTCGGAGTTATAAAACAAGGACTTACTTATCTTTCAAAACTTTTAACTTGTTAAAGCAGAATGTGTACGATAAACACAAGCTTAAATATATCACGTTGACGATTCATATGTTGCATTAATTAGTTTTTAAGTAATAAAATTGTCAAATAAAATAAAAAATCAGAGATAAAAGTAACTTGTAACAAGAATATAATAATTGCAGTTGTCAATTTCTAAATAGTAGTTTTCTCTTTTTTGCACATTTTTCAAACAAAAATTGAAAAAACCATTATTTTGCACAATTTTCGAGCCTCCTTATCTCCGAAACGCTTTAAACCAGAACCTTGAATTTTTTCGAGAACAATGACCTTTAAGAATAATCATATGTTTCCTCAGCAAAATATAAAAAAAGTTTTTTTTGATTCTTCACAAATATTTACTTACACAAAAATTCCAAACAGAATATTACCAAAGATTATAAGTAGTATAATCTTTATATTATAATATTTGATATTACAATTTTGGACACAAATATAGTGACCCTTTCTATCCTCTTTTCAAAATGTGCGAATTTAAAACCTTTGGTTTTACATACTGCCCTGTTTTTCTGTTCATTGTAATTGTACATTTATAACATAACTATAGATAAACCCGCCGTAGCATACACCAGTTTGGTAATCTAGAAAAAATATTGGTTAATAATTCTGGTATCTTAGTAATCCAGAAATAATATTGGCTTTTTGTCACTTAAATTTTAAATGAAATAAAAAGAAATATTCTGTTCTATTATATATTTTATTTATCTTAACAACGTTTTTTGAGAACTATGTTCCTTTCATCAGTAAGAATACTTAACATTTTACAATAAGAATAAGAATAAATTTAAATAAACATAAAATGACATATAACAGCACTAAGAAAATTAAAGACAAATTTTGCAGTGGGAGTTTGTGAGTGGCAGGGGGCAGACTCATTCAAAAACGAGAAAGAATATAGTTGCCATTTGTCAACTCTTAGATACCCGTACGAACCGTCAGTATGTTCACAGCCTGTCACTCTGCTTATAATGTTATTTATTTAATATTTTAGTATTTTAAAATAATTTGGGTGAATTTTATAATTTCTAGAACTATGGGTTGTACATATATTCAATCTATATGTTTATATATTTTTGAAAAGCAGAATCTAACCTTCCACATAACGATTATCAATCCAAAACTTTTTCAAATATTCTATAGTACTATTTAATACTAAACGGTAAATGTATATTAAATTACAAAATAGTAAATATAATTTTAAATATCTATAATTATAATTTAGTAGTTTTCAGCCACACACTACGTATTATGAATTCCGTTTCAAGCTTTGAACATCAGTAACTACATATATTTTACGATTTTTTTACTATTTATAAACCAATACGTAATATTAATAATAAAACATAAAAAACAACACATTTCATATTTACATTACAGTAGTAATACGATAGTCGGTAGTTGTAAAAAAACGTACACAACAGAATAACAAAAAAAACACAAAATTATAAGAGACATTCTCACTTACTCTCTTTAAAATTGTGTATTTTTTTTTTTTCTCTCGAGTCGACTCGACATCAACGGCTCAACTATTCTTTGGCTATATGTAAGAAATGTAGTATGTACTTTAACTTATGTGTGTATAAAGAAAAAAATTTAAAAATTGATAGAAATCATCATTTATCACAATATGTATAGAAATTTTAAATAATGATGAATAATATTGATCTGATATTAATAATCAATATATATCTAAGTATGTACTTATGTATGACCAGCGGGAACAGTTTCTTTAAAATTCAAATATATAATTGTTTTGGTTTTGTACTTTTCTATTAAATTGTTGCATTTATGTGTGAATGTTTGTATATTATTTGAAGCGATTATAGAAAACTTTTCTAATTGTATTTTTTTTTAATTCAATTTCTTCTCATATAAGTACTTAAATTTTAGTATACAGCAGTTCTTACAATCAAAATTATATTTGAATAATTTTTTATTTTTAAATAAATATGTCAATTTTATGCAGGTTTACCGTTTGTACAATTGTGGTAATATTTGTACGGTCTTCTCGGTCTGTGTACCATGTACAATCTTAATCAAGGATTGTACGCCAAATATGCGGTCTTTTCAGATTTTAAATTTTTTACATTAGGGCAAGGTAAAACGAACAACAGCAATATTGTTACAGACAACGTGGTCTATTAAGAAAATTAACTGAATTTTGCTTCAAACTTTGTTTGTGCATTTTACGAATGTTTTGCGAATGTTTTACCTATTCTGTTTTCCCCACGTACCTTTGAAACATTTATTTCGAACTCGATAAATAAATAGATATAATAGTCCTCACTCACAATACAAAATATTCTAAATATACGTACACCAACTACATTCTCTTTTTATACAATTTAATTCTGTTTTGGCGTTATTTTAAAAATAATTTCAGTTAGTGTTTTGACGAATTTGGTTTTGCTTTCTGAATTTTTACGGATTGTACTTTTTACATAAATTCTATTTTTCTAAACTGCAACTGTCTATTATATGAATTGGGATTCAACATAGAATTTGACTACATATTACATATACATGACTACAACAGGGGCCCCTAGTAATATTATATTAATACGCACATAGTATATTTATATTGTTATAAGTATATCGCCATACATTACAATATTTCTTTAAAAATATTTCCATTCATAGAATAATTTCTTATAAGTACAATAAAATGCATATATGTATGTATGTAAATACGACGCTATATAATATACATCTATACTCTTATCATTCATTCATCAGTGACATATACGATATATAAATAAACATGATATTTTATAAGTATGTATGTATATCAATATCATATAAATAAAAATTCTTCAAGCAACCGTTATGTTGTTTATTTATTTACATTTTTTTGTACTACGCATTATATCCTCAACAATTTCAAATTATCGAGTAAAACAAAATGCAAAAAATTCGTTACAGAAATTTGTTAGAAAATTTGAAAAAATCAGGTAACACTTTCGTCAATATTATAAAGTAACCCTATATTATTAAAAAAAGTTATTAACAGAAATAAGAGTATAACGTTGAAGCTTTAATTTTTATGTATTACTTCAAAAAAATTTTAACAGATGTTCAAGTTACAGGTGTTTAAAAATAGGAAATTTTCAGTTTTTGACCCCTTACAGCTCCTAAACGGGGGGTGACACAAAAAAAATTTCTCAAATGACTCATACTCATAAGAATAAAATTAATATTTTTATGATATCTATCAGCAGTTAAAATTTCATGGCTCTATTTCAAAAAAATTGTGGAGATGTAAAAGTTAGTTGTTCGGGAGCTACCCGAAGTTTTGGTCGGAGCTGAACCAAAAAAAAATAGGGAACCTACAAATTGCTCGCAGAATATTTTGTGTAAATTTCAAGATTATAGCTTTCTTAGTTTTTGAATTAGCGTGCTGACGGACGGACGTGGCTTAATCGATTCAGAATTTGATTCTGATCCGATCCATACCTTTGAAGGTATATCTAGCTCGCTTATTTCGAGGTGTTACAAACGGAGGAATAATTTTATTATAGCCGATACTTATCATACGGGTATAATAATTTTTTTTTTATAAAAATGACTGAATTCGTATAAAATTCACTATTTTTTAAGTGAAATGTCAAAATTGAATACTTTTGCATGGAAACCTGTATGCATGGACATACTTTAGTATTGATTTTAGAGTTAGATTCAAAATCAGGATTTCAATAATTTAGTAGCGGGGCTTTCAAAATTAATTATTTTTCATATGGAAATGTGAAAATTTAATTTTTTTTTTATATATATGTGGGCATGCTGTAAGTATTAATAGCTGAATTCAAAATCAGAGTATTTCCCTTTTCCGGAATATTTATATCCATAATGTCTGTCTATGCGAGATTTTGATTTTCGGGATTTCGTTATTTTGCGATTTTAATTTCAGAGATTTTAATTTTTCGGGATTTAGTAATTTCGGAGCAATCCAATTCTATAAATTATTAAAATTTTTATTCTTTTTTTCTGTTATGTGCAGTAATTAGTATTTGCTATGGAAAATATTGTTGCAAACGTTTACGGCTTTTATATATAAAGATTGATAGAATACCAAGACGGTATAATTTATTTATGCTCTGTTTTAATTTTGAGTCTACATACATATTTAATTTCAGTCTACGCCAAGAAAGTTTTTCTGTCTTTATTATTTTTCTTGTTACTTTTTTCATTATTTTGTTATTATTAAAGCTTTTTGTCAGCCACCGAGATGTCGGCTAGAGAAAAAAATGCTAAAATTCTTTCCAAAAATATCTTGAATATATATGTGCCAATTAGTTTCATTCTGTCCGTTAGTTCGTCCGTCTGTCCGTCTGTTTACAAAACTTCTACACCGCTAAGAAAGAGAAAAAAAAATTTAATCACGGGTAGATCTTATAAAAAAATTAATGTTGTAGAACAACTTTTTCATGTAGCCCCACCAATTACGGAACTGCAGTCTCTCAAACTCTGAAAAAGCATATTGTGCTTTTATAAATCTCATATTGTGTTTAACAATTTTGTTTTCAATATAAAAAAAAATTAAAAGATAAAAAAAAACTCTTGTTTTATTATTAAAAATAATATTTATTTAGAATGGAACTCTTATTCCTATTCCTTTTTTTGAATTCACTTTTGGAACTACCTACATATTCGTTTTTTACATCTTTTTATATCTAACTTACAATTTACTTTTCTTATGGTAAAAATGCATTTTAGCATTTTTACTTACAATTATAATACTTTCTTTTTTCTTATCTTTAAAAAATTAAATCTATGTCATTTTTTGGCCTTGTAACAATAACAAATCGCTCAAAAGAACATGTGTGCAATTATTATTAGATTAGGTCATAATTGTTATGGAATAAAGTAAAAACGTTTTAAGCGTTTTTACTTTTTTATATATTTTTGTTGGTTCATATTACAAAACAAATCGTATTCAATGTTAACAAAAATTCTTACTATATGTTTTCATATAGTAGGTATAAAGAAAGAATTATGCTTATCAGCAAAATTAGATATAGAATCAAGGTTGTTATTATTTATTAGGGTTAAATTAAAAAGAAGAAAAAAATGTGTTAACCATATGTAAAATTATTTAAAGAAAAGTGAAAACAATTACATAAAAGTAATTGTTGAAGGTTTGGAATCTTGATCTATTTTATCTGAATATATAACTCCACCCCTCTTAGACTGAGGCTCCGACGAAGTTATTATTTTAGCAATTTTTATTTTATTATAAAAGAATTTAATTTTTATTATTATAGCGAATATTACAATAAGCAAAAATGACACTACAATAAAAAAGATATAATTAAAAATGTTTGAAGAATTATGGTTATCAGTTATTTCTTCAATTTTCTTACGATTATATTGAATTTCAGTTAAATTTAATTTATTTAAATTTTTTACATTGTTTTCCTTATTTTCTATAATTTTTATATTTGTATAGGGATATACAAAATGTTCTTCGATTTTAGTGAATTTATTACTAAAAGTTATTTTTTATTACAATGTTACAATTTTCAAATTTAATTAAACTATTTTTAAAAAGTCTCAAATCATCATTATTACAATCTTGAGTTATATTTCCTTCAAGATTTTTTACAATAATTAATCCAGGTAGGATTTCTTTAATAATTTCTTCATTACAATATTTTATAGTACAATTACCTTGTTCTGATTTTACTAATTTATTTAGACAATTATTCTCAATTTCTACCAGATTTTTCTTTAAGTTATCTTTTACTGTTATATTATATAGAGTTTTTTCCTCGTCTATTAAAAATTTATTTTCTGATAGTGACAAACATTTATTTTCTAATGTAGGAATTGGTTCAATTAATAAATTAAAATAATCTTTTCTGGAATAGAATGGTATAGATATCATTATAATAATTTTGTTATCATAGTATGCCACAGCAATCTTTATATCTTTTAATACTTCTATGTCAGACACAAAGTCAAGTTCTTCTTCGGTAAGTATGTTCCGTGAGAGTATACTAAGTCTACTAGCTAATATGATTTGCTCTATATCGTCTATATGATTTCGAAGAAGGGTTATGTCGAAATTTATTTGAAAAATTTGCCGAAATATTTCTAGATCGTTCTCTAGATCAATTGTTTTATGGGCATTGTTAGAATAGTTAGCTAGCATGTCCGAAATAATTCCTTGTTGGTAGTTAATATGATTTGATATCTTACTAATTTGGTCGGAAATTTGTTTATTAACAGAAATTTGTTTGTTTGATTCCGTAATTAGTTCAGAATTTGTTTTCGATAGTTTTTCTAGGTTTGTTTTTATAACCTGTTCGTCTTCACTGTCCATATTCCCGGTCAAAATCTTAATACCTGAACCTAGAAAATTTAATAGTCCTCTTTTTCCTATTATATGAGGTCTTAGTCCGTGTACTTTTGTCTGTAGAAGATTGAAATTGTGAATTAAAGTCAGATAAGAAGGGTCAGTTGCTTTAACATGCTTTTTGACATTTAAAATATTATTTTCTAATTGATTTACATTAACTTCGAACTCAGTAATATTAATAACGTGTAATAATTTTTTATAATTCCTTATAATTTTAATTCCACCAGTTTTGATTGTAATATATCCATTGTTTTCATTGAGATTTTGGACTTCAATAAGTTGAGTAAGCACTAACGTTATAAAAACAGGGAAGATTATGATTTTAATTGTTGTTTTCATGGTTCTGGAATGATAACAATAATTTTTTTTTTTTTTATTTAATTTTTATGTTTCCGATTAGAACGTGTACTTGTTTTAAGATTACTATTGTTTTGGTGTTTTTTATGTCTTTTTATGTGTGATTTATAATATTTATACCCGGTGTCTGTTACAATGTGATCAGTATCTGGATTTTGTGCGTTTATTATCCTAAACTTTGCGTGATTTTTTCCGCCTCTTTCTTCTTTTAGATATTGAGGTCCTACTTTTACTTCGACATTTTCGCGATTTTTGTTTAATTTGTTAATTGTATTTTCTTTAATTTGGATTATGCGTTCTTTAATCTGGGGATATTCGTTTTGATGTACAAGTCCGTTTAGGAATTCGATCGGTTTTTTACTTGTTGTTGAATGAATAGTGTTATTATAGAATTTAATGATTTTATGGATTTTTTCATCAACACTGTCTATACTAACGTTTGAATCGTGTCTGAGGATTCTTAAATGCTCGTTTATTGTATTATGTAGACGTTCAATGTCTGCATTAGACGTGTGATTATTATTAGAAGTGAAATGTATTTCTATGTTTTCGTCTTTAAGGAATTCTTGGAAAGGAATTGCTTTTAGACCTAGTTCATTGTCTACTATTAGTTTTTTGAAGTGTCCTACGACAGAGAGATACTGCGTAAACGCTCTCTTAAATTCGGTCCATGTACGACTCGAAATCCTAATAGCTTGAGCGTATTTGGAAAATTTGTCTATGATTGTCAAGAATAGAGATTTGTCGAGACTATAAAAAACGTCTGCATGTACTATTTCTCTAGGACTATCGGGAGTTTCGGTTATCTTATATTTTTGTTTCACAGGTTTCCTATCGTATTTTTCCAAGTTGCATATTTTGCAATTATTTATGAACTTTGTTATTCGGTCTCTTAACTGGGGGTTATATACTTCGTCTCTCAATTCTGCATAGTTTTCGTTTATGCCCCTATGATTATTCTTTAAATGCTGTTTTTCTATAATATCGGCGAGTTCGTTTTCGTCCGTGACATCTCTAAGTAAAGTTTTGCATTTTACAATTTTAAACTTGCTATTATTCCTATGAAAGGTATTATTCACTACGTTACAGAAATCATTATAAAATGTCTCATCATCTATTACTATCGCGGTTGTCCTATTTTGATCGAAATGGTTTTTTACAATAGTAACTATGGTATCTCTGTCCAAAGTTTTCGTGTAAATAGTTTTTCTTTTAGATTTAAAAATTTTTGAGTTTTTTACTTTAAAGGACCCAGAATTGATCTTTTTGATTATTATTTGTTTTTTATAAATATTTATCGGAGAACTGGATTCTAAAATTAAAGAATCAGTTTTATTTGAGTTCTCATTTAAGAAGTTAACTGTGACCCTTGAAAGAGCGTCCGCATTACCATTTTGGACCCCTTTCTTATATCTGATGGTATAATCGAATTCTGACAATTTTAGTCTCCAACGTACTAATTTTGAATTTGGCTCCCTAATAGAAAATAGCCAAGTCAAAGGTCTATGGTCAGTTTCGATCGTGAATTTCCTGCCAAAGAGATATGGGCGAAAATATTGTGTTGCCCATACGATGGCAAACAATTCTTTTTCGATCGTGCTGTAATTCTGCTCGTGATCATTGAGCGTTCTACTAGCATAACAAATTGGATGACCTTTTTGAGAAAGGACAGCGCCAAGTGCGAAGTTACTTGCATCCGTTTGCAGTATAAATTCCTCTTTAAAATCGGGATAATGTAGGATAGGGTCGCTAATCAATAAGTTTTTTAATGTTTTAAAACTGGCCCGGTACTCATGGTCGTCCATACCCTTTTTTAAGTACTTGGTCATAGGTTTCGCAATTCTGGAGTAGTCTTTAATAAACTTTCTATAATATCCGGCAAGCCCAAGAAATTGTTTAATTTCCTTTGGTGTTTTAGGTAACGAAAATTTTTGTACACATAATACCTTTTTTGGATTTGGTTTAATACCTTCATTAGACACTACATGACCGAGAAATTCGGTCTCCCTTTTTAAAAACTCAGATTTATCCAACTGGACTTTAAGATTCGTATCTTTCAGTCTTTGGAAAATCTTTGTGAGGGATTCCATGTGTTCTTGTAAAGAGGTGGAGAAGATAATTATATCATCTAGGTAGACTAAACAAATTTTGTTAATGTAGTCACCTAGGACATTATTCATGAGTCGCTGAAAGGTGGCTGGGGCTGTCTTCAACCCAAACGGCATACGAAGAAATTCGTAGTGACCGTCTTCCACGCTGAATGCTGTCTTGTAAATATCTTTCCTTTCAATTTCAATTTGATGGAAACCCTTGGCAAGATCCAATATTGTAAAATATTGGCATCTTCCAAGTTTTTCCAAAATTTCATCGATGTTAGGAATATCGTCAATTGTAACCTCGTTTAACTTTCTATAGTCGATTACGAGTCTCCACTTACGTTGACCGCTTGCATCCAGTTTTTTGGGTACTACCCAAACTGGTGCAGAATATGGAGATTGACTTGGTCTTATGATTCCTTTTTCCAACATCTCTGAAATTTGTTGTTTCACTTCCTCTTTATGAATATATGGGTTTCGGTATGTCTTAACAGCAATAGGAACATGATCGCTCGTACGAATATCGTGTTTTATTGCGTTTGTGAAGGATAATTCAGAATTTTCTTGATAGAATAATTTTGAAAATATCTTTATGACTCTAATAAGTCTTTCATTTTCTTCTGAGTTAAGATGGTTAGTTCGAATTTGTTCGAGAAGCGGTTTATAAGTTTTAGGTTCGATTACGTTAGAATTTTTATGATTGACTACTTTTGTTAATATTTTTTCACGTGAAAATTCTGAAGGATATCCGTTTTCAATTTTTAATTGAATTTCATAATTTTCTATGTTGTAAATTCCTTCTTTTATTATTGTTTTTCCTTCTGAAGTCTTACTTCCTTTTACGAAGGCAAGTCCATTTTTTTCCTGGACCGGTAATTTGATTAATTTCTGTTGTTCGTCAGAATCGAATAATAAAGGTACTGAATTTTTATTGATTTCTAATAGATTTTTGTCATAGTCAACCTTTGCCTTAAATCTTTTTAGTATATCATTCCCTATGATTCCATCATATTTTTCGTGGAATTTACAAACAAAAAAGTCGATCTTTTCGTTTGGGTTTCCTAATTCGAAAAAAAGAGGTATACGCACCTTTTGAGATATATTTATTTTATGTTGTAAAGTTTTTAGGGTTATATTACTACTTGGTATTATCCATTTTGGGTGACAGATCCCAGGGTTAATTATTGAATTAGTTGCCCCCGTATCAATAATAAATTTAAGGGGAAATAGTTTTGATTTAACTATTATATGGAGTAGGTGTCTTGTGACGCTATCACATGAAAATTTTGAGATTCACTATGACCTATGTCCATAGGTTCTGGTGAATTAATTTGGATTGGTTGGTTATCATTTCTGTTGTTGCCTCTATATGGATGAGGATTGTTATCGTTATAAAATTGATTCTTATAACTATTCGATCTCGAATAGTTACTATTGTTTTGATTATTATTTCTAAAATTATTTGAAGTTGCTCTATTAGGCTGTTGGTTATAATTATTGTGGTTATTCTGTCTATTATAATTTTTGTTATTACCGTTATTAAAATTGTAGTTATTAGCGTTATTTTGTCTATTAAAATTGTTGTTATTACTCTTATTTTGTCTATTAAAATTGATGTTATTGTTATTTGGTTTTCCATTAAAATTTCTATAATTATTTGGTCGGTCTTGGGACCTATTAGTTAGGTATGCGTGCCCTGCTTCATAAACCATATTCATAGCGTCTTCTAAACTTATTGGGTCTTTACAAAGTAAAAGTGTCTTCATAGGTTCTGGAACTTTACTTTTAAAAATATTAAGTGCGGTTCTCGAATTAGTTTTGGTCCATTCGCTACTGCCATCATTATTGCCCATGACATGTAACGTTTTGGCATTTAGTCTCCGTAATTTTCTTTTTATTTCTTCGTAAAATTCTAAGACAGTTGTTCTACACGTGACGCCTCGTAATTCGTCAAAAATTTCTTCGATACTTAACCTATCTCCAAAATTATTGATTAGAACTGTTCTTATGTCAAGCCAATCTACCGCATGACTATTTATTAATATTGCTTCCCTCGCTTTTGATTTTAATTTACTCTTAATTGTATCGGAAAAAACTAATTTAGACAATTCGTTGTACTCGGACAACATCGGATATATTCTATCTACTGAATCAATGAAAATTTGTAAATCCCTAGTATTACCATGGAATTCTGGTAATCTATCTAAATAAGTTAAAGGTTCCATAGTGATACTACGTTGAACTGGTGGTTGTGGAGTTGGAGGGGGTGTTGCCATAGTGAGAAAAAAAATTTATTTACGAAAAGAAAATTTTATTGAACCAAAAAAGTTTGTCACCTTGTGGTGTAGTTATGTCAGTATTATGTTAAAGGTATGTATGAATAATTTGTAAATTGTGTTATGTATTATGAAACTTAATGGTTATTTAAAAAGAAATATATTAAAATTAAATATATATTTTTTTTTGGTAGGTTTGAGAATAATTATATAGTTAAAAAAAAATTGTATATTATATAGTACCTAATAGTAAAATTTATTGAGCATTAAAAAAAATTTAGATTCAAATTAAAATATTTAGGTATGTTCTTATTATTAAGACGATTTTTCCTTTGCAATAATTTAATATTTTTAAAATTTATATTATTGTTCAATATATAATATATTTATAATATGAACCAAAAAAAAAATTTTAAATATGTTCGTCTATAGAATTTATTATCGTCTAAAGAGTAAAATAATGGTTTTACAGTACCTTAAATTTTGTTTACTTAGTGAATGGTGGTTAGATGACTTGGTGATTGGATTTGAATGGTGAAATGTTGGATACCGGAACTTTTACAGGACCGCAGGAAATGTTGAACTACAGGAACACAGGAAATATTGAACTACAGGAACACAGGAACACAGGAAATTTTATAACACTTTGTTTACTTTCTTACATACACAAGCAAGCACAGTTTGGTTTACTATCACTTTTTTTGTTTTTTTTTTTTTGTTTTTAATTGTTAATTTATAAAATTTTTTTTTATTGATTTATAATATTTTTCAAATTTTTAGTTTATATTATTAGGATTTATTAATTTGTTATTCTTTTAATTAACTTTTTTGTTTGGTTATAGTTTGAATTGTTTGAACTGATTTTTATTATTATTTTTTTTTTTTATTATTATTATAACTCTTATTATAATAAATTAATATTGATTCGTATCAATATGTTCGAGATACTCAACTAAGACTTAAAAATCACTGTATTTTTTCATAAGAATACATTTGAGTATCCCATCCTCGTCGCCAATTTTGTTTTCAATATAAAAAAAAATTAAAAGATAAAAAAAAACTCTTGTTTTATTATTAAAAATAATATTTATTTAGAATGGAACTCTTATTCCTATTCCTTTTTTTGAATTCACTTTTGGAACTACCTACATATTCGTTTTTTACATCTTTTTATATCTAACTTACAATTTACTTTTCTTATGGTAAAAATGCATTTTGGCATTTTTACTTACAATTATAATACTTTCTTTTTTCTTATCTTTAAAAAATTAAATCTATGTCATTTTTTGGCCTTGTAACAATAACAAATCGCTCAAAAGAACATGTGTGCAATTATTATTAGAGTAGGTCATAATTGTTATGGAATAAAGTAAAAACGTTTTAAGCGTTTTTACTTTTTTATATATTTTTGTTGGTTCATATTACAAAACAAATCGTATTCAATGTTAACAAAAATTCTTACTATATGTTTTCATATAGTAGGTATAAAGAAAGAATTATGCTTATCAGCAAAATTAGATATAGAATCAAGGTTGTTATTATTTATTAGGGTTAAATTAAAAAGAAGAAAAAAATGTGTTAACCATATGTAAAATTATTTAAAGAAAAGTGAAAATAATTACATAAAAGTAATTGTTGAAGGTTTGGAATCTTGATCTATTTTATCTGAATATATAACTTTTAACATTTTTTCAATCTGAAAACGCCATTCGACAGGATTTTTTTCTACTTTTATAAATCAATATAAAAATTATACAATTATTTTAAATTTAGTATTTAAATTTACCGTTACGTAAAAACCAAATTTTGTAATGCATGATTTTTCTATCTTCATAACTGCGGCACGCTTTTAGATAGGGACTTAAAATTTTGAGTTAAGAAAGAACTTTCAGAATTAGTATAACTTTCCTCAGAAATTTTTTTTGTACCTCCTCCTGTTTAAGAGCTATTAGGACTTAAGAATTGAAAATATGCTATTTTTGGACACCTGTAACTTAGGCACCTGTACAAATTTTTCTTCGACAAGACATGAAAATTTAAGCTTCAATAATATAGTTCCAGACTTACAACTTCTCAAAATCTCAAAAATGTCTTATTTTCACATTTTTTCTTATTAGGTATATGGAATTTCAAAATTTTAGTGCAAGTAACAATTCTAAACAGTTTGTATTAACTTTTTGAAATGTGCGCTTTTAAAAACCGTTGGTTTACATTCTGCCTTGTTTATATGGGCATGAGACATATTATTTTGTTATATTTTTATGATTTTGTTATTATAATTTATAAGAGCTTTTGTTGGCCAGCGCAATGTCGGCTAGAGAAAAAAACGCTACTATTGGCATGAGACATCTGTATAGCATATTTATTTGTGATAATATTGTCGATTTTATTACCATGTGTAGTTATTTAGATTACACATAAGAGATAGTATGTGCTAAATTAAGTCATTCAATTCTGATTGATTTCAGAATTAATACTTTAAAACAAAAAAGAGGGATCACTATGCAGCATCGTTAAAAGATTTTTTTAAAGAGAGGACAATATGGTTTTCTATGAATTTCTAGAATTTTACTGAAAAAAAATATTGAAAGAAAATCTTTGATTTTTAGTACAAATAATTATTACGAAAATATTATTGTGAATGGAAGCTTTATAGTTGGTTACAAATGTTCCAGTAATAACCATGTTTAACCATAACATACCATGTTCCAGTAATAACCTTAACGTAATAATAAATATAAACAATAATTAAAAAGGAAATCAATTTGACACTATCTAACGTCAAAGGTAGGGTTAGGAAAAAATGTTCGCAAAAGACATCTGGCGGAAAAATTTCGGAACAATATCAGACGGAATAAAACTGACATCTGGCGGCAAAAAGTTGACGTCGTCTTCACCACCAAGGCGGATTTACATGTGGAATCTTCAATTTTAGAGATAAGAACAAATGAAATCGTCTCTCATATTAGGCGTTATGTAGGAAAAAAACAAAATAAGCATCTTCTACAGTAGGTTAAACTTAGAAAGAATAAGCGGATTAAAGAAACTGAAATTAGGCAAATCGGATACAATAGGCAAGATAACACGGCATCAACCTTCGGCGCTTGAACTATGACTAGAACAATGGAACACAATGGACAATGAAACGTCCGAACAATGCGAGAAACATCAAGGCTTGCTCAAGTAGAAAGACAAATGCCAGAATATAGAGTACAAATTATGGGTTTAAGTGAAATTAGATGGAATAGGAATGACGAAATTATCACGGCTAATGGAAACACTCTGTTGTATTGCGGTAAAGAAATAGGTGGAACATAAGGAATAGGGAATCATAATGGGTAGAAGGATGCGTAACTCCCTGCCTAGCTGGAAATAGGATTATTATAGCCCGTTTCTGATGTAAAATTAGAAATATCTCCCTAGTACAATGTTATGCACCAACAGAAGATGCCGATGATATGGCGAAAAACGAGTTCTAACACTATCCGGAAAGGTGACATCTTGATTCTAATGGGCGACTTAAATGCGAAAGTGGGAAATAAAAATTTTGGGTTAGATAACATAAAAGGCGGAATAACATGGAGGCGGAATAAGGGACAAAAACGGAGAAAGACTTATCGAGACATGTCAAAAGTTTTAACTGAGCATTGGCGGCACTATCTTCCCCCATAAGGAAATTTACAAATACACGTGGATCTCACCAAATAGAAAAAATACATAACCAAATAGACCATATATGTATAAGTAGAAGATGGAGAAGTTCGATGCTAGATGTGCGAAATAAAAGGGAAGCTGACATAGATAGCGACCACGAACTTATCATAAGCGACATCAGATTGAAATTGAAATGCGTCAAACAGAGTCACATCAGGAAACAACTGTTAAATCTCCGGAGCCTTCAACATCCTCACACCAAAAGCAGCATGATAACCACAATTCGAGAAATATGCCTTAACAACGAACAAGATTGGAATCAAGTTAGTAAAGCCGTCTATGAGATTGCGAGAAACAAATTCGGTACAAAGAAAAGAGAACAAACGCCATGGATATCTGAAAACACATGGGACCTCATATCACTAGGCAAAACCTAGAAAGCGGAATTGTTACTAAGAAGTAATACAAAGCGCTAGCAAAGAAAGTAAAACGTGCCTCCAGAAGAGATAAGAGAAAATTCCTTGAGAAACTCGCCTCAGATGCAGAAACAGCTGCAGGACAAAATGATGTGAGAAAACTCACCAAATTGTGAATCAACTCACCAACAAAAAGAGCTCAGCATCACATTCCATAAAAGATAAAAATGGCAGAGAAATAACTAATACCCAAGAGCATACAAAAAGATGGAGAGAACATTTCCAAGAAATTAGCAACATTAAAATAAACGAAGCAGAAGAAACACCAGTAGCGGAAAATAACACAAACAATCTGCGTATTAGCACTTCCACACCAACTATGGCTGAGATCAAAAAGGTCATCACTAAGCTAAAAAGAAACAAAGCAGCTCGGTCTGATGGTATTCCAACAGAAATTCTACAAGCCTGCCAAAATTTATCAGCCGAACTTCTGAGACTTCATATCATAGATGCATGGGAAAATGAAAGGCTACCTCCATCTTGGAAAAAGGATATAATAGTCAAACTACCGAAGAAAGGCGACCTGAAAGATTGCAACAACTGACGTGGAATCACTCTCCTCAATACAGTGTACAAAATCATAGCAACTATCATATAAGGTAGATTACAAAAGAAAATTGAACCAGAGATACGCGAAGAGTAAGCAGGCTTCCGCCCCCACAGGAGCTGTGTAGACCAATCAAACACGCTCAGGATCATCATCGTGCAATCGACTGAATGGCGAACTCCCCTCTACCTGCTATTCCTGGACTTTAAGAAAGCCTACGACACTGTAGAAAGAGTTGCCATTTGGAGAGCATTAAAAGAGAAAGGCGTACCATGCAAAATAATCCGGCAAATAAGAGAGCTGTACGAAAACTCCGAATTAACGGTCACTCACAACGGAAACATCAGCGAGCTCTTCCAAACTAACACCGGCGTCAAACAGGGGTGTCCACTATCACCATTACTATTCACAATCGTCCTAGATAATATAATGTCTGAAGTTTGTAAACAGAAAAGAGGCATTATATGGAGCTTCACTCTTCACTTAGAAGACCTAGACTATGCAGATGACATACGTCAACCAGTTCAACTATCTCGGTAGTATAAAGTCTACAGATGGTGGTGCAGAGGCGAATGTGAACAAGAGACTTAACAAAGCGAGGGCATCATTCGGACGATTGTACCCAGTATGAAAACCGTACTAATGTATGGTAGAGAAACATGGATGTTATCCAACATCATCATTCAAAAGATACAGGTCTTCACTAACCGCTGTCTGCGCATAATCTGCAGAATATTCTGGCCGCTCAGAATAACCAACGAAGATCTATGGAGACTCACAGGAGAAAAACCCATACTGAGGCAATTAAGAAAGAAAAAATGGAGGTGGATAGGCCACACGCTAAGGAAACACCAGTACAACATAAGTCGCATGGTCCTGGAGTGGAATCACCAAGAAATTAGAAGACGCGGGCTTCCAAACAACACCTGGAGACGCATCATAATAAACGAACTCAACCAGTGTAATCTCACATGGGAGAATGCAAAAACATCAGCAGGAAACCGTGTAGATGCCAAACAGAAGCCCTATGCTCCCTCGCGGAGTGAAATGGACAAAAAAAAATTGCTGGTTATAAAACTAGGCATATATTTTACATATTTTGGAAAAAGCGTATAGTCCTGATTTTGTGACAAATTCTAAAATTTCTTCTATTTCAGAATCTCTTATATATATATATATATATATAAATATTCTGCAAAAAAAGAATACCCTGATATCGAGTCCCACTCTAGCATCCCTTCTAATCCTCAATCTGACATATACAAGTAAAATCCAAAGCATGTTTACTCCCTTCAACTTGAAAAAATCAATAAAAACAGCTAATGATCTTTTTACCATGCACATTTTAATAAATACACATGGTGAAACGGTCAATGATCTTCCGGTACATAGTCACATAGTCTGGTACACAGTCATAGTCAGTCGGCGAACATAGTTAAACAGTGATGAATCACGTATTCAGATTTTAAAAGTATTAATAACTTAATATAACTTTACTGGTTTAAATTTAGATTTTTGTAATGAATAATAACATAATTTAATAAAGTATCTATCAATAAGTAATCTAGTAAGTAATCAATTTGCTTAATGAATAATACTGGTTTTTATTAGATTATATAATAAAATAATAACTTTACTGACGCAGTCGGTAGGATAAATTGAGTACACGTGGTGAGAAAAAAACATTTTTTTTATATTCTCCACCAAAAAAAAACGTGGTTAAATTTAATTACTTAACTCATAAAAACCTACAAACACACAAATTAAATTATACTTACAAAAAAAAAAACATTAATATAAAACAAAAACTAAAAAATTAAATAATACTCATAACCTCATAATTTTGTGGATTAAGTGCAAAGAGAAAACATTTTTCTAAATTTATGAAAAAAAAAACAAATTAAAAGATTAATATAAAAATTATATAAATAATAAATAAAGAAAAATGAACTTATTGTTAAAACTCTATAGTTCTTTGCAAAATGTGTTTTGATATAAGAGCAATTTAATCTTTGTACTACATACAAATGAACTCCCATTCTAAATTATTGAACTCTAAAAATAAACAACAGGAAATTCAGTCTTATTAATGAATATCAACAAAAAGACAAACATCAAAAATTGGATTTACAAATAAAATTCACATCAAGATTTGTCGCAGAAATATTCAAAACATGCTCAGACCAAAAACTACAGTATAAACCGGAACAACAACAAACTAATTAACAACTAGATGTTAAATATCAAGAAAAAAATTTGTAAGTAAATCAAAATTTTATTAAAAAAATTTACTTAAAATTATATTTAAAAAAAATAAATAAATAAATGAAAACATTTTACTCAATGCTAAAAATATTTGGAAAATAAAAATTAATCATATTAAAAATATATTTTAAAAATAAAATATGTCTGATAACAAGAAAAAAAAACTCTATTAACAATTGTAATATCATTTTCAAATCGAATTTTGCTCTATTGAATTTTATTTAATTTTCCAAAAATTAAATTTTGCAAACCCTGTTTACCTTCGGTTACTTTTTAGATTTTAGAAATAACAATCTACATAAGTGACTTATAATTTTAAATTTGAAATTTTATATACAATAGAACATAAAATTTTTTCTATCTTATAATAATAAAAAAATGTGACGAATTTGATTTTAAAAAAGACTAAATTGATTTTGAAAATTTGGACGAATTTTATTTTGAAAAAATTCAAATATAATGTTAAAAAGGACAAATTTGAAGGGAAAAGAGTATATTAGAGTCAGAATTCAAAATTTAATGAAAAACTTTAATAAAAATGTTAAAGAATTTAATACATAAAATGTTAAGTGTTCAACATTTGTAAAAAATAAATATAATATATATATTTTAAAATCTTATTTTGATTCCTTATACTTTTCTTTACAGTTTTAAATTATTTGTTTCATTAAATCGTTTTTAAAATTTTGGATTAATATTCTAAAACAACAAAAAACAAATTTTTTTTCAAATCCTAAAACTGCAATTTATATAAATTTATTTTGCTTTTTACACTATCGTCACACTTTGCTGTAAAGTGAAATTTCATATGCCAAATCGTTTCATATCAGTTTTTTATCTTCTTTGCACTTGATAAATTCCTTTTACTATCTATTTCTTTCAATTTTGTTGTTTCTATGTTTTTTCGAGTAGCATAAAAAAATTTAGTCACGCGGTAAGATTGGCTCATCTTGTTGTAATAGACAAGACCTAAGCAAAACTTAAGTAAACAGGCCAAGAACTGAAAACACATGAGTGTAGTTGTGAGAGAATTGCAATTGATTCATAATTTCATAATTGATGTGAGTCTCCATATAATCGTGTAGAAAATTTTAAAGTATGAAAGTAGTCTCGACGTATACTATTGAGACGTATACTATTTTTTAAATGCATATTTATGAATGAAAACTCTAAATTTTAAAATATTTTTCTTTAATGAATTATGTAAAAAAGATGCGACTTTAATTTTCTCTTGGACCAAATTGAATAAAGTAAATTATTTTTGTGTTATTTCAAGATTTATAGTTCGCCCACTATTTTTTTACAAAGACTACGTGTAAATTTGTTAAAAACTGACCCATTATTAAGCTTTTACTCTCTGCACTGCATGGCCTGATAATTGATGTGAGTCTCGACCTAAGTAAACATGCCAAGAACTGAAAACACATGAATGTTGTTCTGAGAGGATTGCAATTGATTCTCCGTATCGTGCGTACGAATAATTTCATAAATTTCATAATTTCATATGTGAGTCTCGATTATAGCCATATAAGCGTGTACAAAATTTTAAAATATGAAAGTAGCCTCGACGTATACCATTGAGATATTGAGCCAATTTATCTTAAGAAGCTTTTATAATAAAAAAATTAAAGGAAGATAATTTTTTAAATGCATATTTATGAATTAAAACTTTATATTTTTGTAGCGAATATAATATAATTACAATATGATTACAATACTGCTACATATCTAATTAATGACAAGAGTACTCTGTAAGATAAGAGATGGGAATACTCTCGTCACTTCTCACAAAATAAGTGTTATACTCGTATTTTACGTATAAACTGGTACCGTACAAACCGATATATCGTGCAAACTGATGACCCCGACATATTTTTAAAAAAAAAAAAAACAAAAAAAAGCAGTAAATAAATTTAACAAAACTTTAATGTAATAATATAAATTTATAAATTGAGTGTAAAAATATAAATTGTAAATAAATTTAATTCATTAGTGTAATATTTAAAAGAAAAAAAAAGCAAGAAGTAATAAAAATGAAATAACTAAAGATGTAAAAATAAATTTTTTTTTAAATCGATAATTATTCATTTAAAATAAAAACTGGTACACATTGCCCAGCACAAACATGAAAATCGATTTAATAATTAAAATAAGCAAAAAGAACTTTATTATATAATATAAAAAAAATTAAAAAAGTAAACATAACATGTAATGCATACCCCGCATATATGTAATATTATCTCCCCACATGTTGAAAGTTTTATTATTAAAATATTAAAATATTGATAAAATGATAAAATACATTTAGTTAATTACATTTTTAATATCATTATAAATTCTATAATTATATAATAAAAAATTTTTTTTTCCTCAATTTTCGTTCAGAATTTTTTAACAATTTTAAAATAAATACATTACATACATGTGAATTTATATCAGATTATCCTGTAATTTAGAGCATTTTCAATAATAATAATTTTATCATAATATTACAACACATATTTTTAGTTAAACAAAATTTATAAAATAGCATATATTACTACAATTACATATATTCACAAAAAAAAATTTTCTTTCGTCTACTTTGCATTTGAAAACTTACAATACAAAAAACGAATACATAGATATCTTTTAAATTATTTACTTTATTAAAATAAAATTTAACATCATGCCTAATGAAGATAAAAATATCAAAAATCTATCAGCTACATTAACTATGGCGAATACTTCAAAAGAAACAACTGATCTCACACAATACATAGCCACACTTAAAATTCCTTCATTTTGGTCTGCCAGACTAGATCTGTGGTTTGTCCAAGTAGAAACCCAATTCAAAATAAAAAATATATCATCGTCGAACACCAAATACGACTATCTCGTAGCAAGCCTTCCCACAGAAACTATGAAATTAGTGTCGGACTTTATATTAAATCCACCAATTATTAATAAATACGAAAACTTAAAAAAGCTCATATTAACAAGAAGTAAGGACTCGGAAGAACGTAGACTTTACACTCTGTTACACAAAGTAGAATTAGATAAATCCACACCTTTAGAATTATATTGAGGAATGGTCTGGCAGGAGGGAACAGTTTAGTTAACGAACCATTATTAAAGAAACTATGGTTAGATAAACTGCCTGTTACGGTTCAAACATGTTTAATTGCTATAGATTCCTCAACTGAAGCGAAGAATTTAACATAGCGAATAAAATTTGTGACGCAACATTGACTTCCGCATCTAAAATTTCTACAGTTAGAAACCTCAATCTTAAGATAATCAAATTAATGAGCTAGAGAGATGCATTAGGAAATTAGAAATAGAAAATTCAAGGTTAAGGAGCTGAAATTCTTCAAGAAACTTTCTCAAAAAATTGAACCTTTCCAAAAAAACATACGATCCGATAATAACACTAGCCCAATTAACTCAGCTATATGTTGGTACCATAAAAAATTTAATAAAAAAGTCCAACGTTGGGAGCCTTGCTGTAAAAATTATGACGCCAAACTAAATAATGCTAATTCAAAAAACGGGTTAAAATAGCATCGTCATTCAAGATGAAGCAACACAAAAATTCCTGTTGCCTTTTTAATCACGATCCGTCCATGAAAATTAACTTTCTTATTAATACTGGAGCTGAAGTACCAATTATACCTAAAAAACTATTTCCATCCATCAGCTAGACCTCGTCGGCTAGACCCAATAAAATATAAAATAGCGAAAGCCGAATTAGAGCTGATGACAAGCATTAAATAGCCTAGATTTTACCTTTTAATATATAAATTACATACTAGTCGCAAGTAAAACTAAAGAAGACCATAAAAATCACTTACGAGTTCTGTTTGCCAAACTAAAAAAATACGGTTTAAATGTGAATCACAACAAGTGTGTCCTAGGTTCAAACGAAATGGTCTTTTTCGGATACATGATCTCAAAGAAAGGAATTGCCCGTTGCCAAAAAAAGTAGAAGTTATCACAAACCTTCCGACACCTAAATCTGTGAAACAACTACAACGTTTTTTAGATATGGCAAATTTCTATCATACCAAAAATGGCCAATTTTTCCATACCTCTTTACTATTTGTTAAAAGAAAATAACAAAAAGAAAATATTCATTTGGCATAAGATACATGACCAAGCTTTCGCAAAAATTAAAGAATGCTTTAAAAATAATGTATTACTGGTACACCCAGGGCAAACGCAAGTATTAGCTTATGCTCAGATGCATCTAACGACGCCATAGGAGCAAACACATGGAACAGCAAAAACATGGACATGTTACAGTAAAAACATGGAAACAAGTGAGAACTCTTAGGATTCTTTGCAAAAAAGTTGAAACCAGCAGAAGTCAAATATTCTACTTTTGACAAAGAGCTGCTTGCGATTTTTCTCGCAATCAAATATTTCCGACATTTCATAGAAGGAAAAGACTTAGCAGTACTTACAGATCATAAACCGCTAATAACAGCCCTCACTCTAAAACTGAAAAATCACCTAGACAAACAAGACAACTCGATTACATTTCCCAATTTGCAAATAACATTATATATAAAAGGGGTTGATAATGTCCTCGCAGATACTTTGTTTCATATATACATAACTTCAATAGAGCAACCACTGGACCTAAAGGCCTATATAGAGGAACAAAAACAAGAGAACAAAATAGCTAATTTCACAAACGGTAAAAATACTAGTTCCCGTTCTTTTATTTTACAAAAAATTTATATTCCATCTGAAAACGAATATATGTGGTGTGAAATTTCAACGGGTTACAACAGACCATTCGTTCCTAGAAAAATGAGACAGTTAATTTTTTAAAAAATTCATGGTTTATCGCACCCTAGCATACGAACAAGTCTTAAACTAATTTCGGAAAAATAGTTTTGGCCAGGGATGAACAAAGAGACAAAAAGTATGAAAAGTATATAAATATGAGCAAAAAGTTGCATTAAATGCCAGCAAGCTAAACTTCATAGACACGTTGTCTCGCCGCACGGCACTTTTAAAACCCCAAAAGGCAGATTTCACAACATCCATATGGATTTAGTAGATCCTTTAGTTCCATTCAAAGGTTATATTTACCTTTTAACTAAAAAGGATCGATTTTCACATTGGTCTGAAGCCATAACAATACGAAACATAGCGGCAGAAATAGTAGTTCAAGCCCTTATTCATAACTGGGTATCCCGCTATGGTGTACCAGAAACTATCACCACAGATCAGGGGACGCAATTTGAGTCTTCACTTTTTAACGAAATTTTGAAAGTACTCGAATATCAACGAATTAGGATCACTGCCTACCACCCGCAAAGGAATGGCTTTATCGAAAGATTCCACAGAAGTTTAAAAACTTTCATTAAAACCTCAGACCAGCCCAAAAAATGGTTTTGGTCTTTACCATGGATATTTCTGGGTTTACGTTCTGCTCTAATTGAAGATATCGAAGCATCACCATTATATTAGTATTATATGGTGAACCACTGCGTCTCCCAGGCGAATTTATAGTATCCAAAACGACTACAAACGTTGCTCTCACACACACAGCAGAAAACTTACAAAGGGCAATTCAACAAATTAAACCACCATGCAAAAGACACCGTAACCAAAACAACATTTATTGTTCGAACAACGCACTTTTTCACCTTTCCGCACCTTTTTTTAAGAAAAGAGACAAAACTAGGATCTCTGAGTCTTCCATATAAAGATCCGTACAAAATCATTGAAAAGAAAGAGAAATACTTTAAAATCGAAATCAAAAATAAAATTACAATTACACATTGAATTTATCATTCAAACATAACTAATAATATAATAATTTAAGTTTTGAATTCCAATTTTGCTTAAAATATATTATTACAATAAGCATAGAAAAACCTTCTTATTTTTTTTCTTTTTGTTAAGGGGGGAGTAAAGTAGCGAGTATATATAATATAATTACAATATGATTACAATACTGCTACATATAAAATTAATGACAAGAGTACTCACCATCTCTTATCGTACAGATACTCTCGTTACTTCTCAGAAAATTGTTGTTATACACGTATTTTACGTAATTTAGCTTTAAGTAAGTAAAGTACGTAAGTAATTTAAGATATATTATAAGCTCACTTTGGTATGAACCTTCGTATAAGAAAGATAAAATAAGAATCAAATTTTATAAAATAAGAATTAATTAAGAATTAAATAAATACGGATATACAGTACATTTTTAAAACATTTTTCTTTAATGAATTAAGTAAAAAAGATGCGACTTTAATTTTCTCTTCTTTAAGACTACGTGTAAATTTGTTAAAAGCTGACCCCTTATTAAGCTTTTACTCTCTGCACTTCATGGCCTGATAATTGATGTGAGTCTCGGTAATAGATAATCTTTGGGTTTGATTCTTAAACGATACTCTTAACTCTTTATTTTAATTCTACTACATATATACCAACCAATACCAACTACAATTATAATTTATAAAAAGACAAACTTTTAAAATTAATAATATTAATGTAACTATTTTTTATATTTGCTTTTTTTGTTTTTATAATATGTATGTCGATCAAATTATTTATTGTTATACAATTTTAATCAAATTAAACTAGTTTTATTTAAAAAGCTTCATAAAAAAGTATAAAACAAAGGAACTCTTATTAAAAGGAAAACTTGTTTTTGTTATTTAATTTGTACACTTATAAGATATATATCCTTCTATAGTTTATTAATGAATAGCATTCTACATGCCATCAAAGTCGTGCATTCTACATGCGTTCTCAGTCATGCCTTCTAGATGCCTTCCCAATCATGCCTTCTACATGCCTTCCCAGTCACACCTTCTAAATGCCTTCCCAGTCATGCATTCTGAATCACTCAAAGGGCAGCTTACGAAGTAAAAGTACGAACGCATTGCTTCTTTTTGCTGATATCTGTATGAAAAAAGAAGAAACAAAAGAATGGAACAGGAAGAATCGCTTCGCTTCTTACCTTATTGCATGCTGGAATTTCTTTTTCCCGCTAGGATGTAATAATGTACATTCACATACGATATTATATATGAATATTATTACCAGCACAAATAATAACACAATATTAATTACTAAGCAGTAAATACTAATAAAGTAATGCAAAACGCAAATTAATGAGCAAATAAAAAAAGAGATCAAAGAGAAAAAAATTGTTATTGTTTTGTTTTGTTTAAAAAAAAAGAGAATATTTTAAATTTCATATTTCATAATATTGTATTGAGTTTGAGTATTGGTGTGGTTGACATTGACAATTGCCATTTGTTTTTATGAGCAAAATTAATTCCTGCAATAAAACGACAATGCCTTGTATTAATCTCTTAGAAGTTTCTTATTAATAGAAATATTTTTTGAATGAAAAAAGTATCTTACATAAGTATTAATATAAATTAATATACTGTTACTACTACATGTCTAAATTTAATATTTTGTTTTATTAAAAAAAAAGTAAAAACAAATATAATATGATCATTACCCATACTTTTAAGATTCTAATTCTATTTACATATATTTATTTGTTAAATGCAATCTCTTAGAATGTTAAAATCAAAGTATATCTATTACAAATTACAATGTACAATAAGTAGTTTCAATAACCACGTAGCTATAAAATTTTCTTGCTAGCCCATCTAAGGGCGAACGGCGAATAAAAAATGTTTTTTTAAATACAGCATGGTATTGTCAATCCGGACACAAACATTTTTAAATAATAAAATTTTAATTTTCTTTTTTCGAGTAGCAATAAAAAATTCTGTCACATGCTGAGAGTCGCACATCTTTTTAGATGGTCTTTGATTGAAATATATATTAAAATTCGTATATTGCGAGCGTTGGAATAATTTTTGTTTGTTTTCCTCTTGTACATACATACATACAATACATATGTACAATATGAAATTTTCATTTCATTATTAAACAATTCATTTTACATAAAAATGTCAAACTTCCACCTTTCCATAATATATACGTATATTAACATGCAGTTAAATAATGATTAATAATTACCAAAGTATATCTATTGGTAATAAGTAATTAAACACTTCATTTACGTAAACCTATTGCAATTTTTTACATATACCAAACCAAAAACAATCCAGTTAAAATATGTAAAAATAAAAACTACTATACTTGCTTTAAGTTTTCTGTATATGATAATTAAAATGAGAAAGTAAGAGAACACAGCATATGTATACCTAAATTTTTACTTACAATTCCATACAAAGGCATTCTGATACTTTCGATCTGATTTTTTCTCCATATAAAAGATATGAAAAATTATATAGGCGGTCTGATAATTTTTTAGTAATTTTTTAGTGAGAAAGAACGTTCGTTCAAATTTAAAGATTTTATATAGAATTTTTAAAAGAAATATTTTTTTTTTAATTTTATCTATTTATGGATGGTAAACATATTTTTAAACTATATGAAAATTTAAAAAACGATTTTAGTTATAAGTGCTGTGATAAATCAAACTTAACTTATTTCATTAAGTTATATTAGAATATCTAATATTATATTCCTTATGGCTGTACGAATCTACGCTCCAAGAATTATGACCCCAAAAAAAAAATGAAAACAGGCCTCAAAATTTGTATGGAATTTGGGGCAATTTTCACATGAAACCGCAATTTTGTGTAATTTGGGGTCTCTTTTTATTGTTATTTTGGAGCCTTAATTCATAATGAATTATGGCCCCAAAAATTTTTATTTTTTGGGCGTTTCATCATTTTTATTTTGGAGCCCAAAAATTAAAGGTAATTTGGGGTCTTTTTCATGATTCGCTTATAATAGTAATCAAAAGTATTAGTATTATTTGTAAAATCTTTTAATATATTTTTGATACTAACATAAGTAGGGTTTCTATTTTAATACGGGTACGGAGTTTCTATTTTGATAAATATTTATACAGGCCGCCTTGAACGAGAGCACTAATGTCAAAAATAATTATGAGTTATTTTAGAGTAGGATTCGAGACAAAGTATGCCCTTTTTCCAAATTAAAAAAAAAATACTTTTACATTTAACTATGATTTGCAGATTTATTTTTCAACTCTTCTACCATTTTGCAATTTGCAAAAAATAAAACCTGTTGAAAAAAGTCAAAATTTAATATAATGTATGATGATTAAAAAATTGCATAGATTAGACACATATGCTCAGTCCCACAAATATGTATATCTATATATCTATATAATTGTAGGTATATGCGGCTTTCTGAATTAGGAGGAGTTTTAGAGTTGGATTATAAAGCAGAATTATACGTCTTTTCCAGAATATTCATATATACATACCATATATTATACATACCAAAGAATATAAGAAAAACAAAACAAAAATATATTTTTTCCGTTCATATTCATTTTCTTCGAACTGATTTATTTTTTCTCTAAAAATTGATTTTATATACATACATACATACATATTTATGTATGCACCACAAACTTATAATTTTAAAATGTAATTTTATAGATCTCATACATAAAGAATAACTCTACACAACACAGATAATATTTGAAGGCCAACAAAATTTTATTATAATATAGCAAATGTCATATAAATTGTAACGGAGACCTATTTGTTTTTATTTTTTTCTTTTTTGTTTAGAAGAATATTTTTTCTAAAAATTAAAAAATATTTTTGGAAGGAATATTGAAATTTTCTAAAATATTGGTTTTAACCTTTGTGGACCCACAAAGGTATAGTAAGTCAAGACCAAATTTACTGATTGTACATTAAGGCTGGTTTTCATTAGACCGATATATTCACAAAAATGTTAGAGCATAGGCAGAACATACAAAAATGGTATTTCTTTGAAAGAGATTAAGCTAAAAAAATATCCATTAAACATTTGAAAATATCCAAGAAAGTAACCATAAATATCCACGAATTACATATGTAGGCAAAAATTGTATATCTTACAAAAAAAATTCTACTACCATGTCATTTAAATTTAGAAGTGTCAAAAAATAAACAAATGTTCAAATTTTATTTTTTTTTAGTGAGAAACTATATTAAATTGACTAAATTATCGGTTTGAAAATATGATTAATAACAACTTTATAAATAATTTAATTAATAATTAACAATATTATTTAATATAATAATATAATTAACAATATTATTAATAATATTATTTAATTAACAACTTTATAATTAATAACAATTTTTGAATTTCGTTTGTCTTGTTCACCACTTATTTGGTTCAGTTATTTTTCTTTCCTTCCGCCTGTTCCGTCTGTTTAACGTTTGGTGTTCCTTTTTTTTTTTTTTGTTTGGGTAAATTTTCTTTAAATTTAATTTAAATTCGAACTTTATTTTGTTTTATTTTTATTCTTTTTAATTTTAACTATAATTAATATTTCCCAGTCCCATTTCGTTGCATTTAAACATCATCACCATGCGACGACTTATTGAATATGTATAAGCAACTTGCAATTGAATTTAAACAAAAAGCCAATGAAATATGAAAATATGAAAACATATGAAAACTATGTCACAGATATTGGCAACAAACTTGTTACTGATCCTAAAAAATTTTTTGATTTTGTTAACACAAAACGGAAATTATTTGGGTATCCCAATTCAATGATATCAAAAGACAATGTGGTTTCTGATTGCCCAAAAGAAATTTGTAACTTCTTTTCTGATCATTTTCAACAAGTTTATCGTCTAACAGCACCAGTTACGACATCGACTAATTCTTTATCTAATAGCTCAAATTTCCTACTTACAGACGTGTATCTTTCTGAAAATGATATTCTTGAAGCAATTTTGAGCCTTGATATAAAAAAGGGTGCTGGTCCGGACTTAATTCCCCCAATCTTTTTACATAATTGTTCTCACAGTCTAATCTTCCCTCTTCATCTTATTTTCAATAAGTCACTTTCAATTGGGATTTTCCCACAAAAGTGGAAATCCTCCCACTTAACCCCTATTTTTAAAAAAGGGGATAGAGCATCGGTGGAAAATTATCGAGGTATAGCAATCCTCTCGACTATACCTAAATTATTTGAAAAAATTGTCGTTGATAGAATTACTCCTATCATAAATGCAAAACTAAATGAACAACAACATGGTTTCAGAAAAGGTCGTTCAACTACTACGAACCTGATGGTTTATACATCTGAAATCCTGAATCAAATGGAGAAAGGGTACCAAGTTGATGCAATTTACACTGATTTTAGCAAAGCTTTCGATCGTGTAGATCACTTCACTTTGCTAAACAAACTATCAACTTTTGGCATTTCGGGTTCATTTCTTGGGTGGCTTAATTCCTATCTTTTAGAAAGAACTCAAAATGTTAAATTTTGTTAAATTTTGTGTTAAATAGTTTCAAAGGCTAATAAAATGTTAGGTTTCATTAAGAGAAGAGCTAAAGAATTTAGCGACTTAGCTGTGACAAAATCTCTTTATTGTTCCATAGTTCGTTCTATCTTAGAATACGGTAACATTGTTTGGGATCCAGCCTTTGCAGTTCATTCCAATAGAATCGAATCAAAAGCAATTTCTTTTATTTGCATTAAGGAATCAATATAACCCTTTTGATTTTGCTAATCTACCTAGTTACACCACAAGACTTAATTCATTAAACTTGCTTTCTTTATCTTTACGTAGACAACTATTGTCATCATGCTTTACTTTTGATATTTTGAATAATAGTATCCAATCTCTTAATTGGATCCAATTCTATCCAATCTCTTAATAACAAGTTTAGACTTAACGTTAGGCAAACTAGAAATACTAAATTTTTAATGGACTACAAACATAATACAGAGTACGGTAGAAATTAACCCATCAACAGATGTTGTACTACTTTTAACAAAATTAGTCATCTCTATTCTACATCTATCTCCAGAAATACGTTCAAACACATTTTACAATTACATTTTTCCAATTTAATGACCTTAGACAATTAATTCTTACTTAAGCAAATTTTTTTTTTTTTTTAATTATGATATAATTTTAAACATAACACATTTATTGTATTGCATTATAATACAATTAATGTTTTTCATTTAGTTCATTTTTTTTTTTTTTGTACATTTTATAAATAGTAATTTAATGCTTTCAAGTACTGTTAATAAAAAAAAAATGTCCATTTTTTTTTTTTTTTAATTTTACTTCTACGTAATAATAAGATATTTATTTACGTTTAATTTGCTACATAAGTTATTACATAAAATGTTAAATTGATTGTCATTATATATATGTACATATCTGTACTGATATCATATTTCAATTTTTTTTGTTAAAATAAAGTTGTTAATGTAGTTTAAATGAAAAATTAATAATAACAATAACAATAAATTAACTTTTTTTAGGTTTTAAGTTATTATAAAGGTAGTTTTAAGTCATTGTTTTGTTTAATTTTAATTATAAGCATTAATTTAAGAATTTTTTTTGTAACGACCTTGCTTAGGTTTTGTAAAATAAAATAAAATTGTAATAATGTCCGTCAACTTTACAATTAACTTTTGTAATATTAGAGGTTTAGCGAGCAATTTCCAATCAGTTGAAGCTCACCTACACTCAGAAAGACCAGCTATATTAGCCCTAAGTGAAACTCAGGTTATAGGCGATGATACTAATTATAGTATCAACGGCTATACTTTAGTTCCGCTTTTTATTTCTCATCGAGGTGTCGCTTTATATGTACGTTCTGACGTAGCTTTCAAGTCTCTTCTCGATTACAAAAGCTCCAACCCAATTTTCCATTATCTTTGGGTTAAACTCCGAGTCGAAAAAGCTACAATCTTTTTCTGTTTTATACACAGATCTCCCCAAGCCAACGAGCTAGAAACAACTGTGGTCATTGAAAAACTATCCGACGATATCAATAAAATTTTGGAAAAAAATCCAGAATGTGAGATAGCCGTCGCCGGGGATTTTAATGTCCACTTCAAAAACTGGCTCCATTTCTCTAGTCACAACTCACCGGAAGGTAAGCAAGTTGAACTATTTTCAAAATTATTCCAACTTTCTCAACTTGTTAAGAGCCCTACTAGAATTCCAGACCGTGACAACCACAACGAGCATCTTTTGGATTTGTTCCTAACCACAAATCCAGAAACATGTAACATTTCTGTTAGCTCTCCAATTGGGGACTCTGATCATTGCCTTGTTAAAACAAGCTTTTCAACAAATACATCGGCCAGCCAAAATCATATTCCTAAAAAACTAGTTTGGCACTACAACAGGGCCAACTGGGGGGGTCTGAACAGTTTTTTGGCTGATTTTGATTGGTCGATGTGTTTTCGTCACAGAAACGTTGACTTTGCTACAAATGCCATTAGTAAAATAATTATGCTAGGTATGAAACTCTTCATACCCAGCTCTTTTAAACCGTTTAAATCAAGTTCCAAACCATGGTTTAATGACATCTGTAGGAAAGCAATTGAATCTAAAGAGGAGCACTTTAAAAAGTATAAGGCCATTGTATTCGAGTCCTCACTTGCGGGCTATAAAGCGGCTAGGAACAAATGCAAGAGAAATATCAATCAGCAAAAGTTTCTTTATAAACAAAGGTTGAGACAGAAAATAATTAATCTCCCTCACTGCAATCGCTCCTTTTGGACTTTTGCAAAAAGTGTAAAGAACAACTTTTGTGGATCATCGTTTCCTCCGTTGATTGATACCGGCAACTCTATCATTTCCGATTCTATTGGTAAAGCTAATTTGTTCGCAAAAATATTTGCAGCAAATTCTACACTCCCTCCTACAACTCAATTACCACCAGTATACCCTTCTGTTCCAGTATATCCTACTAAGGTTAAAATCCTTCAAAAGGTATACTTCAAGTCTCGTGCTGTAGTGAAAGTGCTAACGAATCTGAATGTTAGAAAGTCCACTGGTTACGATGGAATTCCAGCTATGGTTCTCAAACATATAGCCTCTCCCATTTCGAAACCTCTGCGCAATCTTTTTGCACTCTCATTTTCGACTGGTAAATATCCCAGTCAATGGAAAGTTGCGCACGTTTCTCCAATTCCCAAAAAAGGTGACAAAAGCGACCCTTCAAACTACCGACCAATCGCCATCACTTCCGTCCTCTCCAAAATTATGGAAATTTTGGTAAACAAGGCTTTTGAGATACCTGAATAGCTCGCATATTTTAAACGATCGCCAATACGGCTTTCGCAGCCATCGATCTACAGGCGATCTTTTAACTTGTCTTTGCGAGAAGCTCAACACCAGCATACATTGTTCTGGGTTGTATCTCTCGATATCTCAAAGGCCTTTGATCGAGTATGGCATTCTGCTCTTTTGAGCAAATGTCAGGCAATGGGGTTGGGAAGCACCTTCTGTGCATGGATTGAGGATATTCTTTCGAATCGTCGTATTCGTATCCTTGTCGACAGTTTTATGTCTGACACTCATAAAATAAATGCTGGCGTCCCACAAGGCTCTGCCTTATCTCCCACTCTCTTCTTAATTTTTATTAGTGACCTACTCAGTTCTACCCTCAATCCAATCCATAGTTTTGCCGATGACAGCACTCTGGTGGCGTCTTAGAATTTTTTAAAAAAATCGAATGCTATTTCAACCGCAATCAGTTTAAAAAGGGAAATTATGGCTAGTTCAGTTAACCACGACCTAGCCAAAATAGCTGATTGGGGTGTTAAAAATAGAGTTGAGTTTAACACCTCCAAAACTCAAAGCTGTCAGATCTCTTGCAAAAGGGATCAATCCATACCAATTCTACGGTTGCAAGGGGAAAATATACAGCGATCTGCAAATTTAAACATTTTAGGCATGCAGCTTAATCAAAAAATGTTGTGGAATGAACATATTTTTGATATAGCCAAAAAAGCTGCCTAGCTTATACGCTGTAAAGCTTATTTTTCCCTAGTGATCTGGCCAATATCTATAAAGCATATATTCGACCGAAGATGGAGTATTATTCTCACTTATGGGCTGGCGCTGCTCAAACATCATTAGGTTACCTGGACAAAATCCAAAAACGCGCCTCATGCCTGATTGGCGACCCTACTGTTCAGGGTACCATTACTCCTCTTAACTCACGTCGAAACATTGGAGCTTTATCTCTCTTTTATAGATATCTTGTAGGTAACGACACTTATTCTATTGAATTGAAATCAATAATGCCTTCTCGTAAACAATTCCAACGCAACACTAGGGTAGCCTCAAGTGCTCATTTCTACACCGTGGAAATTCCTAGGTGGTTTAAAACTGGTTATGGGAACTCTTTTGTTGTGAGAACCGCTAAAATGTGGAATATGCTTCCATCCAACGTGTTCCTGATTCTGATTTAAATGGTCCATTATACAATTTGCAACTTTTCAAAACGAACCTATTCAGGTTTGTCTCCAATTTACCCGCCAATTCTCCTCTAAATTCATATTTCCCTTGAACTCGTCTGCTTCTTGCTCAAACCTACAATAATTTTGTAAAATGGAAAATTTTCCTAGAGTTTGGGTAGCGTGTGAAAAAAAAATAAAAAAATTTTAATTTTTAACTAAATATGAATACAAACATTAATAAATTATGTTATGTACAATTTTAACTGTCAAACTGTTGACGTAATATTTTTTAATAATGTAATTTTTTTCTCCCTCTTTCCCACTGGTAGTGCACTATATTTTTCTCTTTCTAAAGTTGCGATAATATCCATGAAATTTTTCAAGAAAACCAGCCTTTATGACTATAAGTAGATATGTAATTCTTTCTAGATAGCTGATTTCTTGTATTTCTTGATATTGAATAAGGTAGTATAATATAACTACATATAGTTAGTCATATTAAAAAACAGAATTTAAAAATTTTAAAAATTAAGAAGGTATTTTTTAAAAGAAAAAGCATTCGGCACGAAGGGGTTAAACAACTTACCATATCTTTACAAAACAAAATTTAATTAGATGAAAAAACTACATGAACAATAAAAAAGTAATTTTAATGCACGACGAGTACGATATTTATAACAACTCCTTTACACTTACAAGCCGGAACATTCAACGAAAACTTTGAAAAAAAAGGCTATTTGTGTACAAAATAAATTGACTGTTCCGATCCGGCATATAAGATATTTAGGCGTTATTTATAAAATATTTTAAATTTTTTTATGAATATCTTTTTTTTGTAACTGATGTATGGATATACATAATATGTACATATCTAATCAGATATTCCTCTCGTAACACTTTTAAATTTTATTTTTAGAATATAAAATATAGAATACAGATATTCGTCTTGTAACACTTTTAGAAATTATTATATAAAAATTATTTATATTAAAAAATTTGAGAATTTAAAATGAGAACAATTTTTCTTTTTAATCAATCTTACAATATTTTAAAAATTCAAACTGCAAGCTATTTAACTGCAGACGTTTCAAGTATTGTTCTAATAGCGCAACTCACTCTACTACTAAATATTTGTTAATTTTTGCTAATATTTGCTAATTTAACTCTTATTTTTTCAAAAGTATCTGGATTAATATGTTATCTAGTTAATTTGGTACACATCTTAATTTTTAATTTATTTGAACTTTCCATAATTCTATGAGAACTTTAAAACTTATAATAGACCGATAAACCATCTGAGGTTTTTAAATCGGAGTCCATTAATATATTTCTAAGAGATTTAATTAGATGGGGAAATCGAATAAGCAAAAAATGTTTTATTATTATAATTACAAAATGGTTTATTAAGTGTTATTTCCAGCAACGAAAAAACTTTGACTAAAGCTTGGTTCAAATAATTGCCCGTATTATAATACCAATATCGAACAAACTTCTCAAATTTTTTTAATAATTTCTAAAAGTGTTACAAGACGAATATCTGTATACTATATTTTATATTCTAAAAATAAAATTTAAAAGTGTTATGAGAGGAATATCTGTATAGATATGTATGTATCATACATCAGTTACAAAAAAAAATATTCATAAAAAATTTTAAAATATTTTATAAACAACGCCTAAATATCTTACAAACCGGATCGGAACACTCAATTTATTTTGTACACAAATTGTCTTCTTTTTTCAAAGTTTTCGTTGAATATTGCGGCTTGTACGTAAAGCCGTTGTTATAAATATCGTGCATTAAAATAACTTTTTTATTGTTCATGTAGTTGTTTCTTCTTAATTAAATTTTTTTTGTAAAGATATAGTAAGTTTAACCCCTTTGTGCCAAATGCTTTTTCTTTTAAAAAATACCTTCTTAATTTTTAAAATTTTTAAATTCTGTTTTTTAATATGACTAACTATGTATATGTAGCTACCTTATTCAATATCAAAAAATACAAAAATTCTGCTATCTAGAAAGAATTACAATATATCTATTTATAGTCATAAAGACTGGTTTCCTTTTAAATTTCATGGATATTATCGCAACTTTAGAAAGAGAAAAATATAGCGCACTACCAGTGGAAAAGAGGGAGAACAAAAATTATATTATTACAAAATATTACAGCAACACTTTGACAGTTAAAATTGTTCATAACCTAATTTATTAATGTTTATATTCATATTTATTTAAAAATTTAAAATTTTTTATTTATAAAGTTGTTTAAAATAATATACATAGTTTATTAATAATATTTTTATACCGATAATATAGTCGTTTTGATATAGTTTCTCACTAAAAAATAAAATTTGAACATTTGTTTATTTTTTTGACACTTCAAAATTTAAATGCCACGGTAGTGAAATTTTTTTGTAAGTACAAAACCACTTGCATTGCAAAGCAATTATAAAATAAATATTTTAGAGTGATAACAATTTTTCTTTTTATTTCGGGAGCAATAATTAATGTTTTATGATAAAATATTGTTTTAATGTGGTTTTGTTTTAGTTAGTATGTAATTGAATTGGTAGTAAACATAGTAGATGATAGTAGTAAAGCATTAAGTAAACCAACTAATAATGCATACTAAATATTAATGCATAATATTTATTATTATATTGTCTTGAATACTATTTTATTTACCGTTATTTTTAGTCTATGAAATATTATTTTTTACTAATAATAAATTACTTTTTGTTGTAAGTTGGTTAAGTAAGTTAAAACAAATTAAAATAGTAACCATAAATTAAAAAACAAATTTATTAAAATGAATTCTGGCCAAAATGATCAAACAAAAACGAATAAAAAAATTTGTGGTGTGTGCTGCATTGTTTCATCTTGTAGAGCGGTAAAAGATTCTAATACAAGATTTTTTTCTTATCCTAAAAAAATAGTGAAGAATATAAATATTATCCAAATATTATCCAAGCTTATCCACTTCCACCAAATTTAAAAAATAAAAAAGTGTATATTTGTAACAAAGATCTTACAGATGACTGCTTTTTGAAAAAGTACTTAAAAAGAGGATCCATTCCAACTCTCGAATTAACACCAGGTATAATTATTAAAATCTATTTTGATATTGATGATCTTTTTATTTTTTTAAACTCATTGATTTGTTGTTATATTAATGTAGTATCACAATTAAACGATATTTTTTCAACGGAGCAAACTTTTGCTGTTATTCAATCACAAAACAATTTAATAAATATAGATTCTGCGGATTTAACCTTTGAAGAATTTGAAAAATGTGAACCGGCCTATGCCAGAAGAACTTCGATTGATGAAATAAATGGAGGCTGTTCAATTTGTTTAACTAACCAAAAGCTTTACGAAAAATATAAAAAAATGTATATTGTATTATTAAACCAAAATCGTAGATTAAAAAAAAATATTATAGAGAAAAATCAGTTTCAAAAACCCAAAATAAGAAAATAATTAACAGGGAAGTTAAATACAATATTTTAAAGTACAGTTTAAATAAAAAATGCGATATATCCCATGTAAATGAAAAAACTGTAATTACTATCCTTTCCAAAAAACCAGGTGAAAAATATTCAGAAAACGAAAAATATGTAGCTTTAAATATTCAATATAAATCGAATGCACTTTATAATTTATTAAAGAAAAAATGGAATTTAAATATTCCATGTATTGTATCCATTTATAAATGGATCCCATTTAAAAATTTCCAGCCAGGAAATAGCAAGAAAACTATGAGAAAATTATGTTTAGTTGGTCATTAGAAAAAAACATTTAAGTAATTACATAATTTTATAAAAAATATTATATAAAGTTTATTAAAACATAACCTACCATTAAACAATATCTAACTTAGGCTGTTCTTGTCCTTGATGGGATTCAATTAAAAAAGGGAATAATGTATAACCATACCGAAGATATAATTTCTGGATTTAGTGATGAAGGATGCGGAAGATGCAGATTTAGTGAAGAGCATGCGGAAAAAGGCAAATGAAGGAACAGTATTTATGTTACGAGGATTTTTTTGATTCGTGGAAATTAGTTCTAAATTACTATTTATGTGCTAATTGTATGGCCGATGATGATGTAGATTGATAAAATTTAATATTGATGTAGCCGCTTCTTTAAATATTGAAGTTCGAGCGGTTGTTTGTGATCAAGGTCTAAATAATATGAAAGCATTCAAAATTTTAACAAATAATAATATATTTTTTTTTTTATTATTTATTTATTTCTTTATTCTCTTTTCTTAATACTATATAACAATAGTAGATAGGTAGGCACTTGAGCCAGATAGGTCAGTAGATCAAGGTCACCCGGAAGTAGGTGAAACCGTAATTAGGTCAAACAGGAAGTAGGTTAATGTCATAAAAATATGTCAGACAGGCGGCGGCGGCCGCCAGACAAGTCTAATTTTTTATAAAGATTGTATATTTGTTTTAAGTAATAGGGAAACATGGAAATAGTAAGAAAAATTGCTTTTTATTTTTGCTTGCAATTTTGAGATGTTTTTGCTTGCATTTTTGATATGTTTGCATTTATTTCTTGTTTTTTTTTTCTTTCGTTTTTTTTTTTTACGACAAGTATTTAAAGAAGAGGAAGGAAAAACCATTATATGTAAGAATGTTGAAAAAAAAAATGAATAAAAAGAAAAAAAAAAACAGGAAATCAAAAAAATATCTAACGTGGTACATCTTTACTTATTGATGTATACTTGTCTTAATTAATAAGCGCATATGAAAATCATAAGAAAAAATGCTTTATAAAATTTAAACAGAAAAATTAAAACAGAACAAAATAAGTGTAACTACATTTCTTTAAAGTTTTGCAACTATTTTTAAAAATTAAAAGTAAAAGTGAAAACTGGTTATTTAAATCTTACATAAAGATTCAACCTTGACAAAATTGATGCAATTTTGAGAAGAATTTATTTCTTGTTGTTTTCTTTTTTTTCTATGCAGTATTTAAAGAAGAGGCAAGAAAATATTGTTAGTATCAACGTATAAGATGTTATTATTACGTAAGAATGTACATTACAAAATAAGTTAATTGCTTTTTGGTACTTATAGTAAATAAAAAAAATAAAACAGATTTGTTTATATGTTTGAAATACTTTTTTCAAATAACAAGCAAGACATACTGTATAAATTGTGTAAAAAGTTAAAAAATGGTTAATAGAGTGAAAATTCTAAGATTGGAAACTTGCGGTCGGTTGTTTATAAATAAAAAAAATCGAAAATAAAAAAATAAAAAATGAATACAGAAAAATTCACGATAAAATCTATAAAATCAGTGATTTTAAAGAAGCAAAAGACCTTGACATTTCGGAAATTTGGGAAGTTATTTCAAAAATTTTCCAAAGCCACTCCGAAGGATTATCTACAGATACGTTCTGTATAAATGTTACATATGTACGACTTTCAGCGGGAAGAGGTAGAGAAAAGAGATACAACAATTTTGAAGAAGAATGTAATAAAAGAAGAGGCATAATTTCAATTAAAAACAAAGGTAATCTATGCTTACCACTTGCGTTAGTTGTTGCTATCTCATTCATAGAAAAATCTGTTGACTACTGTAAAATGCGAAAAGATGTAGGTCAACTTCAATTGAAAGCAGCGTTACAACTAATTAGAAATTCAAATGTAAGCATCCCAGCAAAAGGTGCTAGTATCAGTGAGCTCAAAAAATTTCAACTGTATATCTGTAAATATCAAATTGTAGTTTTTGATTTCAAAGCAAAATCGATTATTTTTCAAAATGAAGAAGATAAGGAAAAAAGATTGAATTTGATATACGATGAAGGTCACTTCAATGTAATTACATCATTAACAGCAGCATTTAGTGGTGATTACTTTTGCCAAACATGTAATGTGCCGTATAACAATAGATTGTCTCACAGATGTAAACAGTCGTGTTTCTTTTGCAAATCATCTCCAGCATGTGACGCAAATTTTCCAAATATTAAATGTGATGTATGCAATCGAAATTTTAAAGGTCAAACTTGTTTTGATAATAATAAAGAAACATCATCTACAAATAAAAAATCTATTTGCACTCTAATAAATTCCTGTACAAAATGCTTTAAAGTATACAGAGCTCATTGAAATCATATATGCTATGGACATTTGTGTAAAAACTGTAATACAAATGTTGCTTCAGATCACCAATGCTTTATTACACCATGTAAAGAATTAGCTGAACTTAAGAATACATTATATATTTTCTACGATCTCGAAACAACTCAAAATGATATCATCGGGGAGAAACTTCATGAAGGTGTTACAATAGGGGATATAATTGAACATCAGTCTGATTTATGTATTTTTGAACAACGTTGCACGCATTGTATATTAGCTAATGTTGAAAGATGCAATTTTTGTGGACTTCGACAACATGTGTTGAAACAAAATTCAATACAAATGTTTTTAGAGTATATACTATATAATAACCAAAGAAAAATATTTGATAAAGTTGTAGTTATTGCACATAATGGACAAGCATTTGATAATCAGTTTTTATTAAACTATATCTTAGAAAAAACCATCATCTAATCAAAACTAATTATGAGGGGAACAAATATAATTTTAATGCTGTTAGATAACGTGAAATTTATTGATTCACCGAAAGCGTTTGATTTAGACATAAATTTAAAAAAAGGATATTTTCCTCATATGCTTAATAGTAAAAACAATATAAAATATAATGGAAAGTTACCCGATCGTAAATATTACTGTTATAATTCAATGAGTGCATCGGAAAGGAAACAATTTCTTGAATGGTATGAAGAAAATAAAAACAAGTCTTTTAACCTCCAAAATGAACTTGTAGAATATTGTACGAATGACATAAAAATTTTGACAGCAGCCTGTATTAAATTCAGACAACTATTTTTGGAAGAATGTAAGGTTGAGCCATTTTTAGAGGCCACTACAATTGCTTCAGCGTGTAATTTGGTTTTTAGAAGGAATTTTTTAATACCGTATACAATTGGACTTATACCGCAACAAGGATATCGCTTATCAAAAAACCAGTCAATCATTGCCATAAAATGGTTAATATGGGAAGAAAAACAAAGAAAAATAAAAATTCAGCATAGTGGTAATGGAAAAGAAAAAGTTATTTTTGGTCTTCGTGTTGACGGATACTGTACAGACACAAAGCAATTATTTGAGTTTTATGGCTCTTATTACCATGGCCATCCAAAATGTTTCAAAAATAATAATGATAAAAAAAATGAAACACGTTATGAGGCTACATTATCCAAAGCTAATAAATTACAATCTTTAGGTTATCAAGTAATTGAAAAGTAGGAGTGTGAATTTCGAAACGAAATGAGATCAAAATAATACGAAGCATTTTTCTCAAAATTGGAGAACGAAAGTTTGATACCACTAAAACCACGTGACGCGTTCTATGGAGGTAGAACAGGAAACACAAGAACGTATTATAAATGTGCACCTGGTGAGAAAATAATGTATATAGATATATATCATCCAAAGATATAGGGTGTGTAAATACGGAAAATTTCCAGTGGGTTATCCAAAAGTTCATGTTGGACAAATTGAGTGGCATTGATGTTGTTCATGTTGGATTTATAAAGGCATTGATACTTCCTCCAGAAAAACTCTATCACCCGGTTTACTGTCAAACATGTGGCTTGGAAATGAATAATGATGACTGCTCTCATGACAATCGTAGTAGGTCAATTTTAGGAACATGGGTTATAGATGAAGTAAGGGAAGCAGTTAAACAGGGATACAAAATTGTGCAAATATACGAGGTATGGGAGTATACTGTTAAACAATTTAATCCCCTTACATCACAACAACGAATTTTCACTGAAATGATGAACAAGTTCCTTAAAATTAAACAAGAAGCTTCTGGCTGGCCTAGCTTTTGTAGAACACCAAAGGAAGTGTGCAAATATTTAGAAAAATTTTCCAAAGTGGAAGGCATAAATTACAGTTTAACGAAATAGAAAAAAATCCTGTACTTAGATCATTTGCTAAATTAATGTTAAACTCTTTCTGGGGTAAATTTGGGCAGAGAGAAAATTAATCAAAAACAGAAATTATAAATGAGCCTTATGAACAATTTACTCTTCTTACTGATCCTTCCAAGAGTGTAAATCAAATAACTCCAATAAACAAAAAACAGTTTTGGTAAATTGGGAATATAAAGAAGAAACAGCTGAAACATTATTAACAGTTAACGTTTGTATAACTGCTTACACTACCACATAAGTTCGTTTAAAATTGTATTCTTATTTAAACAATTTAAAAGAACGAGTTTTGTATTACGATACTGATTCAATAATATATGTAGCACGTGAAGGAGAATATAATCCTCCAACAGGAGTTTTCATAGGGGATATGACAGATGAGCTTGAAGAATATGGAATAGGAAGTTACATTACAGAATTTGTCAGTGGGGGTGCAAAGAACCATACATACAAAATACATAGTACCAACTCCAAATGTGAAAAAACTGTTTGCAAAGTCAAAGGTATTCGTTTAAATTATAACGCTTCACAAGAAATAAATTTTGGCTCTATGAAACAATTAGTTAAAAAATTAAACAATTTTTGACAAATAAATATAACATTTCCTAGTATACGTCGAACATACGATCACAGAGTCATCACTGTTCCTGAAAGAAAGACATATTGAATAAATTACAGAAAACGAGTTTTTGCAAATGATTATACTTCAGTTCCTTATGGCTTCAAAAAGAAAAAAATTTAAAAATTATTGTTAATATATTGTAAAAATTTTGTATTTTAAACTATTAAATTACAGTATTGAAAAAAAATCTTTTAATTTTACCGTTTTTAATTTTCAGAATATATTCAAAAATTTATTTACATAATATATATATTATTCAAATTCACAGTTGCAGTTTAACTGTTCAATAATAATGTCAAAAGCACTAATAGTATCTGAAATTCATCGCCCAGTTAGACGTAGATTTCGAAGACGAAAAATATTTCAAAGAGGGTTAAATGATACATTGGAAATAGATCTTGTAGATATGTCTGCCTATCAAATAGTGAATAATGGATACAAGTTCCTCTTAACTGTTATCGATATATTTTCGAAATATGCATATGCCGAAAAAGTTAAATCAAAGGCAACAGAAGACGCAGTTAAAAGTATAGAAAAAATTTTTAAAAGGGAGAGGAAGCCTCCGAAAAATATGCATTCTGACCAGGGAAAAGAATTTTTCAACAAAAAATTCCAAAACAATGTTGTAAAAATGCTAATAGAAAAAATAAAAATAGGAAAATATTTACTAATAAAAATAAATAATTTAGTAATAGGTAAATAAAAAATAATATTCTTTCATAAAAAAGTATAATTAGAATTTATGTAAAAAATTTTTTCTTAACTTTAGAGGACTGTTAAATGCAACAATGTTGTAAAAAATGCTATTTAAAAAAATTATAGTTGGTCTTAATGGTCTTAATTTGCTTTACATTTAATATATGATATAGAGCATCTTGCTCCATATCTTTTGTTTTTAAGAGACTCTTTCTAGTTTCCATATTTTTCTTATTAAAAGCTCTTTGAAGCTTTTTTTAGCTGGTGGTTTTTCTTCTTGAAGAAGAATGATCAATTAGAATTTATTACATTAATAAACAACTTACTTTACAACTTTTGGTTTTTAACTAGGTTTCTTAAGAATTTTGATTTCTAAACAATGATAATACAATTATTTAGAAGAAAAATTTAGTATAAATAAAGTGGGATCTTTCTTAAGATATATCCAATTCAAAGAAAGAGTTCAACATAATAATATAACAAGAAAGCAAAATGGAAAACACAGCAGAGATTTTTGCCTACGCTCAACAAATAGAGCCAACGCAGGAGTCGGCTCCAATTAAAAGAAAAAGAATAAGAAGTCAGCAAGAATCGCAGACACATCAACAACAAAATCATTACCATCATCGTCAACAACAACAACAACAACCACAACAGCAACAACATCAACAACAACAACATGAAGAAATCATTCTTCTTCAAGAAGAAAAACAACCAGCTAAAAAAAGCTTCAAAGAAGCTTTTAATAACAAAAATATGGAAACTAGAAAGAGTTTCTTAAAAACAAAAGATATGGAGCAAGATACTCTAGTCTATATCATATATTAAATGTAAAGTAAATTAAACCATTTACGGTCTTCAGTGGGTCTTTGAGATCCGCAATTTAATTATATTTGTACCTCAAAAATATACTGATATATATGAGAATTCTGATTTTGTAAATGAAATAAAAGAAAAAGAACATTTTGTTTATAAAGATAAAGATAAAAATTTAAGTATTGTAGATATATCTGAGTCTTTTGTTAAAATATATGCAAATTACCAATAAATAATGTAAATTGGTTTGTAGTTATAAGTTTTTATTATTATTAATAAATAAAAATAAAATTTAAAAAAAGGTATAAATTTCTTTTATTTAGTTACTTTATTTTTTCAGATTCAGGTTTATATGTACCTAAATTGATTTTGAAATTGAAATTGACAAAATTGATTTATTTAATTTTTTTTTTTTCGTGAAAACACAGGTATTTCATAAAAGAGCCAAGAAAAATTACATCATACTTTAAATTTTTGAACCAGAATAAAAATCTCTACTTGCTACCTTGTAACATTTTTTTCTGTACAAATCTATATGTATTTCTTTTACTCCTCCTAAACGTATGCAAAATTTTTTTTGCATATAATCGTCGAAAAAGTATGCAAAATGAGTAAAAAGGATTGTGTCTTTGATATTTTAAATTAAAAACGCCAGAAATTATATATATATAGATAACGTAAGCAGAACAAAAAATGTTAAATTTATTTTTTTTTTCTATTCATTTCATATATTTTATGAATAGTTTATATTTTTTTTTATTTTCAGTCAATTTACTATTTATAAAAAGAAGTAATCAAAAAATTGATTAATGAATGGAGGGTATAGAGTAGTATAGCCAGCCATATATATATAGATACATGTATATATGTATGTATATGTATATGCATATTTATTTTTTCTATGCTTAGAAAATTTTACATTTTATAAATACCCATCGAAATGTTAACCTCTGAAGGTAAAGTTTTTATTTCTTTTTTATCAATTTAGGAATTTTGTAAACAGATTATAAATAAGGTATGTAAGATTAAAAACTCGTGTGCTGTATAAAATTCTATACTGGATGAAAAAATTATAATTTTATCTGAAAACTTTGACCTAATTTAATTTTTATTGATGTAATATTTTAAAAAAAGGGAAAAAGCCGAATTGAAGTTTCAAAATAAAAAAAAAACCTTGAATTCAATTAAACATTCCATTCGGCATAAAAAACTCTTGTAAAACAAAATTATAAGATAAATATATACATTTTGAAGTCCATATATCAAAAAAGCTGCTATCCATTTGTAATCTGTAGAGCCTTCCATTAAAATTCAGCCTACTAGTTTTGCATGTGGCGCAGGGAATCTGATTTTATATTTTAAAACATTCTAAACAGAGGATGAATATATTATACGTTCATGCTAATGAAAGCAAAATAGATGGAAAAGATAATAAAAGTATGTAGATAAATAAAAGAGTCAGAAAATTTTAATTATAAGTTTTGCAACAAGTTATTGAATAAAATATTTGAGACAATCAAATAAATTTGGAAGCCAATTCTAAACAATAATAAAAAAAAATATTTTCTTACTTTTTGAATAGAAATTATGTTCCAACTTCTTGATTGATGAATGATTAAGAACAAAAGAACTTGTGCATTATATATTTCGCATATTTAACTTAGTGGTTAGTATATCAGTTATGTTTTAATTTGAAATTTAAAACGCTTAAGCTATGGTGCTGAATATTTTAAATAAGGATAAAAATATGAAAAGTTTTTAAAGTTTGGTTTAAAAATTTCAAAGTTTGGTCAGAAATTATATATATATAGATAACGCAAGCAGAACAAAAAATGTCAATAACAATTCTCGAAATTTTTTCAGATTTCAAGTGCCCCATTTGTTCTCTAATTTTTGCCTATGCCCTTTTTCACTTTCTCAATAGTTCTTTTAAAAAAATATCCTCGTGAATATTTGATTCTATTTTAATTTTAGATATGTAGGTACATACATGATAAATATTTTAATTAATTTTTTTTTTCTTCAAAAACTTGCATTGAATAAAAGACATTTGAAGAATGCATTTGAATAAAAGACAATATTGCCATATCATTTGTATGATTCACGAAATTGTTTTTGAAACTAAAGTTTTAAAATTTTGTTAAGTATTTATTTTTACCTATAATTTGTACAACTCGAAACCCTTATTAGATTATTTACCATTATAAAACTATTTTTAAAACTATTTAGGTACTACTCAAATTTAGCAAAAATACACGACAACAAATCTTAAATACATGTATTCTTCGTTTCACACAACTTTAGTCTAAAATCGTAAACAATTAAAATATTTCAAAAATTACTTTGTTATTTATAATTATAATTAGAAATAAATAAAAAAAAAGAATTCACTTTGAAAATACCCTATTATTACAAATGGTATAATAAAATCTATTTATAATGTTTGTGTTTTTATATTTCAAAACTGGTTAGAAGAGTTGTCTATAAATAATTTTGGTTGTATTTCTTTGTTTTTAATTTTAAATATTTTATTTATTTAAAAAATAATGCAAAACACATATTTTAACATTTTTCTTTCAATCTAACAATTTCGCATAAATAGTTTTTAATATCTTTTGTATTTAAAAATTGAAGTAAATCAAATAATTATATATTATAACATGGTAACACTATATAAACAATTTACTTCTGATTTCTTAAGTATTCTATTTTGGATGGACTGATTATGTGTTGATCAAGTGTCTATAATGTTTATCTATGTATGCGTTAGAATTAAAAATTTTTTTTTTATATCAATAAAAATGCATGAGTAGTTATACCCGTACGATAGGATCGGGTATAATAAAATTACTCCTCCGTTTGTAACACCTCGAAATAAGCGAGCTAGATATACCTTCAAAGGTATGGATCGGATCAGAAAAAAATTCTAAGACTTTTGAGCCATGTCCGTCCGTTCGTCCGTCAGCACGCTAACTCAAAAACTAAGAAAGCTAGAATCTTGAAATTTACACAAAATATTCTGGGAGTAATGGGAGTAGGTTCCCTATTTTTTTGGTTGAGTTTGGGGTAGCTCTCGAACACCTAACTTTTAGATCCCCACATTTTTTTTGAAATAGAGCTATGAAATTTTAACTGCTGATAGATGTCACAAAAATATTAATTTTATTTTTAATAACTTTTTTTTGTACTTCCACCCGTTACGGAGCTACAGCTCCCCAAAGGTTCAAAAAATCTCTATATTTAAATTGTTATAGCACAAGTTGTATAAGGTATATCTTCATTTTGAAAACGCCAAACGATTACTACTTTTATTAGCTTTAAAAGTATATATATAATAAATATATATTTGTGGCATACGGTGTCTCAATTTACCGTTATGCGAAACTCAAATTTTGCAAAATCCTTTAACCCTTCTATCTTTTAAACGGTTTAAGTTGGAAACTTGAAATTTTGACAGAAGTTAGATCTTTGACTCATACTTATAGTCATTTCAGAAATGTATCACCCCCGTTTAGGAGCTGTAAGGGGTCAAAAACTGAAAATTTCCAATTTTTAAACACCTGTAACTTGAACACCTGTTAAAATTTTTTTGAAGTAATACACAAAAATTAAAGCTTCAATATTATACTCTTATTTCTGTTAATAACTTTTTTTAATAATATATGGTTACTTTATAATTGACGAAAGAGTTACTTGATTTTTTCAAATTTTCTAACTAATTTTTTAAACTAATTTTTTACATTTTGTTTTACTCGATAATTTGAAATTGTTGAGGATATAATGCGTAGTACAAAAAAATGTAAATAAATAAACAACATAACGGTTGCTTGAAGAATTTTTATTTATATGATATTGATATATATACATACTTATATAATATCATGTTTATTTACAATATATCGTATATGTTAATAAAAAATTTAATTAAACTAAAAGCTGGAGGCAACAAACGCATAACTATAAACTTTTATTTTTAAATTTTGCCTCCAGCTTTTATATTAATTTCACAGACTTTAAAACTTATATATACTTATATTTATATATATATTTGACATATTGAAATAACCTTTTTCAAAGAAATCTCGATTGTAACAATATAGTTTAGAAAATTACAGAAAAATTTGCTATTGAAAATTTATTTTCTACTTTTTAGTTCAAAAAAGCTGTTTTTTTTTTAAATTTTTTTTATTTATTTTATTTTATTCTTTTTAGTAACGACAAATATAAGTATTGAATTGATTTTTTTTTTTCCCTTGTTTAATTTTGAATTTTTACAGTTGCCCTCACAGTCTATAATTATATTATTACCTGTTATAATATAGAATATATTGAATTTTTTTATTATTAATTTATTGTGGCAAAATTTTTAAAAAATTAAGAAAACGTTGCATAGCTAAATTCAAAATTTAAATATAAATATTGCAATTTTATAATGTTCCACTTAAAAATGCGACCCTTTGAAAACTTTGATTTATATACTGCCTTGTTTTTTCTTCCTTTTATAGCATGACATTTTAATATTTCTGTTTTTCTATCTGTTATATGTGTAAATATCAGATGTGGACATATACATAAGAAATAGCCTTTAAAAATATTTAAAAACCATCAAAGTAACATTTTTTTTTCCTTTTTTTTCTATTCGTTTTTATTTTTCTTCCAGTATTACATTTTACTTCTTTTTCTGTTATTTAGGTACGCTAAGAACTTATTTTTTTTTTTAATATTAAATTTATGCATACAGTCTATTTAAAAAATAGAAATTATTAGTTATAGAACATTCTGAATTTTTTTTTTCGTTTATGTTTACCGTCCATTCTTATAAATATAATTGTTGGTATTAAAAAATAATGAATCTATAACTACACACATATATACTGATATATTCATTCATATACATTTTATAGTAGCATGGGTACTATATAATGATCTGAACTTCTAATTGTTATACCTATTGTATTATATATGGTGGCAAGATTTTTAAAAAATTAAGGAAACATTGCATAGCAAAATTAAAAACTTAAATAAAATTGTTATTGCAATTTTATAATGTTCTTTATTTCCACTTAAAAATGCGACCCTTTAAAAATGCATACATAAAATTTTTTTTTGTTCGTTTATGTTTACCGTCCATTCATATAAATGTAACTGTTTCCTACATATTAAAAAATAATAAATCTATAACTACATACATAAATAGCCATATATTCATTCATATACATATGTATATATATTATGAGCTGAACTTCTCAGTGTTGCATTATATCATAATGCGGCAAAATTTTTAAAAAATTAAGAAAACGTTGCATAGCTAAATTCAAAATTTATATAAAAATATTGAAATTTTATAATGTTCTTTATTTCCACTAAAAATGCGACCCTTTAAAAACTTTGATTCATACACTGCCTTGTTTTTTCTTTCTTTTCATAATATAACATTTTAATATTTTTTTTTTATCTGTTATGTACGGAAATATCAAACGTATGTTTCTTTCTTTTAAAATCATAACTTTACTTTATTAACTTGACTTTAAAAATATTTAAAAACAATCAAAGTAACATTTTTTGTTCTCTTTTTTTTCTATTCGTTTTTATTTTACTTCCAGTATTACATTTTCCTTTTTTTTTTGTTTTCTGTTATTTAGGTACGCTAAGAATTTCTTTTTTTTTTTTTTAAATGTTTAATTTATACATGCAGTTTATTTAAAAAATATAAATTATAACCTATAGAACATTCTGAATTTTTTTTTGTTCGTTTATATTTACCGTCCATTCATATGCATACATAAAATTTTTTTTTGTTCGTTTATGTTTACCGTCCATTCATATAAATATAACTGTCGCCTACATATTAAAAAATAATAAATCGATAAATCAACTAAATAATAATAGTTGAGAATTTGGGAATTTGGTGTGACTGTGTGATTTTTAATAGTACAGCACACATAAAAATATGCATACCATTTTTGTACATGTTTGTACCTACATACATATGTAGTAAAAAAATTTGGTTTTAAAAGTATGTAATTGAGAAAATATTAAATTGCTTACTTCTAAATGCTAATGTTTTTGAATCAAAAAAAAATTATTTTGCTTTTTCTAGACGATGTAGATATACATATATGTATGTATGTACATAACAGATATTTTATGATTAATTCATAATTATTGTTATTGAAAAGAAAAATATTGTTGTTATTTACTATTTTTAAAAAAGACTGGATTTCTTATTTTTAATATATTCTTTTTGTTGTTTAATGTTTTTACATAATTGGAAATATATTCTTAGTTTTTATACTTCAGAAAAAGGCATTAGTGGTGCAGATCATCATTCCCTAATAGATCTTAATTTAAAGGCAGCTCCCAATTTAGATATCAATGTTAGGGCCATAATATGCGATTTTAATATGTTAAGAGTTTCGAAAGAAAAGCCCTATTTTAATTATAATTAAGAAAGGAAAAACACATATCTATATAAATATTATAAATAAACACATTGCTTTTATAAATAAAAATATATACTAAAAATCAATTGATTTGATGAAAAAAAACTTAAATTTAACACTTGCTATCTAAATTTTAAGTAAATGCATATTAAGTTTTACACTGTGTTCTCAAGTGTGGCACATTAATTTGTTTACACATTCTTATCTTTCAAATTCATCGCTTTCAAACCAAAAATATTTTCGAAGCACATATTATTACATATTTTTAAGTATGTACCTATATGTATATGTACACATATAATGCAATGGTCTCCATAAAAAACAATAGTCTTTTATAGAAAAAAAAGCATTTATGCATTACGGATACGTATTGGTATTGGTGAGTTTAGTAAATTTAGATAAAATGTTTTATTTTGGTTCTGTAATAATTCTGTTAAAAATTCTGTTATATCTTTGTATGAAAATTTAATTTTGAAATTAAGCTAATTTCTCTAATGTTTTTGGATATTATTATTTTAAAATCATGTATTGTCATCGGGATCTGATCTAATGAAGAAAATTTCAAGTCTCTAGCTCAACGGGAAGTGTGTTTAAAATGGCTTCTAAGATTCCATCCTTTACCCAACCAAGTTAATAAAAAGCTGTTAAAAAATATAAACTATTCATAAAATATATGAAATGAATAGAAAAAAAAATAAATCTAACAGCGTAACACAACACCGGACAACACATACCAATAACATCTTAAATAAAAAAAAACCTTTGCATTGTGACTTGTTTGATTTTTCGTTAGAAAAATAAAATAAATAAATTTGAAGAATGAAGAATGAGAAAGAACAAGCAAAAATAATATGTTCACTTTTATGCCCTACACATTAAGTATAGGGTATATTAACTTTGGTATGGTGGTATGGTGTTTGTAAGCACCAAAAGGCAGCGAGTTAGGTATAGACATGTATATATATTCTGAATCAGGATGACAGCCTGAGTCGATTTAGCGATGTCCGTCCGTCCGTCCATCCGTACGTACGATAACACAAAAAATAATGATGTTATCTTGATGAAATTTATACTGTAGGTTAACAATGACTAAGGTAAGGCGGGGATTGTAAATGGGCGAAATCGGACCATGCGTTCGAGTACCTCCCATACAACTCTCAAAACCGAATACGCATATCTTCGAAATTAATAAAGATAGAAACTTAAAATTTTGTACGAGGGTGTGTTTTTCTGAATCCCTGATATCTCTAAAATTTGAGATGAATTGGAGTGGTTGTTCGGGTACCTCCCATACAACTCCCAAAATTGAACAAGCATATCTTCGAAATTAATAAAGATAGAAACTTTAAATTTGGTACTAAGGTGTTGTTTCCTAAATCCCTGATTTGCCTAAAATTTGAGATGAATTAGAATGGTCGTTCGGGTACCTCCCATACAACTCCAAAAACAGAACAAGCATATCTTCGAAATTAATAAAGATAGAAACTTCAAGTTTGGTACTAGGGTGTTGTTTCCTGAATCCCTGATTTGTCCAAAATTTAAGATGAATTAGAATGGTTGTTCGGGTATCTGCCACCCAACTCCTAAGACCAAACAAGCAAGATATCTTCGAAATTAATAAATATATAAACTTGAAATTTGATATAAGATTATTCTACCCTGTTGATGTCTCTAAAATTTGAGATGAATTGGGGTGGTGGTCCGCGTGCCTCCACACACTTCCCAAGATCTAACAAGCATATTTTCGAATTTAATAAAGATAGAAATCTGAAATTTTATACAAAGGTTGTAAAAGCATTTATTTTTTTAGCTTAGTTATATTAAATACCTAACTAAAATAACTTATGGATTTTTAATTTAATTTGAATTTTTTAGGTGTAGGGTATAAATAAGTCGGTTGCATCGACTTACTGTTACTTTTACTTGTTTTAATTCAATGTTTTTCTCTTTCTTTGGGGCACTACAAATTAAAAAAAATTGTGAGAGATTTTTTGTTCTACTTGCGTTATCTATATATTTATAATTTCTGGTTTGGTTTAAATACAAAATTATTATTAAAGTTTAAACATATTTACCAAACGTCAAATTTACATTCGATTATAACAATTGGAGTTCTCCTAACCTTATGGAAAAAAATTAGTAGGGTGAAGATATGAAAAGTTTTTAAAGTTTATTATTATTAAAATTTATTGATTATTCTAAATTTAACTTAGTGGTTAGTACATCAGTTATGTTTTAATTTGAAATTTAAAAGGCTTAAGCTATAGTGCTGAATATTTTAAATTAGGATAAAAATATGAAAAGATTTTAAAGTTTGGGTTTAAAAATTTCCAAGTTTGGTTTAAACACAGAATTATTAAGAAAGGTTAAACATATTTACCAAAAGTCAAATTTATATTCTATTATAACAATTTAAGTCATCCTAACCTTATGCAAAAAAATTAGTAAGGTGAAAATATGAAAAATTTTTAAAGTTTATTATTATTAAAGTTTAAACTTTAATATTTACTTGAAAAAAAAGTTTGATTTGAATAGGTACATAAAGAAATGTATACAAAATAATTTTAAATGAAATGTTTTGTTTTAATAAATAATAAAAGTTTTGAGCTAAACGGTTGAAATAATTTTAATTTAATTATTTAGTTTCTTTTATAAGATTCTCCCATGAATTTATTAATTGCTACTGAATGTCTAAGTGAGCACTGACTAATTCCACCACGTATCCCTTTTTTAGGGAAATTATACATATCAATACCAGTTAATAATTGTAATTTAATATCCGTGTATTTTAACATAGCTGGCCATGACAAACCTGGGGTAGTATAAAAATTTGTAGGATCTAAAGAATAGATTTTGTAGCATATTTTTCGAAAGTTTTCAAAAACATCAGTCAAAATAAGCACATCTGTTTTAAGGTAAAGTTTTAAATAGTCCCATAAGTTTTGACAATCAAATGTATTCCATACATATAACTGCATGAATGTAGTTTTCATCGGAACATGATGTGTTTGTCATTTGATTGGTAAAAGCTTCTTGTGAAGGTAAACTTCTTTCGTCAAGTCGTTCAAAGGAATTTAAATACTCATAGGGAAAAACTCCCTTTCGGGTCATAAGTTTAATTTTTTCATTATTATTGAATTCTTTTTTTATATGAAACAAATCATTTTCATTTAAATTTTTACATAAAGAATCAATGCTAGAAGCCATAAATCTAAAGTTATCGAGAAAACCTAAATAAAATGAATGATTTTTATCTATTGTAATTTTTTAGATAATGAAATATAACCAGATATAACGTTCTTTATTCAAAGGAATGACACCAAATGTGCCCATTCACTTCGTTTAATTCTTTAAATAAAAGATGGCAATCATAGCTGAAAAAATTGTAAAAAAATATAGGAAAAAAATTTAGTCGTCTATATAATAAATTACATTTAGAATGAGCGGATTCTCTATAATTACCAGTAAAGTGACAATTGTCTCTAATTCTATCATTAAAAGCTAAATGCTTACCACATATGTGACAATTTTCCTGAATTAATTGTTGAAGCTGCTCATCAAGGGTTAACAGATTCATTGGCTTTGGCATCATAAAAATATTTTTATATAATTCACTACATGTTTTTGTTAACGATATGACAAATTTCTTAGCACAGTTAGCTCCAACAAACTATTTGTAACAGCTTTGAGTATCATCAAAAGAACATTTAATGTAGTACGAGAAAGTTACGGGAACATGTTGATAAATTTTTGTTGTTGAAGACATCATTGGATTAGAACTGCATGTTGCAATAGGTTATAAAATACTCTCAGACTCGACATAAATAACAAAAGGTGTTTCTAATTGTTGTTGATAATTTTTAAACTCGAGTGTATTTTTCTCAATAGATGGAAACTTTGTAACGACTTTATTGCACTCAATTTTGTGTAAATCACGCTGTTGTAATGTATAAAAATGTTGCAAGCACATATTACAAATATAAATTTCATGTATATGTTTTGTTACAGAACTACTTAATCTTTATAAATTTTTAATATAAACAAATTTAATTTATCATCTTTTTGCAAAAGCAATAAATTTACATGGTATTTTTTCACATTTTCTTAAATAGAATGGTTCTACAACCTCATATTTTTTATTAATGACTTCCAGTCCAAACAAATTAATACTTATTTCACTATTTAGTTCTTCAAATAAATTTAACTCGTTCAATTTAGCTGGAAATTGCATAGTGCTAAAATTAAGCTGTCGTACAGCACCAAACTCTAGCTCAACTATGGGTAGAGATATATTATTAAGTTTATATGAAGATGTTCGTTCAGCATTTTGAATACAAGTTTGTAAAGCTGATACTAAACACCACTTCAAACAGAAGTTATCTTTATTTTGAATATTAATGCATGCTTTTTGTCTTCTATGCTTTTCGCTAGTTTAATATAACTAGACACACGTATTGGTTCAAATTTATTGATATTTATTTCAATATGTAAAATCCTGATGATTTGTTATTGAATAATTTCTTTAGTCTTTTCAAAAAAATCATTAAGATCATCTGCTTGTGTAATAATAAACATTCGAGTTTGAAAATATTTGATTGATATATTTTCAAACTCTTCTTCTGTTGGCTTTATATATTCGCCAAAAAGCTCAAGATTTACTTTTATAACGTTGTGCTTTTTTAATGATTGCATCAATAATTCAATTCTACCGGTCTGAGCATTTTCCAGAAAATGTGATGGGTTTAGTATGCTTTCATCATCATTATCTCTAATAAACGTTTCTATTCTATTTTGAAAACGTTCATCAATATGTCTAACATTAGATCTAATTACTTCTGCCGCATTACTTTTATGCTTATTTGTTCGGATCTGGTAGTTCCACAAAGTGTTTGTAACGTTTGATTTGCACTTACTGCAAAATTTTAGATTTTGCAAATGTTTTTAATGTTTTAATAAACTATAATTTCTATTAAATGATTTTTACATATTTCACAATTATGTTTTAATTATGTTTCACATTTATGTCCTTTTAAATTGTCAGATCTTGTGAACACTTTTTCACATTATCACATTTCAATTTAATTCATTTGTTTTTTGAACTCATTTTTTTTTTTTTTGTTAGTGTCCTTTTCTTATATGAAAACAATATTAATTTAGTCTATAAATGACTTTAACATAGTCTTAAATTCAGTGATTTAACACATTTAATTTTAATTTTACAGGTTTTAAATGTTTATATATATTTTTTTTTTATTTAAAATTAAATATTCCTTTCACTTTTTTATATAGTGTTATGATAAAATAACATAAACAAGGTAGAATGTAAACCAACGGGTTTTAAAAGCGCACATTTCCAAAACTCAATACAAACTGTTTAGAAGTGTGACTTACACAAAAATTTGAAAATTTCATATAAGAAAAAATGTGAAAATAGAACATTTTTGAAATTTTGAGGGGCTATAAGTCCGGAATCTTATATAACTAAGAAAAGACGTTAACACACGTAAAAATATATTATTGAAGCTTTAATTTTTATATCTTGCCGAAGTAAAATTTGTACAGGTGCCTAAGTTACAGGTGTCTAAAAATAGCAAATTTTCAATTTTTGAGGCGTAATAACTCTTAAATAGGGGGTGTTACCAAAAAATTTTCTGAGGAAACTTATACTAATTCTAAAAGTTCTTTCTTGTCTCAAAATTTCAGGTTCCTATCTAAAGGGGTGCCGGAGTTATGAAAAAAGAAATTTCATGCAAAATGTGGTTTTCACATAACGGTAAATTTAAATAGTAAATTACAAAATATCACATAATTTTGATATTGTTTTATATAGATAATAAAATTTTCGATCTTCTGGCGGTTTTAGATTGCAAAATTATTACGCAGAGCCCGAGATATATACATCTGAAAATGGGGCTTTTTTGCAATTTTGAAGAGCGGCAACTTTGGAACCCTTTACAATTAAAATAAACCTTTAACACACGTAAAAATATATTATTGTAGCTTTAATTTTTATATCTTGTAGAAGTAAAATGTGTACAGGTTCTTAAGTTACAGGTGTTTAAAAATAGCAAATTTTCAATTTTTAAGCCCTAATAGCTCATAAACAGGGGGTGGTCCGAAAAAATTTTCTGAGCAAACTTATACTAATTCTAAAAGTTCTTTCTTGCCTCAAAATTTCAAGCTTCTATCTAGAAGCGTGCCGGAGTTATGAAAGTAGAAAAATCATGCAAAATTTGGTTTTCACATAACGGTAAATTTAAATACTAAATTTAAAAAAATTGTATAATTTTCATATTAATTTACAAAGATAAAAGAAATATCTGTCGAATGACGTTTTCAGATTGAAAAAATCTTAAGCAGAACATAAGATATATGCATTTAAAAATAGGGCTTTTTCAAAGTTTGAGGGGCTGTAGCTCCGTAATGGGGGGGAGCTACATGAAAAAGTTGTTCCACAAAATTATTTTTTTTATGAGACCTACCTATGGTTAAAATTTTTTTTCTCTATCTTTAACGGTGTAGAAGTTTTGTAAACAGACGGACGGACGGACGGACGGACGGACGGACGTACAGAGTGAAACTAATAAGCACATTTTTTCAAAATTTTTTTGGAAATGTGCTAAAAATTTTGTGTATATCTTAAATACTTCGACATCTATTATGAAAAGTGCAAGCAATTTTTCACATCATGATTTTGTTGGTATATAGTTTCAATTTTGTAATAATTTGATTAATATGCAACATTGTAGTAATTCATTAGAAAAACTCAATATTCATTTTATGTTCTGATATGTTATATATACATTCAAATTATGCAATCTAGTTAGTTTAGGTTTATATATATAGAATTAGAAAAATTTGTATATATATACAATTGACTTCTTGAGTTGACGTGTTAAATCACTGAATTTAAGACTAAGTTAAAGTCATTTATAGACTAAATTAATATTGTTTTCATATAAAAAAAGGACACTAACAAAAAAAAAAAAAATGAGTTCAGAAAACAAATGAAGTAAATTGGAATGTGATAAATGTGCAAAAGTGTTCACAAGATCTGACAATTTAAAAGGACACAAATTTGAAACACAATTAAAACATAATTGTGAAATATGTAAAAAATCATTTAATAGAAATGATAGTTTATTAAAACATCAAAAACATTTGAAAAATCTAAAATTTTGCAGTAAGTGCAAATCAAACGTTACAAACACTTTGTGGAACTACCAGATCCGAACAAATAAGCATAAAAGTAATGCGGCAGAAGTAATTAGATCTAATGTTAGACATATTGATGAATGTTTTCAAAATAGAATAGAAACGTTTATTAGAGATAATGATGATGAAAGCATACTAAACCCATCACATTTTCTGGAAAATGCTCAGACCGGTAGAATTGAATTATTGATGCAATCATTAAAAAAGCACAACGTTATAAAAGTAAATCTTGAGCTTTTTGGCGAATATATAAAGCCAACAGAAGAAGAGTTTGAAAATATATCAATCAAATATTTTCAAACTCGAATGTTTATTATTACACAAGCAGATGATCTTAATGATTTTTTTGAAAAGGCTAAAGAAATTATTCAACAACAAGCAGAAGACTTCCAAGAAAAAGACGTGGCTGGGCGTTAATCAGGATTTTACATATTGAAATAAATATTAATAAATTTGAACCAATACGTGTGTCTAGTTATATTAATCTACCGAAAAGCATAGAAGACAAAAAAGCATGCATTAATATTCAAAATAAAGATAACTTCTGTTTGAAGTGGTGTTTAGTATCAGCTTTACAAACTTGTATTCAAAATGCTGAACGAACATCTTCATATAAACTTAATAATATTTCTCTACCCATAGTCGAGCTAGAGTTTGGTGATGTACGACAGCTTAATTTTAGCACTATGCAATTTCCAGCTAAATTGAACGAGTTAAATTTATTTGAAGAACTAAATAGTGAAATAAGTATTAATTTGTTTGGACTGGAAGTCATTAATAAAAAATATGAGGTTGTAGAACCATTCTATTTAAGAAAATGTGAAAAAATACCATGTAAATTTATTGCTTTTGGAAAAGGGTGATAAATTTCATTTTGTCTATATTAAAAATTTATAAAGATTAAGTAGTTCTGTAACAAAACATATACATGAAATTTATATTTGTAATATGTGCTTGCAACGTTTTTATACATTACAACATCGTGATTTACACAAAATTGAGTGCAATAAAGTCGTTACAAAGTTTCCATCTATTGAGAAAAATACACTCGAGTTTAAAAATTATCAACAACAATTAGAAACACCTTTTGTTATTTATGTCGAGTCTGAGAGTATTTTATAACCTATTGCAACATGCAGTTCTAATCGAATGATGTCTTCAACAAGCAAATATTCATCAACATGTTCCCGTAACTTTCTCGTACTACATTAAATGTTCTTTTGATGATAGTCAAAGCTGTTACAAATAGTTTGTTGGAGCTAACTGTGCTAAGGAATTTGTCATATCGTTAACAAAACATGTAGTGAATTATATAAAAATATTTTTATGATGCCAAAGCCAATGAATCTGTTAACCCTTGATGAGCAGCTTCAACAATTAATTCAGGAAAATTGTCACATATTATGTGGTAAGCATTTAGCTTTTAATGATAAAATTAGAGACAATTGTCACTTTACTGGTAATTATAGAGGACCCGCTCATTCTAAATGTAATTTATTATATAGACGACTAAATTTTTTTCCTATATTTTTTTACAATTTTTTCGGATATGATTGCCATCTTTTATTTAAAGAATTAAACGAAGTGAATGGGCATATTGGTGTCATTCCTTTGAATAAAGAACGTTATATCTGGTTATATTTCATTATCTAAAAAATTACAATAGATAAAAATCATTCATTTTATTTAGGTTTTCTCGATAACTTAGATTTATGGCTTCTAGTATTGATTCTTTATGTAAAAATTTAAATGAAAATGATTTGTTTCATATAAAAAAAGAATTCAATAATAATGAAAAAATTAAACTTATGACCCGAAAGGGAGTTTTTCCCTATGAGTATTTAAATTCCTTTGAACGACTTGACGAAAGAAGTTTACCTTCACAAGAAGCTTTTACCAATCAAATGACAAACACATCATGTTCCGATGAAAACTACATTCATGCAGTTATAAGTATGGAATACGTTTGATTGTCAAAACTTATGGGACTATTTAAAACTTTACCTTAAAACAGATGTGCTTATTTTGACTGATGTTTTTGAAAACTTTCGAAAAATATGCTACAAAATCTATTCTTTAGATCCTACAAATTTTTATACTACCCCAGGTTTGTCATGGCCAGCTATGTTAAAATACACGGATATCAAATTACAATTATTAACTGATATTGATATGTATAATTTCCCTAAAAAAGGGATACGTGGTGGAATTAGTCAGTGCTCACTTAGACATTCAGTAGCAATTAATAAATTCATGGGAGAATCTTATAAAAGAAACCAACCTTCCAAATACATAGTATATGAAGACGCTAACAATTTATATGGATGGGCAATGATCCAATATTTACCACATAAAGATTTTCAGTCGGTTGACGTTACTGAAAATATTGATGTGCTTTCAGTTGCCGATGATTCGGAAACTGGTTACTTTTTAGAATGGATTTAGATTACCCACAACATTTACATGATTTGCACAATGATTTTCCTTTTTGTGCTGAAAACAAAGTTCCACCAACAGGTAAAATTGCCAAACTCTTAGTTGACTTAACAAACAAATACATAATCCTTGAATTTTTTCAACCATAAGTTTGTGGAACATCTTTATTAGATTTATTAAGTAAAAAATTGGTTTTTATTTATACTTTTTGTCCACAAAATAATTTTATTAATATTTTATTTTTATAATTCTTAAAATATTATATTTATTTATTATAAAACCTATATATATTTCGGCATCACTGCTATCATCAGGGCGAATAAAATTTAATACTAAACATGAATAATTTTCCTATTTTTTAATATTACATTTATACCTACTAAATAATTACAAATCTAAACATAGGTGATTTCATATATTTCCTATATTTAGGAAATAGGGTGTTGTTGTAGATAATAAACTAAGTTGGAACTCTCAAATTGATCTACAAATTAATAAAGGAAGGAAACTGGCTGGCATATTTAAATTTGTCAATAATAGGGTGCCGTTAAAACTAAAAAGAACTTTATATTACAGTATGTTCCATAGCACTGTTGCCTATGCAATACAAATTTGGGATAATACATTTAGTAAAGACCTAAATCAATTACAAAAGTTGCAAAACAAAGCCATAAAAAATTTATACGCTTATAAATACAGAACTTCAACTAAATTAATCCATGAAATGCATGCAATTTTGCCACTGAATCTACAAATTAAATACAAACTAGTTATACAAGCACATATGATGATTACAGAAAATATAAACACAATACAAAAAATATTACAAAACAGCGAATATCACCAAATACTATACTAGAAATGCAACAAACATTAGAATAAGTTCTTCAAGAAAAAGATTTAACGGATTAGATACTATTTACAATTTAGCATATAAGTACGACAATGAATTACCTAGAGATTTAAAAGAAATTTAACATTTACATACATTTAAAAACAAAACAAATGAATTTTTTTTAACTAAAATATGAAGCTAAATTTACTAAATATATGTAAACTAATTTGAATTTTAAATTTCTTTAATACTGAATTGAATATAACTTAAATACAAATGTTACCAAAGAATTGTTAGTAATTACTATATTAATACATATTACATTGGTCATAAAGAATATTATGTTAATTTTTAAAATTGCAATTTGATATAAATATTGTTGTTATTATTATTGAAAAATTATTATAACATGTTACACTCTGTACGAGCATTTTAGCTCTTTTGAGATTAAAAAATAAAAATAAAAATAAAAAAAAAAAATAAATATTTAACATGGTGAATTTCCAATTCTAATTGTTCGTTCAAAATTGATTTATTTTGTTTTATAGCTTTCTTAATTTCTAGAGATTCCAATAAATCCAACTTTTTACCTTTTTTATCAATATGTAAGATTTTCAGGTTATTTATATTGCTAGAATGGTTTTTTTCCATTAAGTGATTGGCAAAATTGGACTTGGAATCCACTTTATTAAGTTCTCTAATGTGTTCCGAATAACGAATCGCAAAATTTTTACTTGTTTGTCCTATGTAGGTACTGTCAAAAATTCAGGTGTATAAGAAATTTTAATAAAGTTATATAAAAAAGTTAGTTTTAATAAAAAAAATATAATTTAAAGATCAATAAAAAAATAATATATTTAAAATTTAAAACGACAGGAACAAACTTGTTTTTTTATTATTACAAAAAAAAAAAAAAGTCGAATCTTAAGTGTGTTTAATCACTTTTAGCTTAGCGAAGTTTCTAAGCTGTTGAAAGCTTTAAATAAAACCAGAGACAAATAAAAAACGTTTGTTAAATATAAAAATATAATTGACAGTGAAACTTTAGATAAAATTTGATTATTTATAACTTTTAATTTAACTATAAAACTTCTCAAAGTTCATAATATTTCATTATATTTCAACCGTTTAACTCAAAACTTTTATTATTTATTTTATAAATAATATATTTTTATAACAAAACATTTCATTTAAAATTATTTTGTATACATTTCTTTATGTACCTACCTATTCAAATCAAACTTTTTTTTGAAGTAAATATTAAAGTTTAAATTTTAATAACAATGAATTTTGAAAACTTTTCATATCTTTACCTTACTAATTTTTTTGCTTAAGGTTAGGAGGACTTAAATTGTTATAATAGAATATAAATTTGACTTTTGGTAAATATGTTTAACTTTTCTTAATAATTTTGTATTTAAACCAAACTTTGAAATTTTTAAACCCAAACTTTAAAACGTTTTCATATTTTTATACCAATTTAAAATATTCAGCACTATAGCTTTTTTAATTTAAAATATCAAAGACACAATCCTTTTTACTCATTTTGCATACTTTTATTTATTTATTTATTTATATTAATATTACCAGAAATTATATATATAATTTCTGATATTACATACATAAATGTAATGCAATATTATTGAACCATCGGCTACCAAGGCCATTATATGTTTTTATACTATTATTAAATTATATACTAATATTATTTATTTTGTTTATATTATATACTATATATTTACATTATATTTGATCGTAAGGGGGGTATGTAAAGAAAAGCACTTACGACCTGTGCAGGGATCGAACCCACACTCCTTCGGTTAATACGCCACGCGCCTACCAACTAGGCTACCGAAGCCCCTTTGCATACTTTTTCGACGAATATATGAAAATATTTTTTTTGCATACTTTTAGGAGGACTCAAAGCTTTAAAAAGCTCCTCCTGCACCAGAACCGGCATATCCATACTACTAATGGCAGCTGTTCAACAATATTTCCATTTACTGAAGAAACTGCAATAGTCAGTATACTAAATGAGGTCCAAGTTAATGAAATTACATCCACCGTAGATGAGGAGGAATTAATGGAAACTGAAGAATTCATACCATCGTTTCAAGTTTTAGATGAAGACATAGTGGAGCAACAAATTTGGGAAATAAATAACCAAGAAGGAGATCCTGACTATTTTTCAGAACTTTTTAGAAATAGTATATAAGAATATTTGTGTAAATGTATATGTATCTACTATTTATAAGTAATTCATAAAAAAAAACAAATTAAATAAAATTTAAAAATTTTTTCAATCATTGCTGTTCTTGTTTAAAACATTAGAAATTTTATTTTCTAGTAGTACGAGTATTTCAAAAAACAATCTAGAATAATTGCATTAAATGCTACAACGTTGTGTTGGAATATATATTTCTTAGTGCAATTTCATAACATGTTTTTCTTGACACGTTTTTATATATTTAATAACATATTCCCGTACATTTTATTCAGCATTTTTATTGTGTATCATTACAGCTTGAAGAAAATCAATTAAGTTGTAAAATGTGTCAGCTTCCTCTTTGTTAATGCTAAGATATCTGTCAATAACCATTCTTAACCCATATTGTAAACATAATTTTGTATTCTTTATTGGATGTTTCGAGTACCTTTTATAAAATTGTTGGTAAAATTTACACCAATCACGATATTTTAAAATAGCTGGCTTTTTTCCAATACGATGAAAAATGCAAGTAGCTACAAGAGATTCTGTATCAAAACCAACAAGAACTTTTAATGTCTGATTTTTGTTGAGAAAATATGTATAACAACAACAAATTTGTGTTCGAACCTTGATCTTCTCTTACTACGTTTCAACTAAAGCTTTTTAATATTAATTGTATTGCTTAGGTACACAAGATTGTGAAAAATTTAAATTTCCAAATAAGTTGCAAAACATATTAATAATCAGATTGTCGTTTTCTATATGATTATCTTTGCTAAATTCAAAAAAGTTTTCATGCTTAAACCAAAACATCTATACCAGCCATAAACCCAACAGTATTGTCCACATACATTCGAAAGGACACTCTGTATCTGCCAGTTATTAAAAACTATACTCTGATTTTTTAAATATTTCAAAATTTCCGGTTTATCTGGAACTCCACCATACGAATCAAAATATTCTGTGCAACCATGCTTTGGAATATCAACCAATGTGTTCCTGGATCTTTTATCTTGTCTATGTTTACAATTAAAAAAGTAGGTGTTTCTATTATTTTTGGAATTTTATCTAAAGCAAAAACTCTCTTAAAATATTTGTTTGTAAATTTGTTACGTTTTAAAACCCTAGTTATTTCTAAAGTGTTTATAACTCAAACTGACTCAAATCATACACTCTACTTATTTCGTTAACGTAGTTCATTAAAAACACCTTTTTTATTTTTTCATTTGTTATAATAACATCAAATTTTTTAGCACCTGTCTAAATTAATTTTATCATTATGTACAGTTCCAAAAGAGTAATTTTCAAAATTTATAATTTCTTTTGTTGGGAATTTGTAAGTAAACTCCTTTACAAAATTTTTGACAAGGTTCTTTAATGCCAACTAAACAAATAAAGTATTTTTATCGTCACAACAAAACTTTACGTCCTTTACGTACGTTACAAATAAAGTATTTTTATCGTCACAACAAAACTTTACGTCCACAAGTGCACAAGACGATGACATCTTGTTGAATATTCAAATACATGTTTTAATATTCTATTTATAGGTTTGTGAATATATTTCGTATGCTTGCATCAAATTCTCCATAAACAACAGCAGTTAGTGTAGATGTAAGTGGTTTTGATAGTCTTGCCTCAATTCTAACTGTACCCTGGTTTAGTAAACCTTGACACACTTCATTTTCAGATGCATCTGGAGTTAAATCAAAAGCAAGTATAAAAAATCCATTACTAAATATAGACTTTGTTATCTGATGACCTTTATCATTGTGGAAAATCCCAGTTCCTTAAAAAAGTGTACTGTATGCTCTTGTGCAGGAATTAATTTCATCTGAAAAACTGGTTTCAATTGCTGAATTAGGTATTTGAACACCATTTACGTTTGACACAAATTATGAAATATCAAAATGTTTAAAATTGTATGAGCTTTTTGATCTTTTTTCAGAGTAACTCACATTTTCTGTCATACAAAAAATTATTGTGTTTGGCAACTGCCCAATAAAAACATTATCAAATGATATTGACGAGCTGTTCATTGCAATTGTAAAACTTTTTACTTCAACGCGTTTATAATTATATTTAGCATTGGATTTCCCAAGAACAGCATTGTGTGTTAACAGTATACGCTTGGATTAACGGTAACATGCCTCATAAATAGCGTGGCTTCTATAAGTTTTAATTGTGATTCATCAGAATCGTCTGCAAATAGATAAAAATCTGGTTTTTCAAGTTTTAAAACTATACGAATGTCAACATTATTTATAAGAAGAGTAGGTTGATTAAACATATCTATGTGTAGTTTACCCATAAGTTCCACTACATTGCTATTATGATACAATATTTGGCGCTCTTTTGAACCATCATTATCAGATTTTGCTATATTTGCTTTATCTAAAATCCATACTGCACATTCTGAATGAGTTGCAGCAGCATCTGTACCATAATTTAATAAAGATTCAATATAAGCTCTATAGTGCTAATTTCCGTCAGATGGTGTTATATTTTTGCCATTTAATTGAACATTACATTGTTTTATTAAAGAATGTAAAATGTTATTAACTACATTTGGTTGTATTATTATTCTTCCTTCAACATTTTTATCATTATTCCATTGCCTTCCATCTTTCTTTAAGATCTGTACTTTTAATCTCAAATATGTAGAAGACAAATCTCTATATGTATCTCCATGACCCATTGAAACAAATTCAATAGTTGAGGGGTTGTCTAAAGAAGCAATAGGATTGTCGGAAACTTCTTCAGATCGTAAAATGCTAGACTAAATGGGTTGGGCTTTAAAAATATTCAACTCAGATTTCATACACTCAATCATAATTAATCAAAAATATCTTTATGTTTCTTTTTGTTTTGTTTATCTTTGACGTCGTTTTGACGTAAAATCTTTAATTAATGGTCTTTTTATAGCTTTTCGTTTTCTTCTACCAGAACCATACTTTTCATTCAGTTTTCGTACAGCACCACGTCGTACATTTTTAACAATCTCTTTACTATGATCTTGCATAACTTCTTTTACATTTGTACCAGATGCAATATCAGATAAAGCATTAATACCAGCGTTAATAACCTCTTTTTCAAAATATCAGCGCTTGAAGTAAATAATAGTTTCAAATATCTAAAAAGTCCCCAAAAATGCTTCCCAATCCACGGCCTCTTTGAAAAGGTACGGTTGAATGTAATAAAGGGCCGATATCATCAAGTCATCTACGAGATTGAATTAATTAATACGTATAGCATACTCTCTCCATAATGAATAAAATAAAATAATATATAGTTTTGTAAAATCGCTTTTATTTATACTTTTTTAAAATGTAATAAAATTTTTTTTGGAATTTGAAAAATTTATTTTGTATCCATATTTATCATATAAAAGTAAGGATATGTTATTAAATGATTTCTCCACATTGCAATATTGAATATTACTGAATTCTTTTACAGTATCAGTGAAAGAATTTTGTATGTTAACAGATCCTAAATATCTTACATCTTTATCACCTATTTTTGCGGTTCATTTATATCTGTGTATATAAACAACATATCTGCTTTAATAATTGGAATTAATTGTGCACTATCTATAAAAGTTTTGAAAGCTTTTAATAGAAATTGATTTTTTTCGTGGTTTATATTTTTTAAATTCTGTAACTTTCGAAGATACTTGATTGAAACATGTTGTCAAAAATCCTTCCAGGGTGTAAGCGTAATTTGCTCTTATTTTTATATCTATTTTAGGTCTAGTAACACATATTGTAGTGTAACTTATATTTTTAGGCATCTCCTCAGCTTTTACTGGTTGTATATAATTAACATCATCGTTTATAAAATTAAAAATTCCCCAAATCAACTGTCGTTCAACTTCTTTTCTTGTAAACCTATTAAGTGGGCGTATGTTTTGAATTAGTATTGGCAGTAGAAAAACTTTCCAGTCGCATATCATTTGTTTTTCTATGTATAGAATATATGATGTTCCAACTCCTATCATATCTTTCTGCATACCTTTAATAAAAAGTTGAGTACTTTTTTCCTATTCTTCACCATACACAATATTTGGAACGAAATCATTAAAATACATTTCTGAAATACCAACTTTCCACCTTGAATCACACATGTATTTATTCATTTTATTTGTATAAGATGATAATGAATTTTCTGGATAATAGTTCATAGATGAATCACTAAGCAAAGTGACATAATATTCATCATTTACTTGTATATTGTCCATGAGCTTGCGAATTTATTCTTACGAATTGGAAAATTAAGTTCTGTTTGAGTATTACCTGCTATAGTTGACCTTAAAACACGTTTTGATGAATTATTCAACTCTTTAGTATTTATAGTTTTTCCTTTTTTCGTTGGTGGGCTTGGGTTATTTAAAGGAACAATTATAATGTCTTCTGTATCAGCTTCAAAAATTTCTACATTTTGATTTCTAATCGATTTTATTTTTCTAACACGTTCTCCAATTGAAGTGGCTGACAATGCTTTTGTTAAAATATTTTCTTGAATTTCATCATCAAATACTTCGTTATCAGCTTCTTTTTCACATACTTCTTCTTCAGGTACAACTTGTGTTCCAACATTTTTATATTCAGGAAAATGCGACTGAGATACCGCATCTATTAAAATTCGTTTTGTACAAGTTTAAGTACCTTTTGTTTCCGTAATTTTTACTCTTTCCTCTTTATTTCTAGGAAGTTCTTGTTTTTTATTTTTTATTTTAAATAGATTTTGTCTGTATAAATACCATTTTTGAGTGTCCGTAAGATGTTTATTTATCAATATTTTTTTCATAATTTTATCCAACTCATTGAGTTCAGCGTGTAGGTAAAAATCCACCACGTTGAATAATAATTTTTCGTTTGCTATTTATAGATTTTTTACGGCAAATGAGTGATCTTAATTCCTTTTTATACTTTCGTAATTGTGTTGTTGCTTTTTTATTCAGATTACAATTACCTTTTAAAATATTTAATGCTATTTCACAAATTGTTTTAATTACTTCAGTGTCACAGTATTTTATAATTACTTTCTGCAATTTTAGTTTAGATGTTTTTAATAGGTGCAATATATGACGATTGATCTTCAAATGTTTCATATTCTTCCCCAAATTGTTCTAATTGATCTCTCGTACAATAACACAAACCTTTTCCAAATCACTTCTTAATCGAAATATGTCATTAAAGTTTTGAGTAAGATCTATTAATATATAGCCGTATGGGACTGACGTCACATCATTATATACTTTTTCAAATGCTTTGATTTGATTGGGACATAATTGGCGAGCTAGAGGTAATATCTGCGATTTATCTCTTGGATTTTTGAAAAGTACTAGATATTTACAGTTAAGTGAAATATCTCTTGAAAATTTACCATGGTGAAAAACATTTTGTGTTACAAATATTGCTGATAAATTTCTATGATGTGATAGAAGTAAATAAATCACATACATATACCTAGTAAAGAAGAACTAAAGAAGAACTAACTAATCACATACATATACCTATATCTATAGAAGTAAATAAATCACATACATATACCTCTAGTAAATAAATCACATACATACTTATCATGAGAATTTAACATCATATCATCGATAACAATTAACAAAGGTTTTTGATTATCATTCAAATCTGGAATAGTATTACTATATTCTACATCTTTGATATATTTTGGAACGGCATTTTTGTCTGGATTACACCAAATAATTCTATTAATATGTGGTAGTATATTTTCTTTTTTATATTTTATTAAATTATGAATAAAAGTGGTTTTACCACATCATGAGGGTCCCGCAACCATCATAGTAAATGGGTGAAATAGCATATTTGTATTAGTTAAAAACTAACATTGGTAACCTATATTTATAGGAAAAGCTCTTTTTCCGAAGTGAATATAAACCTTCGTAAACCTTCAACATGGATAATCAAATTTTCGTAGTTGATCTACAATTTTTAAAAAGAAATGAAAAGCAATATTTCCTAAAAGAACTGGCTATACTAAAAAAAGCAAGTTTAATTCCTACTGTATATCACTTCAAACCACCATACTCTGCAGAAGTCCAGTGGGAAATTATAATAACCAGTATTGCGAAAATAAAATAAATGGACTTAAATGGAATAACGGTTTAATTGAATATTTTAGACATAAAACCTATATTAAAATACTATTTAGAATCAGCTGAAAAAATTTATGTTAAAGGAGAGCAAAAAAAACATTTTATGAAAAGCACATTGACAGTGTTAAAATAGAAGATCTAAGCTGAGACTTACCGTCATTATCAAAGATCGAAAATTTTAAATCTACATGTCCTATATACTATACAAACATCAGTTTCAGATGTGCTGTAAAAAATTGTTTTAATGTATATATGCATCTCTTAAAAGAAAAAATATTAAATTAAGATTTTTCTAATTTATATACAGACAGACGTATATAATCAAAGATGTATAGAAAAATTGGATTTCACTATTTCTGTGATGACATGATCATCGTAAAAAATTTTTCAATTCAGATTTCTATAAAATTGTAAAACATTTCTAGTTAAATAAAAATTTTTTGAACATGTAAATAAATCTGTTTTATTGTTATATTCTTGTTTTCAAAATAGGTACCAAATGCAATTAACCTGATGACTTGGATTTTTTTTCTATTTTTATTCTTTGCAGATTATGCAACATACAATGAACCTAAGCAACATGTTAATCGTTAAGTATTTCCATAACTTTAATTTTTTCAACATTCTTACAAACAAAAAATATCTTACACGACAAAGTGACAATAATTATTAATTCTCTTCTTTAAAAAAAAAAAACCATTGGTTCTTTTTGCAATGGTTTGATTATTATGTAGACAGAAAAACAGGTTTGCACTTTTTCTTTATGAATTTTAAAGATGCGTTGTACCTTTTAAAATTGTTGTATCTTGTACGTTTAAACTTTTTTGTTTTTTTCTTTTTACATTTATCAACCATTTTTTCTTTCTACTTTCATATGCTTAAGCCAAGTGTTATTACTTAAGCCAAGTGTACATCAATAAGTAAACATTATATTATATAATTAAAAAAAAATCAAAATAACAATATACAACTCATCAACAATAAGAGAACAGTTTAAAACACTCTGTATAACTCCTAATAGTGTTGAGTGCTAACTATGATTATAAATTTTTATAAGCTTTAAAACTTGAGTGTTTGAAGTTCTAAATTATCGATGTTTCTATATTATGTACACACAAAAAATGAAACAAAAAAAAATTTAATATATGTTTACAATTTGATCTACCATGCAATTTAGAATAAAATACATTTTGTGATTTCTTTTTTCGTTGGTGCGCTTGGGCTACTTAAAGGAACAGTTATAATGTCTCCTGTATCAGTTTCAAAAATTTGTACATTTTGATTTCTAATTGATTTTATTTTTCTAACACGTTCTCCAACTGAAGCGGCTGACAATGCTTTTGTTAAAATATTTTCTTGAATTTCATCATCAAATACTTCGTCATCAGCTTCTTTTTCATATACTTCTTCATCAGGTACAACTTGTGTTCCAACATTTTTATATTCAGAAAAATGCGACTGAGATTCCGCATCTATATAAATTGGTTTTGTACGAGTTTGAGTACCTTTTGCTTTCGTAATTTTTACTCTTTCCTCTTTATTTCTAGGAAGTTCTCGTTTTTTGTTTCTTATTTTAAATAAATTTTGTCTGTATAAATACCATTTTTGAGTGTCCGTAAGATGTTTATTTATCAATATTATTTATCAAAATAACAATATACATACAATTCATCAACAATAAGAGAACTGTTTAAAACACTCTGTATTATTCCTAATAGTGTTGAGTGCTAACTATGATTATAAATTTTTATAAGCTTTAAAACTGGGGTGTTTGAAGTTCTGAATTATTAATGTTTCTATATTATGTACACACAAAAAACGAAACAAAAAAAAATTTAATATGTGTTTACAATTTGATCTAACATGCAATTTAGAATAAAATACATTTTGTGAATTACGTACTTATATCAATTTTCTTGTTTTTGAAAAACATATAAATATTATATGTTTTTTTATATATCATATAAAATTAAACATATTTAAGTTAAGTTAGGTTGTATGTGTGGATTGTTAACTTATAAGTTCCAAATGGTTGTATAGTAGAAAGTCAAGTGTTAAGCAATTTAAAGTAGGTCGACTCTTAATAAACAAAATTGTATACCTGTTTTAAATACTAGGCGCACATATAAAAGTAGGAAGAAAATTTCTTATATGAAAATGAAAAACTGAAATTTTTTTTTATTTTTTAATCTACAGAGCATCTTTAAAATTGAAAAGAAAAAAATGTTGCATTTAAAGGAAATAAAAAACTTGTTCTTGCGGCAAATATGTATGTATGTATTTTTTTTATTAGTTTAAAAAACTTTTTACAACATAATCATATTATTTACAATTGATATTTTCTAAAATGCAAAAAGTTTAAATTTAACCCCATTTCCTTTTTTTCTTTTAATTTAACGAGATTTAAGAAATTTTCAAATAAGAAATTCCAATAAACTATGTATATTATTTAAACTATTTTTAAAAATTAATAATAATTAATAAAAAAAAAAAAAAAAAAAATTTTTAATAATTAAAAAAAAAAAATTAGTAATTATCTTTGATTTAAATTTGAATTAGTTTAACAGAGCTTTTAATGTGTGATTCAAATTTTATTATGTTTGGCATTTCATTAAAAATCTTCGATCCTTTATAGATGACTGAATTCTGCGTTGATGTCTTTCTAAATTTTTGCAGCCGAAAATTATTTGAGCTTCTAAGGTTATAATTTGTTACATCACTGACGTATCTTAAATTTCTAGACGAATAATGTGGGAATAGATTATGCTTCATTTTAAATATGAAAATTAGGACCTTGAAAATTGATCTCTGCTCTACACTCATCCAATTCAAAATTAAAAGCATTCTATTCCTTGGTGTATATATATCACAATTTAGTATTGCCCTCATGCCTTCATTTTGCAACACTTGTAATCTGTTCAGTGTTTCATTTTTGCTACAAAATATTATATTAGCAGAGTAATCGAAATGAGGAAGAACCAAGGCGTTGTATAATACAGTGGCAGTGTTCATGTTAATCGACTTTCTTAATCTTCTTAGAAATCCTGTTTTTTTTTACATCTTTTTACAAATAATATTTAAATGATCCTCAAAATTTAGTTTATTGTTAACAGTTACTCCTAAATATTTATAACTGCTAACAATTTCTATTATTTCATCGTTGATTTTAATAATGCGGGACAGTCTTGAATTAAATATCATACATTTGGTTTTACTAAGATTCAATTTTAATTTGTTCATGTTTATCCATTCATATAATTTTACTAAATCTTCATTTAAGTTATTAACCACTTCATTAATATTCCTGCCAGAAATATAAATCAGACAGTCATCAGCAAAAAGGGCAGCCTTTGCAAATTTTAAAATACTACTAATGTCGTTAATATATATTAGGAAAAGTAATACTCCCAATACTGATCCCTGAGGAACGCCCAACTCTACTTGTCTCTTAGTTGATATTAATTGATTAATCTTAACTCTCTGTTTTCTTTCAGTTAGAAAACTTTTAAACCAATTATTCTCTTTTCCTAGCCCATACTTTTCCAACTTGTTTAGTAAGATTGAACGGTCAATTGTTTCAAATGCACGCTTAAAATCCAAATAAATGGTTACTATAATGTTTCCTGTATCTATTTCTTTCTTCCACTCAAAAATCGTCCAACTAAGTGCTGTTTCACACGAATGTCCTTTCCTAAAACCTGACTGTTCTGGTATTAATATATTATTTTTTTCCAGGTACTGTTCTAATTGTGCACATACACATTTTTCCAAAATTTTCTCATGGATCGGCAACATATTGATTGGTCTAAAATCTTCGCATCTTATAGAGTTCTTTACTTTAGAAACTGGAATAACCATAGATTCTATTCTATAGGTATTATATAGGTATAAATATCTATATAATACCTATCTACCGTCCTTTAAAAATGTGTAGAGTAAAAAAAAACCAAGTAAATGTAACAGTAAGTCGATGCAACCGACTTATTAATACCTTACACCTGAATAATTCGAATTAAATTAAAAATCCATAAGTTTTTTTGCAACTGCTTGAACTTCTTCCCTTTTCTGTCTTATTCAACTCGAATTTCAGGAACGTAAAACAGGCATCCTCGTAGGATTTGCTTGACACCCTTGTAAAGAATTTCAAGTTTTTTATCTTTATTTATTTCGAAGATATGCTTGTTAGTCCTTGGGAGGCGTGTTTCAGGTTCCCGAATTGCCACTCCAATTCATCAAATCCATCTCAGGGACATAAAGAAAACATGCCAGAAAATCATTGTACTAAACTTAAAGGTTCTACTTTTGTTGTTCGTTTACTCTTGTGCTCGTCCGGAAGTTTACAAAATACGATCCCATGGTTCAAATTCTTTCAAATGTCAGTTTCCAATTTTACAAAAGGGAAACATAACAGAACACCCTTGTACTAAAAATAAAGGTTCTATCTTTGTTGGTTGTGTAGATATATTCGTTTGCTCTGGGGCTCGTTCGGAAGCTTTCAAGATCCGAACCCATGAACCAAATCCTCAAATCCTTTTAAGACTTAAAATAAATTTTTTTAACATTCTAGTTTTAAAAGAAAAAGAATTAAAACTTTTTTTGTTTTTTTGTTTTATACGCGTAATATAAGTGTAGTAAGAAAAATTTTTTATATGAAAATGAAAAACAGAAAAATCTTTTTATTTTTAAATCTACAGAGCATTTTTAAAATTGAAAAGAAAAAGTGTAATTCTGTTTTTGTGTTTTTTTGTTAGCATAAAGAAAAAAGGTAAAGTAAGATATAGATATTTTTTTGTTTACATAAAAATGTGATATCTTCTGAATATTTGTGATACATATTTGTTGTTTTTTACTTTAAGAATTTATAGAAGAAAAGAGAAAACGAAAGTCATTAATTAACTGACTGCATGTCGTGTAGGATATTTTTTTATTTTTTAATTAAGAATGTTCAAAAACTATGAATAAAGCTTCCCCAGACCGGCGCGGTGCGAAAAAAGAAGTGCTAAAATCGTACGGAATCGCCATAGGTGCCCACACTGAAAATTTAAAAATTCGCATTGAAGTCAAACAGAAAAAAAAAATTTTTTTATTGTATGATCAATAAATTAAAAAAATTATTTTTTTTACATCGAGTGACCTGTGTGTTTGTTTCTAAAAAAAGTAATAATTTTGGTTTTGAAAAAAATATTTGATTTACAATAAAAATTAATATTACTTATATATTATGTATGTATTTAATTTAGGAAAATTTCTAAAACAAAAATAAATATTTCATCAGAAGAAGTAAATCATCATCAATCATCAGCTAAAAAAGACATCATTTTTGAACTATGTGAATTTTGAACTACACAATTGCTTATAATAAAATAATACAAACAAAAAATATTTCGTATTTATTACCATTTTCATTTAATCCCAATTTCATGCCATATTTAATCTTTTTTTCTTATATTTTTATAATCTTTATTTGAAAGATGGTATAATATGGCATATTTTTTACTAACTCGATTAATTTTTCCACCTTGTTCTCCATTTTACCTTTTCTTTATTTTTAAAAATAAAACGGTTTGATATTTATTTGCGGAAATCGCATGGATAACGCTGTCAACGGCGTTTTTTTTGCGAAAAAAATTTGTATGTAGATTTACCGCAAAAAAAACGCTGTAAAATCGTACGGAAATATTGTTGGTGTGGAAATATTCATAAGCCGCCATGTAATAATATTTTGCGGAAAAAAAACCGCACAGCTACCGCAAAAAAAAAAACCCGCCGGTCTGGGAAAGGCTTAAAAAGAAAACAAACAGGATATCGAAAATATGGAATTGGAAAAAAAATTAAGGTTTGTTTTTGTTATTGTTAAATTAATATACGAGTATAGAAATCCCTAGTTATCTAGTCAAAGCGAGGAATTGATATAAAAAGAATAAAATGTAAAAGTTGAATGATTCTATGATAGTATAGTTGCTGGTTTTAAAAAATTAGAATATACAAGTAATAACGAGTTTATGTTAAGAATTTATTGTGAATTTATTAAGATTCTGAAAAATGTTATGATCATAAAAGAAATCGAAGGTATAGAACTGTATATACTTAATATGTACATATATGTAAATAATGTCTACTTTTACATGTGTAATTTGTTTTTGTTTATATCTATATTACATTCTTAAAAATTTTAAATTAATATACAAACAAAACAATGCAAATAAAATGTACAAATTTGAATGAATACTATTTTGATTTACTTATCAACACGTGATTTTTTCTGTTATATCCATACGGAGTTCTTTACCATCTTCATTAAATTTTCGTTTTTCCGATTTTGGTGGTTATTTTTTTTTTTCGGGAATCGTAAGTGCATCATGATTTTTATTTCGACGAATATTTTCTGAAATGACGTATGTGTCTGCACTATTCAATGAATTTAAAACTGCTTCCTTTATGCTATTAAAATTCATATTTAGAGAAGCTTCATAACTAATAGAGAATCCTTTAACTTTACAAATAATTTTTTCTGTATTACAATAACACAAACCTTTTCCAAATCACTTCTTAATCGAAATATGTCATTAAAGTTTTGAGTAAGATCTATTAATATATAGCCGTATGGGACTGACGTCACATCATTATGTACTTTTTCAAATGCTTTGATTTGATTGGGACATAATTGGCGAGCTAGAGGTAATATCTGCGATTTATCTCTTGGATTTTTGAAAAGTACTAGATATTTACAGTTAAGTGAAATATCTCTTGAAAATTTACCATGGTGAAAAACATTTTGTGTTACAAATATTGCTGATAAATTTCTATGATGTGATAGAAGTAAATAAATCACATGCATATATCTAGTAAAGAAGAAATAAATCAGAAGAAGAAATAAAGAAAGACCTATAAAGAAGAAATAAATAAATCACATACATTTACCTCTAGTAAATAAATCACATACATACCTATCATGAGAATTTAACATCATATCATCGATAGTAATTAACAAAGGTTTTTGATTATCATTAAAATCTGGAATAGTATTACTATGTTCTACATCTTTGATATATTTTGGAACGGCATTTTTGTCTGGATTATACCAAATAATTCTATTAATACGTGGTTGTATATTTTCTTTTTTATATTTTGTTAAATTATGAATAAAAATGGTTTTACCACATCATGAGGGTCCCGCAACCATCATAGTAAATGGGTGAAACAGCATATTTGTATTAGTTAAAAACTAACATTGGTAACATATATTTATAGGAAAAGCTCTTTTTCCGAAGTGAATATAAACCTTCGTAAACCTTCAACATGGATAATCAAATTTTCGTAGTTGATCTACAATTTTTAAAAGGAAATGAAAAGCAATATTTCCTAAAAGAACTGGCTATACTAAAAAAAGCAAGTATAATTCCTACTGTATATCACTTCAAACCACCATACTCTGCAGAAGTCCAGTGGGAAATTATAATAACCAGTATTGCGAAAATAAAATAAATGAACTTAAATGGAATAACGATTTAATTGAATATTTAGACATAAAACCTATATTATAATACTATTTAGAATCAGCTGAAAAAATTTATGTTAAAGGAGAGCAAAAAAAACATTTTATGAAAAGTACACTGACACTGTTGAAATAGAAGATCTAAGCAGAGACTTACCGCCATTATCTGAAATCGAGAATTTTAAATCTACATGTCCTATATACTATAGAAACACCAGTTTCAAATGTGCTGTAAAAAATTGTTTTAATGTCTATATGCATCTCTTAAAAGAAAAAATATTAAATTAAGATTTTTCAAATTTATATACAGACACACGTATATAATCAAAGACGTATAGAAAAATTGGATTTTACTATTTCTGCAATCTTAACAAGATCATCGTAAAAAATTTTTCAACTCAGATTTCTATAAAATTGTAAAATATTTCTAGTTAAATAAAAATTTTTTGAACATGTAAATAAATCTGTTTTATTGTTATATTCTTGTTTTCAAAATAGGTACCAAATGCAATTAACCTGATGACTTGGATTTTTTTTCTTTTTTTATTCTTTGCAGATTATGCAACATACAATGAACCTAAGCAACATGTTAATCGTTAAGTATTTCCATAACTTTAATTTTTTCAACATTCTTACAAACATAAAATATCTTACACGACAAAGTGAAAATAATTATTAATTCTCTTTTTTAAAAAAAAAAAAAACGATTGGTTCTTTTTCCAATGGTTTGATGTAGACAGAAAAACAGGTTTGCACTTTTTCTTTATGAATTTTAAAGATGCGTTGTACCTTTTAAAATTGTTGTATCTTGTACGTTTAAACTTTTTTGTTTTTTTCTTTTTACATTTATCAACCATTTTTTCTTTCTACTTTCATATGCGCCTATTACTTAAGCCAAGTGTACATCAATAAGTAAACATGTACCACGTTAGATAATTTTTTGATTTCCTGTTTTTGGTTTTGTTTGATTTTCTGTTTCCTGGGTTTTCCTTCCTCTTCTTTAAATACTTGTTATAGAAAAACCGAAGAAAAAAAAACAAGAAATAAATGCAAACATATCAAAAATGCAAGCAAAAACATCTCAAAATTGCAAGCAAAAATAAAAAGCAATTTTGTCTTACTATTTCCATGTTTACCTATTACTTAAAACAAGTATAGAATCTTTATACACAACTAGACTTGTCTACAGAGCGTCTTTAAAATTGAAAAGAAAAAAATGTTGCATTTAAAGGAAATAAAAAACTTGTTTTTGCGGCAAATATCTATATAATAATTATCTACCGTCATTTAAAAATGTGTAGAGTAAAAAAAAGCCAAGTAAATGTAACAGTAAGTCGATGCAACCGAATTAAACCGAAATAATTCGAATTAAATTAAAAATCCATAAGTTTTTTGGCAGCTGCTTGAACTTCTTCCCTTTTCTGTCTTATTCAACTCGAATTTCAGGAACGTAAAACAGGCATCCTCGTAGGATTTGCTTGACACCCTTGCAAAGAATTTCAAGTTTCTATCTTTATTTATTTCGAAAATATGCTTGTTAATCCTTGGGAGGCGTGTTTCAGGTACCTCGTTTACTTGTGCTCGTTTACTCTTGTGCTCGTCCGGAAGTTTCCAAAATACGATCCCATGGTTCAAATTCTTTCAAATGTCAGTTTCCAGTTTTACAAAAGGGAAACATAACAGAACACCCTTGTACTAAAAATAAAGGTTCTATCTTTGTTGGTTGTGTAGATGTATTCGTTTGCTCTGGGGCTCGTTCGGAAGCTTCCAAGATCCGAACCCATGAACCAAATCCTCCCAAATTTTAGAACCATAAATAAAACACTTTATAAAAAATTTTACTAGTTTTTGAGTTATCGTGCGAACGGACGGACGGACAGACACCGTTAAATCAACTCAGGAGGTGATCCTGATTCAGAATATATATACATGTCCATATCTAACTCGCTTTCTTTTGGAGGTTACAAACTCCATACCACAGTTAATAATCCCTATACTTTAGGTGTAGGGTATAAAAAAGTAAGACTTAAAATAAATTTTTTTAACATTCTAGTTTTAAAAGAAAAGGAGTTAAAATTTTTTTTGTTTTATACGCGTAATATAAGTGTAGTAAGAAAAATTTTTTATATGAAAATGAAAAACAGAAAAATCTTTTTTATTTTTAAATCTACAGAACATTTTTAAAATTGAAAAGAAAAAGTGTAATTCTGTTTTTGTGTTTTTTGTTAGCATAAAGAAAAAAGGTAAAGTAAGATATAGATATTTTTTAGTTTACATAAAAATGTGATATCTTCTGAATATTTGTGATACATATTTGTTGTTTTTTACTTTAAGAATTTATAGAAGAAAAGAGAAAACGAAAGTCATTAATTAACTGACTGCATGTCGTGTAGGATATTTTTTTATTTTTTAATTAAGAATGTTCAAAAACTATTATTAAAGCCTTCCCCAGACCGGCGCGTTGCGAAAAAAAAGTGTGGAAATCGTACGGAATCGCCATATGTGCCCACACTGAAAATTTAAAAATTCGCATTGACGTCAAACAGAAAATAAAAAATAAATTATTGTATGATCAATAAATTAAAAAAATTATTTTTTTTTACATCGAGTGACCTGTGTGTTTGTTTCTAAAAAAAAGTAATAATTTTGGTTTTGAAAAAAAAATTTGTTTTACAAGAAAAATTAATATTACCTATATATTATGTATGTATTTAATTTAGGAAAATTTCTAAAACAAAAATAAATATTTCATCAGAAGAATTAAATCATCATCAATCATCAGCTAAAAAAGACATCATTTTTGAACTATGTGAATTTTGAACTACACAATTGCTTATAATAAAATAATACAATTACAAAAAATATTTCGTATTAATTACCATTTTCATTTAATCCCAATTTCATGCCATATTTAATCTTTTTTTCTTATATTTTTATAATCTTTATTTGAAAGATCGTATAATATGGCATATTTTTTACTAACTCGATTAATTTTTCCACCTTGTTCTCCATTTCACCTTTTCTTTATTTTTAAAAATAAAACGGTTTGATATTTATTTGCGGAAGTCGCATGGATAACGCTGTCAACGGCGTTTTTTTTGCGAAAAAAATTTGTATGTAGATTTGCCGCAAAAAAAACGCTGTAAAATCGTACGGAAATATTGTTGGTGTGGAAATATTCATAAGCCGCCATGTAATAATATTTTGCGGGAAAAAAAACCGCACAGCTACCGCAAAAAAAAAACCCGCCGGTCTGGGAAAGGCTTAAAAAGAAAACAAACAGGATATCGAAAATATGGAATTGGAAAAAAAATTAAGGTTTGTTTTTGTTATTGTTAAATTAATATACGAGTATACAAATCCCTAGTTATCTAGTCAAAGCGAGGAATTGATATAAAAAGATTAAAATGTAAAAGTTGAATGATTCTATGATAGTATAGTTGCTGGTTTTAAAAAATTAGAATATACAAGTTATAACGAGTTTATGTTAAGAATTTATTGTGAATTTATTAAGATTCTGAAAAATGCTATGATCATAAAAGAAATCGAAAGTATAGAACTGTATATACTTAATATGTACATATATGTAAATAATGTCTACTTTTACATGTGTAATTTGTTTTTGTTTATATCTATATTACATTCTTAAAAATTTTAAATTAATATACAAACAAAACAATGCAAATAAAATGTACAAATTTGAATGAATACTATTTTGATTTACTTATCAACACGTGCTTTTTTCTGTTATATCCATACGGAGTTCTTTACCGTCTTCATTAAATTTTCGTTTTTCCGATTTTGGTTGTTATGTTTTTTTTTCGGGAATCGTAAGTACATCATGATTTTTATTTCGACGAATATTTTCTGAAATGACGTATGTGTCTGCACTATTCAATGAATTTAAAACTGCTTCCTTTATGCTATTAAAATTCATTTTTAGAGAAGCTTCATAACTAATAGAGAATCCTTTAACTTTACAAATAATTTTTTCTGTATTATTTTTTGTACAGTAAATTTTGTAGGCGTAGTTCTTGGTACCACTACTGACAAATTCTCTAATATAACTTCCTATACTATAACATTCTAATTCATCAGTCATGTCTCCTATAAATTCGCCAATTTCTGGTTTATATTCTACTTATTTTTTCTCCTTGTTTACATTTATAATATGTGTAAGTATTTCCGGTTCTTCCGCCATAAAATGCATCACGAGGATTTAAAGGAACTAAATTAATGAATGATTTTCTAAATATCTCATATTTTCATTGTGTCTCATTAGCTCCCGGAATTCACATTCCAACATCTCAATAATTTTATATCGACGTGATTTTATAAACTCTGATCTCATTAATGTTTTTTCATATCGTAGATTCAAAGTATCGCCAGAGTTATCATGTAATGGTATATCCCTCTTATTTGTTAAACTTTTTGGATGCCCATGATAATAGCAACCGTAAAATTGAAATCTTTCTTTAGTCTCTTCGAAAAATCCATCGACTTTAACATTTCCAATTTGTTTTTCTTTCACATTAAATGCACATTTCAAATCAATTTTTCTGAAATATTTTTCCCAAATAAGCCATTTCACAGCAATTTTTGACTTATTGTCTAGCTTCCTATATCCTTTTCTTGGTATAATATCTATAGTATTCGATTTGAGAAAGTATCTTCTATATACAAGATTACAACAACAAGGCGGAAGCTATTGTTGTTGCTTCTAAAAACGGTTCCACATTACATTCTTTTAAAAAAAAAATTTCTGAAAACCAGATATGCTTTAGTTAGAATTTCAACATCATTTTTACAGTATTCTAAAATATCTTTCTCCATATTAAATTCTGAGTTTCTATTTTGTTCGTACCACATTAAAAATTCATTACACTCATTTGCTTTCATTGTATTAGAGTTATTGTATTTAATTGCTGGAACTGAGCCAATGTAATTTTCATTTTCCAATTTATTAAATAGATGTGGAAAACAACCTTTTTTCAAATTAATCGATAAAGCTTTTGGTAATTTTGCCAAGGCCATAGGAAGGTAGTTCATAGAATTAATAAATTTAATATTATTAATTATCATAACAATAATTTTTGTGCCTCGCATAATTAACTTTGGTTCAAGTACAGTTTTATTGAGTATATAATTCAGAATAAACTGATGGTCAAAACTCAAACGCCTGTCCATTATGAGCAATATTGACAATATTTTTGAATACCTCCTTAATTTTAAAATAAATTCCGTGAAATCCTCTATCACATTTTTCGTTTTAAAAATTCTTCCTCTTAATCTATATTTTTCACAGAAGTATAGAGAATCAATGTTTACACATTTAAAGCACTCTTATGAACTTTAAAACAAGCATTTCCTAATTTCTTCACAGATGCTTCTATTTTTTGAACTGGAAGCCTTATGATTTTCAAAACATGATTGACCACGAAATGCGTGATTGCAGTGCATACATAAAATATTTTTAACATTAATTGAACAAGCTAGTGAGTTTTGACAGCAAGGGCAACTTTTCGAACACCTATGTTAATTTTTCTTAGAATACGAAATATTACCTTCTTCACAATAAAATGCTGTGCAAAAAGCAGCTGTGAGCGAAATTATTACATTGTAATGATTATTATGGTATAGCAAGTTAATTTGTTTTCATTATTAAATCCTTCAAATATTACTTCTGCATTCCCTGTTCCATATTTATATACAACAATTTTGTGTTTATGTTAAAATTTTGATCAAATTGATTCAATTCACGATTCCGCAACCTTCAGATGGAATTGTTATGTTTTTAATAATTTTAAAGCTGTTTGAAGTTTTCCTATATTTTTTTAATTTTTTCATATTAAATAAATTTTTTAATTTTAGCTATTTAGCTACAAAGTGCACGTGGTAGACATAAATTATCATAAAAATATTAATTTTATTATTAACAACTTTTTTCTGTAGCCCCACCCGTTACGGAGCTACAGCCCTTCAATCTTTTAAAAAGCTCTATTTTTTAATGCATATGTCTCATGTTCTGCTTAAGATTTTTTCAATCAGAAAACGTCATTCGACGGTATTTTTTTAAATTTGTAAATTGGTATCAAAATAATACAATTTTTTTAAATGTAGTATTTAAATTTACCGTTATGTGAAAACCAAATTTTGCATGATTTTTCTACCCTCATAACTCCGGAACGCTTTCAAATAGGGACTTGAAATTTTGAGAGCAGAAAGAACTCTTAGAATTAGTATGTTCAGAAATTTTTTTTGGACCACTCCCTGTTTATGAACCGCTAGGACTCAAAAATTGAAAATTTGCTATTTTTAAACACCTTTAACTTAGGCACCTGTACACATTTTTCTTCGGCAAGACAAAACAATTAAAGCACCAGTAATATATTTGTATGTGTTAATGGTTTCTTTTAATTCTATAAGGTTCCTAAGTTACAGCCCCTCCAAATTTTCAAAAAAGCCCTATTTTCAGATGTATATATATCAGGCTCTGCGTAGCAGTTTTACAATCTGAAAACACTAGAAGACCGGAAATTTCCTTACCTCTATAAAACAATATCAAAATATTGCAATAGTTTGTAATTTACTATTTAAATTTACCGTTATGTTAAAACCAAATTTTGCATGATAATTATTTTTTCATAACTTCGGCACGCTTTGAGATAGGAACCTGAATTTTTTAGACAAGAAAGAACTTTTAGAATTAGTATAAGTTTCCTCAGAATTTTTTGCGTCCCCTCTTTAAGAGTTATTACGCCTCAAAAATTGAGAATTTGCTATTTTTAGACACCTGGAACTTAGGCACCTGTAAACATTTTTCCTCGGCAAGACATGAAAATTAAAGGTTGAACAATATATTTTTACGTATGTTAACGGGTTTTCTTAATTATATAGAGTTCCGGACTTACAGCTCCCTAAAATTACCAGATATCCTCCCGGTTATTTACATATCGTATATGTCACTGATGAATGAATGATATATAATACATATGTATAGTATAAATTATTATACATTTGCCGCTTAGTTTTAAATGGTACTATAGCATATTTGGAAAAGTTAGATAGATAATCGTTATTCGGGAGGTTAGAATCTGATTTTGAAGAATGTATAAACATATAGTTTGAATATATGTACAACCCATAGTTCTAGAAATTATAAAATTTCACCCAAATTATTTTAAAATACTAAAAAATTAAAAAAATAATATTATAAGCAGAGTGACAGGCTATAAACATACTAACAGGTCGTAGGGGTATCTAAGAGTTGACAAAGATAACTGTATTCTTCCTCGTTTTATTGCTATTTTTCCTTTCCTTTTTAAGCATTCCTCTTTATAATTTGAAAATTTATTATTTCTACCTCTACCAGTGGATAATGTAACCCGGGTAACTGTTAAACATGTGTCTGTACTTACTTTTGTCTGTCGGTACAAAAAATGCATTATAAATAACTACCTTCGGAATTACTTTGAAAAATATTAGAAATTACATCCCCAGCGTCGCTAAACTTAAGTTCATGAGCGGGTCTAAAACTGAGTACTGATACTAATGTACTGATGTATTTAATATCAGTATTTATTTATAGCATCCTTAATCCAGCTAATGTTTCTCTATTTTCAGAAGAGGATTTAATTACAAATTTTATTTTATGACCATTCATATTAAATCGTTTAACAAATGTGGAATTCTCGCTTTCTATTATGTAAGGCGTTATAGTTTCGGTAAGAAACCTTTGAAAAATAATTTTTTTCGACATTTTTTTTATACGAGTTTCAGATATTAAATGCTTGAATAACAGAATAATATTAAATTTTCAATACAGATTCATTCTCCTAAATTAAAATGACGTTTAATAAATTTTAGTTGTTTTAACAAGAATCCCATCTTAATTCTATCTTAAGATGTAAATAGAAAATTCTATGCAACATTGAAATTTTCAAACTACAATTTAATTTAAAACTTATCTTAAAGATATAAATCATAATCAAATGACACTATAATAAGTTATATTTCATTAATAATTAGATTCTCATCTTATACGTATTTTAAATATAAAACAGTATTACAACATTGTAATCAAACGGCAATTTAATAAATTACCCTTTTTCTGCATAAAATTTATTAGCAGCATGGTAAACAACTGACATTTTTTATAGATTTTACTCTTTCCTTTTAGAAAATATTTGCAAGAGTGTAACCAGTTCTAAAGTTTTAATTTTGTTTTAACATTACTCGAAATTCGATTCAATTCAATTCATTTATTCAACCAAATATTCACATTCACGAAAATTCCTTCTTAAGATTAATCCAGAGTTCAGACTTATATAATTTCTATACAACTGAAATATACAATTAGAAAACTAAACTAAATTTATGATATATAATTTTAAATGATGTGAGAAAAAGGGTAAATATAATATAAATATCTCGATATAAATACATCGAGATTTTATAAAAATGTCAGTTTAATTTGAAACAAGCAGGATGGCACAGGAGTTCGACAAGGTTTACGTGTTGGATGACGTAACCATTCAAGTTCCCTCAAATTCCCATAAAAATTAAGAAGATAATGAAAATGCCACTTTACCATGATCAGCAACATCATCAATAAGAGCAACAACAACAGCATTCATTTTATCACCCACCCGAGTAAATCGAACATTTGCTGTCCCAGCATTTTGTATATCACGAACCACATCAAATTTCACCAAAAAAAAGAAAACTGGTGAAACTATTTAATTCCAAAAAAAAAACCTTTAAAAAAATGTTTAAAGGTTAAAGATATGGAGCCAAGTAGGCTCTATAAAATTAATAAGATTAAAAATATAAACACCGACGAACGGTTTACGGTGAAAAATGGGTCTCCGAGACCCTAAATATTATATTTATATTTATTTAAAGATAATGATTTCCGTTAGGAAATCGAAAAAAATACTTATTTCCGAGTAAATGAGGAAAATGATTTAACTTTAAAAGAAAAACATAGTGATTTTCAGTTCGCCACAAAACAATAATTATAGTTTAAGTTTTTATTATATTATAGAATTTGTTTTATATTAAGAATTATTATAGAGAGTTTTCCAATTTGAGTGATATGATTTCTTTTCAAAAAAAACACACTAATTGTTAAGGAAATTCAAATGTTTTTTGTTTAATGTGAAGTACAATCGATACAATTAAGTTCTGAATAAAACGTCACGGCCTCCAGGACTTCTTTTGCAGGAACGAATTCGATGAACACAATTTTCGAGCACTTTTTCCACTAAATCAATTTCCACTATTAACAATTTTATATTAAGAATTTGTTCAATAAAAAATTTTATTTCAAATAAATTTTGTACTGTTCTAAATTTATTTTCATTTTTTGAGATGTTAGGATTTTATCTAATTTTTCCTACATCTTATCAAGTTTTCAAGTTTTCAAGTTTGTTCATCTAATTTTAAAGATTTTATTCAATATTTGTTGAATTTATCCATGTGTTATGTTTTTCGTTAAACCCAAGACATTTAACGATAACTTTATTTCCTTATTTCTTTAAAATTTTCCCAACAAGATATACGTTTGTGTGTTTAATAGACGTGAGTTGCTCCTCAAAAAATCCACCAAAAATTGAATCATTTTTATAATCAATCAGCTAATATGTGTTCAGATAGGTACTGTTTACTTTGATAAATTTAAAAATTTCAGTAGACTAATTCGGTTGATAACCTTTTTCAAAAGTTTTTCTGTATTTAATTATTCTAACATAGTCTCCAACTTTATATTTACCTTTTAGAAAAATTTTAGGTTGCATGTAAACATTTTTTAAAATAAATTTTTCGTTTTTCTTAGAAATTGTTTCAGGGGATAATAGACCAATTCGGTTGATCAGGGGATAGTAGATCAATTCGGTTGATAACCTTTTTGAAAAGTTTTTCTGTATTTACTTATTCTAACATAGTCTCCAACTTTATATTTACCTTTTAGAAAAATTTTAGGTTGCATGTAAACATTTTTTAAAAAAAATTTTTCGTTTTTCTTAGAAATAGTTTCAGGGGATATTTAGTTTTTCTATGTTTAGTGGAATTATAGGTGTTTACTAAAGATTGCAATATATTATTCCTTGTAAACTGAATATTTTTCACATTAAATTTTACAAAGTTCGATTAAAGCGTTCTACAATAGATACTTCCATTTCAGAGTAAGTATGATAGAGATTAATACCCTTCTTTACAACAAAATTTTGGAATATCGAATTGAAATTTTTTTACCTTGATCTGAATGAATGTTTTTAGGTAAGTTTTTAGCTCGTTTTACAATTTTCTTTAAAGCATTTAAAAATTACAACCGGTTTTAGTGTTAATTGGTTCAGCATAAGCATATTTAGAAAATATATTTGTAACGGTTAACATATATTTAAAACCTTTGTTGAATATTCCATAAGGAAACATTTCCACTAGATCAATTTGCCACGTATCATTTTCTCCATTTTGCTTGACTTTTCTTCTAAGATACCTTTTTATAGCTGGTCTATGTATTTCTTTTACTATTTGAGATCTTGATATGATTTTTACACCATCTAACAAGTTTTAAAAATCAAATTTTATATTTCTTTATTTATATACTTTGAAAACTTTGAATTTTGACTGGGTTCTACAGTATATAACGCGGTTCAATTTTACTGGCAAATCATGTTTAATTCAATTTTGCTAAGATATTTTACACAAAAAAAAAAAAAATGGAACCTGGTTCAACAACATTTCCATATACTGCGGACACTGTAATAGTCAGTATACAAAATGATTCAAGTTGATTCAAAATGATTCAAGTTGATGAAATTACATCTACTGTAGATGAGGAGGAATTAATGGAAACTGAAGAATTCATACGACCGTTTCAAGTCTTAGATGAAGATTTTTTTTTTCTTACGAGGATTGGTGGGAAACTCGAAAGTCACCAAAAGGAACTGCACGTGCTTCCTCAGGGTAGTGTTGGACTTTAACCAACCAAAGCCACCCCCCTTTTAAAACCAAACTTTAGGATGGAACGTTTAATACAAAACAGTTTAGTTTTGAGGATAGGGATGTGGGAAGAATAATTGGGGGAAATTGGAATTAAGATATTTGGGTTGTTGAATTATGGGGGATAGGTAGGAAAATACGGAGGGACATTTTGAAGAATGATGTTAATGTTCTTCTTAAACTTAAGTAAATCGTACACATAGGAATTATCAACTTTAGGAAAAACGTGCGATAGTATATGGTTCCACAAACGGGACGTGCGCATGATAAACAAATTTCCATAAGCTGTATTTCGCCATCTTGATAACTCTACATGGTAGGGAAGAGCATCTGTTGCTCTCCTTGTTTCTAGTTGGAAAACTTTGAGTGGAGGCATTAAATGTTTTATTTCTTTGCAACAAGTGTTAATCCCTACGAGGTATCTATAAAACAAGGTCAGTAAACCAACTGTGCGACGATGGCTGAGTGGAGTGAGCATTGAAGTTACACTGGGGTCGTTGATAAGACGAATAGCTCTGTTTTGCACATTATCTAAATAACCCAGTGCTGTTTGAGGGCCTGCCACCCAAATGCTTGCATTATAGTCCATTTTCGGCCGAATGTACGTTTTATAGATATTGAGAAGATCAGATGCGGAAAAGTAAGTTTTGCAGCGCTACAAAAATCCCAAACATTTAGTTGCGTCCTTAGCTATACCAAAAATGTGATTTGACCAAGTCAATTTCTGGTTTAACTCGATACCCAGCATGTTTAAATCTGTTATATGCTGCAAAACTTCTCCTTGAAATAGTAGGCTGGGAACAGTAGTGGCAATTTTCCGCGAGATCAGACAGCATTGAGTTTTTTTGGTGTTAAAATCAACCCTGTTGACTTCACCCCATTTTTGAAGTTTGGCTAAATCATTATTTAGTTCACTAATAGTGAACTTTTTTGCTGTTGTATTAATCTGGTGATTAATGTTACAGCGACTATGAAACTCATAGGAAGCTATAAGGGTGCTGTCGCCTGCGAAACTATGGATCGTATTGAAGGTTAATGAAATTAGGTAAACATTAAGAAGAGAGTGCGGGATAAAACTGATCCCTGGGAGACACCAGCATTTATTTTGAATTTGTCATATGAATATCCATCGACAAGTACACGAATCGTGCGATTCAAAAGGAAATCTCCAATCCATTTTAGAAATACTCTACCTAGATCTAATGCTTTGCATTTTGCCAATAGCGCATCGTGGCAAACTCGATCGAAAGCTTTTGAAATATCAAGAGCCACTACATCAGACTCAGCAGAATGATGAAGGCTAATGTTTAGCTTCTCACAAAAATAAGTCATGAGATCACCGGTTGAACGACGGGCTCTGAACCCATATTGAAGATCATGAAGCAAATCTTTGTGGTCCAAGTATTTCAGAAACTTTTGGTTGACAATTTTCTCAATTACTTTGAAGAGGACCGAAGTTATAGCAAAAGGGTGGTAGTTGGGGGGATCGCTTTTATTACCTTTTTTGGGAATTTACAAAACATGTGTAACCTACCATTGGGTAGGATGAATACCCGAAGTGAAGGAGAGGTGGAGAAGGTTGCGCAGAGGTTTTGAAATACTGGAGTAGGTTGAAAAAAATTAAGCACCATTGTTGTTATACCATCTGGACAGGCTGACTTTCTTGTATCAAGGTTTTTCAAGATTTTCATCACTGTCCGCGTCCTAAAGTAAATTTTACCGAAGGAGGAGCCAACTTCTGGAACAGAAGTTGGCATCTGAACTGACTGTGGCAGTGTCGAATCGGAAGCGATTTGCGTGCCAAATAAGTTGGCCTTCTCTTTAGAATCTGATACGGTTCTTTTTTTTTTTTTACGAGGGTTGGCGAAAAACTTGAAAGTCACCAAGAGGAACTGCACGTACTTCTTCAGGGTAGTGTTGGACTTTAAGCAACTAAAGCCAACCCCCTTTTAAAACCAAACTTTAGGATGGAACCTTTTATACGAATGTACAGTTTGGTTTTGGGGATAGGGATGTGGTAAGGATAACTGGGAAAATTTAAATTTGGAAATTTAGATTATGGGGGTAGGTAGGAAAATTTGGAGGGACATTTTGAAGTTCTTCTTAAACTGAAGTAAATCGTACACATAAGAATTACCAACTGGACGTACGCATAACAAACGAATTTCCATAGCCTGTATTTCGCCATCTTGATAACTCAACATGGTAGGGATGAGCATCTGTTGCCCTCCTTGTTTCTCGTTGGAAAACTTTGAGTGGAGGCATTAGTTGTTTTAGTTCTTTAGAACAAGTATTAATCCCTACGAGATACCTATAAAACAAGGTCAGTGACCCAACTGTGCGACGATGGCTAAGTGGAGTGAGCATTGAAGTTACACTGGCGTCGTTGATCAAACGAATAGCTCTGTTTTGCACATTATCTAAATAACCCAGTGCTGTTTGAGGCCCTGCAGCCCAAATGTGTGCATTGTACTCCATTTTCGGCCTAAGGTACGTTTTATAGATATTGAGAAGATCAGATGCGGAAAAGTAAGTTTTGCAGCGATACAAAAAACCCAAACATTTAGCTGCATCCTTAGCTATACCAAAAATGTGATTTGACCAAGTCAGGTTTTTGTTTAACCCGATGCCCAGCATGTTTAAGTCCGTTGAATGCTGCAAGACCTCTCCCTGAAATAGTAGGGTAGGAACAGTAGTGGCAATTTTCCGCAAGATCAGACAGCATTGTGTTTTTTTGGTGTTGAACTCAACTCTATTGACTTCACCCCATTTTTGAATTTTTGCTAAATCGTTATTTAGCTCACTAATAGTGAAATTTTTTGCTGTTGTATTAATCTGGTGATTAATGTTACAGCGGCTATGAAACTCATAGGAAGCTACAAGGGCGCTGTCGTCTGCGAAACTATGGATCGCATTGGAGGTTAATGAGAGTATGTCATTGATAAATATTAATTCTGTTATTATTATCAACAAGTGGTGGAAAAGAAGACCCTCTAACGTCTTCTATGGAGATTTTCCATTTCCATGGCAGTTTCATGTTCATTTGAGTTGGGCGATCTGTAGAAAACAAAAGTGTATGACATGCTGTTCAACGAGTATTTTGACCCCAACGTAGTGGAGGGTTAGGCTAGAACATTTGTATTTTGGAAGTGTGTTGAAAGCGATGCCATTTTTTATATAGACAGCGATACCTCTTTTGGGTACTAAGTGTGAAATAAGTGTGTAGCCGGTAACATTAAGTTATCATTGTGGTTACCGACTTGTGTTTCACATAGGGCTAAGATTGCTGGTTTAATTGAACTAAGTTGGCAACCGACGGCATGAAAATTCGTTTGCAACCTGCGTACGTTACAGAAATTAACATTAAAATTGGTAATTTGGTTGGAAAACAATTAATATAAAGCAAAGAAACAAAATAACAATAAAATTGAAATCCAGTTTAAAATTAAAATCAAAATTAAAATGAAATCAGAGTTGAAATTGTAATTAAAATCAAAATTAGACTAAAAATCAATTTTAAGATTAACCAAGATCAAAATCTGAATTAAAATAAAAAAATTTAAGTAAAAATTAAAATTAAAAAAAAATTAAAATTTATTCAAAATTAAAATCAGAAGTAAAAGTGTATGATTTAAATAAACCGAGCTTGACAACTTTTTAAAATAAGTTATTATCAATACCAATACTTTAATATCAACATTAATATTCTAAATATTTTAATATTTTGCCTTGAGTGAGCAAATGGTTTATAACAACGTTCAACAGTTTTTAACATACACTTTTAAGTGACCTTATTGAACGCAGGTACAAGGAAAAACTCACCAAAAGCAAAACTTATCACTAGAAATTAATCAATTAAATTACGGTAATAACTATGGTGGTATTAAAAAATAATGAGCGAGTTGAGAATCAAAGAAGAACACCAGTATCCATCGTACGTATGAGAGGGAGACAGATATATAATTGTTTTGTTTACGACAAATTGATATTAAGATGAAATAATAAAAAACAAGGTATAATGTAAACCAACGGTTTTTAAAAGCGCACATTTCCAAAACACAATACAAACTGTTTAGAATTGTGACTTGCACAAAAATTTGAAAATTTAAAAAATAAAATTTAGGAAATTTTTTGTAATAAGAAAATATGTGAAAATAGGACTTTTCTGGAATTTTGAGGGGCTGTAAGTATTTTTATTTCTTGCCGAAGACAAATTTGTACAGGTGCTTAGGTTACAGGTACCTAAAAATAGCAAATTTTTCAGCTCTAATACCTCTTAAACAGGGGCTACTGCAAAAAATTTCTAAGTAAATTTATACTAATTCTAAAGGTTCTTTCTTGTCTCAAAATTTCAGGTTCCTATCTAAAGCCGTGCCGGAGTTATGAAAAAAGAAATTTGATGCAAATGTGGCTTTCATCCCCACCCATTACGGAACTGCAGCTCGTCAAACTTTGAAAAAGCCCTATTTTTAAATGCATATATCTTATGTTCTGCTTAAGATTTTTTCAATCTGAAAACGCCATTCGACAGGTATTTTTTTTAACTTTGTAAATTAATACCAAAATTATACAATTTTTTTAAATTTAGTATTTAAATTTACCGTTATGTGAAAACCAAATTTTGCATGATTTTTCTACTTTCATAACTCCGGCACGCTTCTAGATGGAGGCTTGAAATTTTGAGGCAAGAAAGAACTTTTAGAATTAGTATAAGTTTGCTCAGAAAAATTGTTTGGACCACCCCCTGTTTATGAGCTATTAGTGCTTAAAAATTGAAAATTTTCTATTTTTAAACACCTGTATACATTTTACTTCTGCAAGATATAAAAATTAAAGCTACTGTAATATATTTTTACGTGTGTTAAAGGACTTTAACAACTTTGTAATACAAAATAAATTTTATTTGTAGAGGGTTCCAAAGTTGCAGCTCTTCAAAATTGGGAAAAAGCCCCATTTTCAGATGCATATATCAGGCTCTGCGTAATAGTTTTGCAATCTAAAAACGCTAGAAGATCGAAAATTTTATTATCTATATAAAACAGTATCAAAATTGTGTAATATTTTGAAATTTACTATTTAAATTTACCGTTTTGTGAAAACCACATTTTGCATGAAATTTCTTTTTTCATAACTCCGGCACCCCTTTAGATAGGAACCTGAAATTTTGAGATAAAGAAGAACTTTTAGAGTTAGTATAAGTTTCCTTAGAAAATTTTTTGATAGCGCCTCCTTTTTAAGAGTTATTACGCCTCAAAAATTGAAAATTTGCTATTTTTAGACACCTGTAACTTAGACACCTGTAAAAATTTTTCTTCGGCAAGACATGAAAATTAAAAGTTCAATAATATATTTTTACGTGTGATAACGGCTTTTCTTAGTTATATAGGATTCCGGACTTACGGCCTCTCAAAATTTCAAAAATGTCTTATTTTCACGTTTTTTCTTATTACATGAAATTTTCAAATTTTTGTGCAAGTCACAATTCTAAACAGTTTGTATTGAGTTTTGGAAATGTGCGCTTTTAAAAACCGTTGGTTTACATTCTACCTTGTTATTTTTTCATAACATCAAATTTTTCTAGTACCGTCTTAATTCTTTATTAATTTTATAATTATGTACAGTTCCGAAAAAGTAATTTTCCAAATTTTCATTTATAATTTCTTTGGTTGAAAATTTGTAAGTAAACTCTTTTACAAATTTTTTACAAAGTTCTTTAATCCCAACTAAACAAATATGTTTCACAAATAAAGTATTTTTATCATCATAACAAAACTTCACATCCACAAGTGCACAGGACGATGACATCTTGTCGAATATTCAAATACGTGTTTCAGTATTCTATTTATAGATTTGTAAATATATTTCGATTTTTATCAATTTGTATGTTTGCATCAAATTCTGCATAAACAATAGCAGTTAGTGTAGTTTTGATAGCCTTGCCTCAATTCTAATTTTTCCCTGGTTTAGTAAACCTTGACACACTTCATTTCCAGATGCATCTGGAGTTAAACCAAAAGCTAGTATAAAAAATCCATTACTAGACATAGGCTTTGTTATCTGATGACCTTTATCATTGTGGTAAATTCCAGTTCCTGAAAAAAGTTTACTGTATGCTCTTGTACAGCAATTATTTTCATCTGAAAAACTGGTTTCAATTGCTGAATTAGGTATTTGAACACCATTTACGTTTGACACAAATTGTGAAATATCAAAATGTTTAAAATTGTATGGGTTTTTTGATCTTTTTCCAGAGTAACCCACATTTTCTGCCATACAAAAAATTATTGTGTTTGGCAACTGTCCAAGAAAAACATTATCAAGTGAGAACCGTTCATTGGAATTGTAAAACTGTTTACTTCAACGCGTTTATAATTATATTTAGCAATGGTTTTCCCAAGAACAACATTGTGTGCGTTTGACACATTTTGATATTTCACAATTTGTGTCAAACGTAAATGGTGTTCAAATACCTAATTCAGCAATTGAAACCAGTTTTTCAGATGAAAATAATTGCTGTACAAGAGCATACAGTAAACTTTTTTCAGGAACTGGAATTTACCACAATGATAAAGGTCATCAGATAACAAAGCCTATGTCTAGTAATGGATTTTTTATACTAGCTTTTGGTTTAACTGTACCATAATTTAATAAAGATTCAAATAAGCTCTATAGTGATAATTTCCATCAGACGGTGTTATATTTTTACCATTTAATTAAACATTACATTGTTTTATTAAAGAATGTAAAATGTTATTAACTACATGTAGTACTGGTAGTATTATTGTTTTTCCATCAGCAGTTTTTTCATTATTCCAATGTGTTCCATCTTTCTTTAAAATCTGTACTTTTAATCTCAAATATGTAGAAGACAAATCTCTATATGTATCTCCATGACCCATTGAAACAAATTCAATAGTTGAGGGGTTATCTAAAGAAGTAATAGGATTGTAGGAAACCTCTCAGATCGTAAAATGCTAGACTGAATGGGTTGGATTTTAAAAATATCCAACTCAGATTTCATATAGTCAATCGTAATTAATTAAAAATACCTTTTTGTTTCTTTTTGTTATTATGTTTGCATCGTTTTGACGTAAAATCATTTAAATTTTTAATTAATGATCTTTCTATAGCTTTTCGTTTTCTTTTACCAGAACCATACATTTCATTCAGTTTTCATACGGCACCACGTCGTACATTTTTAACAATCTCTTTACTATGATCTTGCATAACTTCTTTTACATTTGCACCAAATGCAAATTACAAATCAGATAAAGCATTGATACCAGAGTTAATAACCCCTTTTTTTAAAATATCAGCGCCTGAAGTAAATAATGGTTTCAAATATCTAAAAAGTCCTCCAGAAAAGCTTTCCAATCCACGACCTCTTTGAAAAGATACGGTTGAATGTAATAAAAGGCCGATATCATCAAGTTCTCTACCAGATTGAAATAAATAATACTTATAGTATACTCTCTTCATAATTAATAAAACAAAATAAAATTTTTAGTTTTGTAAAATCGCTTTTATTTAAACTTTTTTAACTTACAATACAATTTTTAAAATAAAATACTTTTTTAAAATAGAAATTTTGTTAGAATTGAACTAATGGAAAAGATTATTTTGTATCCATATTTATCACATAAAAGTATTGAAATGTTATTAAATGATTTTTCCACATTGCAATATTGAATATTACTGAATTCTTTTACAGTATCAGTGAAAGCATTTTGTACGGTAACAGATCTTAAACACCTTACATCTTTAGCACCTATTTTTTGTGGTTCAATTATATCTGTGTATATAAAAAACATATCTGGTTTAATAATTGGAATTAATTGTACACTATCTATAAAAGGTTTGAAAGCTTCTATTACACGTGATTTATTAAAATCTTTATTAAAATTATTTATTAAAATCTGTAACTTTCGAAAATACTTGATTGAAACAAGTTGTCAAAAGTCCTTCGAGGGTATAAGCATAATTTGCTCTTTTTTTCATATCTATTTTAGGGCTAGTATAACATATTGTAGTGTAACTTATATTTTTAGGCCTCTCCTCAGCTTTTGCTGATTGTGTATAATGAACTTCGTCGTTTATAAAATTAAAAATTCCCCAAATCAACTGTCGTTCAACTTCTTTTCTCGTAAACCTATTAAGTGGGCGTATATTTTGAATTAGTGTTGGTAGTAGAAAAACTTTCCAGTCGTATATCATTTGTTTTTCTATGTTTGGAATATATGATGATGCAACTCCTATCATATGTTTCTGCATACCTTTAATAAATATTTGAGTACCTTTTTCCGATTCTTCACTATACACATTTGGAACGAAATCATTAACATACATCTGAAATACCGACTTTCCGCCTTGAATCACACATATATTTATTGATTTTATTTGTAAAAGATGATAATGAATTTTCTGGATAATAGTTCATAGATGAATTACTGAGTAAAGTGACATAAAATTCATCATTTACTTGTATGTTGTCCATGAGGATTTATTCTTACGAATTGGAAAATTAAGTTCTGTTTGAGTATTATCTGCTCTTATTAAACTCTTTTCTATTTATAGTTTTTTCTTTTCTCGTTGGTGGGCTTGGACAGTTATAATGTCTCCTGTATCAGTTTCAAAAACTTGTACATTTTAATTTTTTTTTTTCTAAGACGTTCTCCAACTGAAGCAGCTGACAATGCTTTTTTTTAAACATTTTCTTGAATTTAATCATCAAATACTTTGTCATCAGCTTTTTTTTGATATACTTCTTCTTCTTCAGAGACAACTTGTATTCCAACATTCTTATATTCAGGAAAATGCGAGTCAGTTTCCGCAGCTATATACATCGGTTTTGCACGAGTTGGAGTACCTTTTGTTTCCGTAGTTTTTACTTTCTCCTTTTTATTTCTAGGAAGTTGTCGTTTTTTGTTTCTTCATTTAAATAGATTTTGTATGTATAAATACGATTTTTAAGTGTCCGTGAGATGTTTATTTAACAATATGTTTTCATATTTTTATCCAACTCATTAAGTTCAATGTCCGCATTTTGCTTCATTTTTCATAAGTCTCAGGTTTTAAAATTATCATTTTATTAAATGTTGTATTATTCATTTTATAAAATTTCCGATTATCCCTGATAGTACAAGGATTACCCAAGAAGTGTATGTAAAAATCCACCCCATTGAATACTGATTTTTCTTTTGCTATTTATAGATTTATTTCGACAAATAAGTGATTTTAATTCTTTTTTATACTTTCGTAATTGTGTTGTTGCTTTTTTACTCAGATTACAATTACCTTTTAAAATATTTAAAGAGCTTTCGCAAAATGTTTAATTACTTCAGGGTCACAGTGTTTTATAATTACTTTCTGCAATTTTGGTTTACATGTTTTGAATAGGTGCACTATATGTCCATTGGTCTTCAAACGTTTCATATTTCTCCCCAAATTGTCCTAATTGATCTTTCGTACAATAACACAAACCTTTTCCAAATATATCACTTCTTATTCGAAATATATCATTAACGTCTTGAGTAAGATCTATTAATATATAGCCATATGGGACTGACGTCACATCATTATATACTTTTCCAGTTGCTTTGATTTGATTGGGATATATTTGGCGGGCTAGAGGTAATATCTGCGATTTATCTCTTGGATTTTTGAAAAGTACTAAATATTTACAGTTAAGTGAAATATCTCTTGAAAATTTACCCTGATGAAAAATATTTTGTATTACAAATATTACAGATAAATTTCTATGATGTGATCCTCTAGTAAATAAATCACATACATACTTATCATGAGAATTTTTGATTATCATTAAAATCAAAGATTTTAAGATCATCATTTTTTTATCATTAAAATCAAAGAAGAAAGATTTTTGATTATCATTAAAATCTGGAATAGTGTTACTATATACCACATCTTTAATATATTATGGAACGGCATTTTTGTCTGGATTACACTAAATAATTCTATTAATATGTGGTTGTATATTATTGTACTTATTAAACAACAATTTCAGATGTGCTGTTAAAAATGTTTATAATGTAAATATGTATCTTGCAAAGGAAAAAATGTAAGATTAAGACTTTCAAATTTCAATTTTCATACTTGCACGATATGAATTTAAATAACAAAACTAAAAAAGTTCACTTCAACATTAAACAAGAAATTCATGTTATGCATGTATGGCAGTATGCTTACAGATCAACACGGAAAGGTCATTGGGAAGAATACGCATGTGATAGAAGTATATTTCAAAGACGTATAGAAAAGGCTGGTTTCACTATTTCTCCAATTTTAACATCATAATAAAAAATCATAATAAAAAATAAAAAAAAATAAGCTGTCTCCACCACAGGACCGACCGCCACTACACAAAAAGTACAATGCCAAAATTTATAGATTTTTTACATAATAATTTATATCAAAGCAAAATAACTTCTAATAATTTAATAACATTTTGTTTTATTCAATAAAAATAATTATATGCAATGAAATCATAAAAATATATGTACATTCATTAATACATCCATTTATTATTATTATTATTGTAATGTAGATACATGATTTTTTTTTCATTCAAAAAATAATATTAAAAGTAAAAAATAATAAAAACTGTAAACAAATACAAAACAAACATAAGATTAATATTAAATCTGCTAACAAAAATTTTACCGTTTTAATTTTATGTTATCAACAAATGATTAAATAATAGATATAAGTACAAACATATGTATGTATATAAATTTTTAGAGATATAAAAAAAAAAAACAAAAAAAAATTGTTCATATAAATTCATATGGAGTGTTATGTATGAAATTTGGACTTAGAAAAAAAATTAAATAAAAGTTAAAGTTAGTCGGATCAAAAAATGTTAAATTCCTCTTTACTTGTGTAACAACTTTTTCTTAATAATTTTTCTCACAAAATTTTTCTGTTACGAAATATTCGTAAAAAACTTAAAAAGTACACTAGTAAACTACCACTTACGGTTGTCCGATTTGCTCCAAAAGCTTATCAATTCGGGATATTTACGTCAAAACCTTAAATATGAAATTTCAAAAAATTCTGCTCAGTCGTTTAAGCTGTACACGTGCCCACAGACATACCCCACACGCACCCACACACACACTCAGACGGACATCATGCTGAAAATTTTTTTACAGCCTTCTCCACACCGGAGTAGTGCATTTTTGCGAAAATCTCGGGTACAAATTTTTAGTATGAAAACAATACCTACCTTATACATTAATGTATGCGGTCGGTAAAAATCATAGATCATCATAAAAAAATGTTACAACTTAGATTTAAATAGAAATACAATAATAAAAGATTTTAAACATAAAAATAAATGTCTTTTATAAACATAAAATAAACATAATTTATAAATATATATTAAATAATATTATTAATATTATTATATTTTATTTTATTTAATACGTATATATTTTAATTTTATTGTTTTGTTATTATTTGTTGTGTGGTATACATTTTCGATATTATTTTAGTTTATTTATATATTATATTTAAACATAAATCTATAAAACTTTTTAAAATAATTATATTAATTATATTTTATTTTTCGCATTTACAACAAGGGTAAAAAGCGCAACAAAGATATTTTAATGTTTCTTTAGACAGTGTTTTTTCATATAGTATTTTATATTCGCAGTTGAAGTACTTATTAGCTATACGTTCTTTAAAACTATTTATATTTTTCCTTTCACTAATTCTTTTGATTTGCATATCAAAAACATATTTAGGAAACGGTGTCAAGGCCGAATTTACTTTATCATAAATTTCAGAATAAAGAACCCTATTTGAAATCATTTATTTCATTTGATGATAGCTCATTTTTATAATCAAAAGAAACTGCATTCTAGTTTACGCTTGCTTTGCATTGCGGTGGGACTTACTGGTAAACCCAATGAGAGTTTTAATATATTTTCACTTAAAAGTAATTTTAATAACTCACAGCAAGTTTTTGTAAGGTAGAGTGCAGAACAATAATACAAAACATCTTCAGGATTAATATCTAGTCTTATAATTAGTACTGATTTCCCACGGATACTGATAGATTTTACGACGTTCTTATTTATAAACAACAGGTATTTCTCCAGTACATTTTGAACTATAAGTTTCTTCAATTTGGGTTTGATTTTTAACTAAAAATGTATAAGAATTAAAATTTAACTCTATTAATAAATTAACAAGTTAAATGAAAAAATGCAAAAAAAGACAAAATTAATGATCTGTAATTTCTCATTAAACTGTTTGCTAAAAACAAACAGATTTAGAGAACAAGATTTGTTTTTTTTTTCCTTCTTTCTCACCTACAAACTGTTTAATTTTTTAAAAAGTATATTGAGATCTATATATATAAAATGGAATCTTCGTAGTCATGATAATCAATTGTCAGTAACCACTGCTTACACATTTTACAAAATTTCTTTAAAGATCTAACCTCTTTTATATCAGATGGCAAGCTATTGTAATATTTAGGAGCAAGGCAATCATAAAATATTTTGTAATTAGATAATCTACTAAAAAGAATGTAAACTAAATTTAAATTATTAATTCTAAGTTCATAAGAATGACATGTGAGTGTTTGAAAACCGTCTCTGTTATTGAAATATCTTATTAAGCATTTGTAAGCGGAAAGATGTTTTAAAGGTAATTTTTTAGACTCTTGGAATAGTGGCCAGTAATTGAAATACCTATTTTTGAATAAATAATAAATTAATAATACGTAAGATACATTTTTGTGCTAATAGAACCGGTTCCAATGTATTTGAATAGGTACCTCTCCAGCTTGTAATCCCGTATTGGAGTTTCGAAATGATTAGAGCATAATAAATTTTCAAAAGTAAATCTACCAAGCAATAAATTTTCAGTTGGTAAAAGTTTCGTATACAATTTAACATATAATTATGAATTTTGCCAATATACACTTTCCAATTTAAATTATTGTTAATAATTACCCCCAAATATTTGTAATTTTATACAACTTCAATTTCAAAACAATTTGGGGAGCATCTCTGACTGATATTTGTTATGTTTCCCTGGCAGTTTAATTTAGTACAGACAACTCTCGGACAATTAGCTTCATGAAAATAGAATTTTATACTAGAGTTTATTGTATTTTTTAAAACATTCAACTTAAAAAACATTAAATTGGTTTTATTATTTATTATAAGTTTATGAACCATAAACCAATTTCTAAGTAAAGTTATGTCCGTATCTATACTTTTTTGTAGAGAAGTAACATTTATATTACTGTACGAGAGGGAGCAGTGATATTTCCGTTAAATGGTTATGAAAACAAAGAATTTATATAAATTACAAATAATAATGGCCGTAAAGCTGAACTTTGAGGTACACCCGATTTTATAATTTGTTAATCACTTAAGCCACCATCAACCTTTACTAATTGCAATCTGTTAGTCAAATACGATTTAAGAAAGTCCAACATAAAACCTCTAAAGCTTATCGATTCCAATTTTTTAATAAGAATTTTATGATTTATTGTATCTGCTCTGCTGTATCTGTATTTATTGTAAATGCTTTTTTTATATCTATAAATGGAACAGCTGTATGACAATTTCTATTTAAACTTGAATACAATTCCGAACTAAGTTTTAAGATAACATCTTCAGTACATTTATCTTCTAGAAAACCAAATTGATTTTTGTTAAAGTAATTAATGCTGGTAAGAAAACTTAACATTTTTTTACCAATTTTTCGAAGAGTTTTCCTAAGCAAGGTAATAAAGAAATAGGTCTATAGTTTGCTAAATCTAAATTGGATCCTTTTTTAAAAAGTGGTACTACTTCAGCATATTTAAGAACTAAAGGAATTATGTATAGATAAATTGAATATAGAGGTAAGAACAGGACTTACAAAGTTTGCTATTTTTTTTAATAGTATGTTGTTAATGTTATCTTTCGTACATGTTTTTTTATTATATAAAGCTAAAATGCATTGGTATTCTTTTATTGGTGTTATATCTATATACCCAAAAGTATTAGATTACATAATATTCAAACCTAAAGTTCAAACCTAATTTCATTTATAGTGCAACGGCAAATTGTTTTGCCTTATATTCGAGAAAGAGCTTTTTGCTGAGTTGACAAAATATTTGTTAAACCCATTAGCAATATTTTTGTGTACAATTTTTTCATTATTAATTTTAATTTGCTTTATTACATTATTAGTAGGTAACATTTTTGTTCAAAATATTATTCACAATCCCCCATTCCATTTCAGAGTTATCACTATGTTTGATAAATTCAGAAGAATAATAATTATTACGAAGAATAATAATTATTATTACAGATTTAATATAATTTTTAATATCTTTGCAAATATTCTTAAAATATTCTTTCAAATTAGTATTATAGGGATCATTCCTATTTTTTTGCCTATTTGATTTTTATATTTTATTTTAGATAAACGCAAATCAGTCATCCACGGTTTGAGCTTCTTCTTGGCATTAGATTTTTTAATTTCGATAGAACAATTTGAAACATGATCATTTAATATTTGAATGAAATTGGCATAAGCTACCGATGAATCAGATTCATTAAAAACTCGCTCTCAACTTTCAGATTCTAAAACTTGTTTCAAGGAGACATAGTTAATAATTTTATAAAACGAAGGAACTTCTTGGTGTTTTGAGAAAGATATTTGAGAAGATACATTTAGTGTTATCATGTTATGATCAGTTATACCAAAATTTAAATTATCAGCATAGAAATCTAAAGTATTTACATTATTTCGCAATCTTATAAAAATGTGATCTATACATGTACTTCTAAAATTTGTAATACGCGTTGGTGACACTATAAGAGGGAATAATCCGTGCGACGATAACATAAGTAAATAAATTTTTTTTTAAACTCGTGTATTTAATAAGGTCAAAATTCATATCTCCAATTACTAAAATATTTTTTTTTGTCATTGTTTAAGAAACAATCAAATTCATTCAAAAAAATAGAATAATTACAATTGTGTTGTTAAGTTTATATACATCGAAAATCACGAAGTTAATGCCCTCAAAAAGTTTATATACACCGATACACTGAAAATCACGAAGATAATACCCATCTTTAGTTTGTTTTCTTTTTATTCATATTTTTTGAACATTCTTACTTAAAAATAAAAAAATATCTTACACGTCATGCAGTCAGTTAATTAATGACTTTCGTTTTCTTTTCTCTCTTATAAAATCTTAAAGTAGAAAATCACAAATATGTATCTATTCAGAAGAGACCACATTTTTATGTAAGCAAAAAAAATTTCTTTATGCTAACAAAAAATCAAAAACAGGATTACACTTATTCTTTTCAATTTTAAAGATATACTCTGTAGATTTAAAAATAAAAAAAATTTTTGTTTTTTATTTTCATCTAAGAAATTTTCTTACTACTTTTATATGTGCGCCTAGTATTTAAACCAGGTCTACAATTTTGTATATTAGGGTAGACCTCCTTTAAATTACTTAAGTTCAGTTCATTAACCCAGCCTGACAACTTACACAATATCAACAACCTTCACTTTCCTACTATAAAACTATTTGGAACTTATAAGTTAACAACCCACACATACAACCTAACTTAAAACCTAAACTAAAACAATCAAAACAAGCTCTTGACCTACTAACCCAGCATGACCTACATAACCCCAATAATCAAAATGTCAGCATGTCGTGCGATATGGGTTGATTTTTTCCCATCCCAAAGACTCGAACAAATAAAAACAAAGAAACAACACATTGAAAAAAATAGATAGTAATAAGATTTTACCATGTGAAAAGAAGACAAAAAAGGTAGAATGTAAACCAACGGTTTTTAAAAGCGCACATTTACAAACAATACAAACTGTTTAGAATTAAAATTTCATGTAATAAGAAAAAACGTGAAATTAGACTTTTCTAGAAATTTGAGGGGCTGTAACCCTATATAACTAAGAAAAAACGTGGAGCTTTAATTTATATTAAAGAAGAAATTTTTTATTTATGAAGAAAAATGTCTACAGGTGCGTAAGTCACAGGTACCTAAAAATAGCAAATTTTCAATTTTTGAGCCCTAATAGCTCTTAAGCAGGCCGGTACCAAAAAATTTTCTAAGGAAACGTATACTAATTCTAAAAGTTCTTTCTTGTCTCAATTTCAGGTTCATATCTCACAGCGTGCCGGAGTTATGAAAAAAGAAATATCATGCAAAATTTGGTTTTAATAACGGTAAATTTAAATAGTCAATTACAAAATATTGCATAATTTTGATATAATTATATATTGTTATCTACATAAAACAAAATTTTCGGTATTCTAGTGTTTTTAGATTGTAAAACTACTACGCAGAGCCTGAGTAATATACATCTGAAAATAGGGCTTTTTTGAAAATTTGGGGGGCTGTAACTTTATTACCCTATACAATTAAAAGAAACCTTTAACACACGTAAAAATATATTACTGTAGCTTTAATTTTTTTGTCTTGCCGAAGAAAAATGTGTACAGGTGCCTAAGTTACAGGTGTTTAAAAATAGCAAATTTTCAAATTTTGAGCCCTAATAGCTCATAAACAGGGGGTTGTACAAACATTTTCTGAGAAAACTTATCCTAATTCTAAAAGTTCTTTCTTGCCTCAAAATTTCAAGCCTCTATCTAAAAGCGTGCCGGAGTTATGAAGGTGGAAAAATCATGCACAATTAGGTTTTCACATAACAGTTAATTTAAACACTAAATTTAAAAAATATATACAATTTTTGTATTGATTTATAAAGCTAAAGAAAATTTCTGTCGAATGGCGTTTTCAGATTCAAAATATGTTGAGCGGAACATGAAATATACACGTTTAAAAATAGGGCTTTTTCAAAGTTTGAGGGGCTGTAGTTCCCTGATGGATGGGGCTACATGAAAAAGTTGTTCCACAAAATTAATTTTTTTATGAAACCTACTCATGGTTAAAATTTTTTTTCTCTATCTTTAACGGTGTAGAAGTTTTATATACAGACGGACGGACGGACAGAGTGAAACTTATAGGCACATTTTTTCAAATTTTTTTTTGAAATTTGCTAAAACCTAATATGAAACGATTTGGCATATGAAATTTCACTATACAGTATGTCGAAAGTGTAAAACGCAAAACAAATTTAAATAAATTGTAGTTTTAAGATTTAAAAATTTTTTTTTGTTATTTTAGAATATTTAATCCAAAATTTTAAAAACGATTTACTGAAACAAATAATTTTAAGCTGCAAGAAAAGTATAAGGAATCAAAATAGGATTTTGAAATATATTATATATATTTTTTACAAATGTTGAACCCTAAACATTTTATATCTTATATAATTCTTTAACATTTTTATTAAAGTTTTTTGAATTCTGACTCTAATGTTCTCTTTTCACTTCAAATTTGTCCTTTGCATATAATAATTTTGAAAAGAATGATACCTATATGTAAGTGCAAATTTTGAATATTTGTATTCAAAAAGTATTGTATTCGATATTTTATTTGGTAGCAAAATAGATACAATTAAGTTGAAGAAGAAGTTGCTACTAAATAATATAACGAATACAATGTTTTTTGAATGTAAGTGTTCGGAATTTGCACTTGTCTTATTTTTTTTAGAAATTGCACTTGTATCCTTTTGCTTCTAAACCTTTCTATTTATTGCATCATTGTACATGATATATGAATATGAAATTCACACAATAACTATATATGTAAAGAATACATACATACATACAAATCCAATATGAATAGCTGTAAAAAAGGTGATCTTAAAAAGTAATTTAAAATTCATACATTTACCGTACATACTCATATAAATAATAATTTGTTTTTGAAAAACAATTAAACATATTTTTTCATTCATTAAAAATATTAAAATGTTTAAACATATTAGGTTTTTAAAATATTTTATGACATCAATAATATAAATGTATCTAATGTTTTTCGGATTTTTTTATTTACTTTCGGTCACGCTTTATCGCTTCTATTTAAAAATTATGTAACCAAAATAACTTTCATACATATTACCTAATTTAAAATAAAAAACACAAAGAAACAATTTAAATTTATTTTATAGAAACATACATCTATAACATAATACACAAGATGTTGGCGAGACCTTGCCAAAATGTAAAAAATATTATTTTATTTCTATAATAAACCACTCACACTGAATGTAAACTAAATTGGCAATGATGAAATATTTAAAATATTTTAAATATTTATTTAATAATTTAAAATTTTATTATCAGAGATCTTCGACTAAAAGTATTATCAGAGAAACAAAATTTTCATTAAAACTAAGAATTTTAAGATTTTTTACTTTTTAAAAACTACTTTCGATACAATTTAAAGCAAATTTTTAAATTTGATCGCCACAACCATTATGAACTTGTCGCAGCGGTAAATTAAAAATAACTTATTAATCTTCTGTTGGCAGTTTCGAAATGATTCTTTGTTTTGAAAAAAAAAAAATAAAATTAAAAGACCTGAAAGTGAAAAGAGCAAAGTTTATAGTAAGCCTCGTATAAGAAAAAAATAATAGGCCGATTATATTCTTGATTTTGTTTTCACTATTATAAAAGCTGGTAAAAGCCTCGCAACGGACTTTAAAGTAGTAAAGTAGTATTTATTTAGGTTGAAATTTTGAATTTTAAGCTGAATTTTTGATAAAATATTGGAATTTTTTTTATTAATATAAAATTTGGCAGACTTAGATAATTACATTTCATAACAGAAGTCAGAAACTTACTAAATATTATAGAAACGGATATTTTTCTTAAAAAAAAAAAAATTACATAGAAAACATTATTTTAGTAGCCTTCTCTCACAATAGATTGATAATTGTGTACTAATTTATTATTAGACCATTAATAATATTGTTTACCATCGAAAAAAATAAGATTTATTAGATAATATCATCAGATCAGATTTTTTTTTAAATTGCTTAGTATGTGTAAATTTCGTCACGGAAATTCTTTTCAAGCTAAAATAAATAAACGTAAAAGACTTGAAAGTAGTTTGTGAAATAAAGTTAAAATTTTTGATATAATGCAGAAAAATTAAAAACTTTATTTTAATATAAAACTCGGGGGGCCTCGGTGGCCTAATGGGCAAGAGCGTATAAAATAAGCTGTAAACACCGAGGGAGTGTGGGTTTGAATCCCACACACGTCGTAAGCGTTATTCCTCCTTATGCTCCAGTTATAGCTATCATTGAAATTCTTCCGGAAAAAATGTTTCATTGAAAACTTATACTTTTTTCCGTATGCCTATATAAAGCAATCGCCTGATTATAGCAATCAGAGAAAACTGTCAGTTAAATTATTTGTCAAAAGGCAAATGACAATAATGAAGGCAAAGTAAAAATAAATGTAATTTAAATTTTTGTTAGCGTTATTTCGATGTTTGCAAAATTATATTAATTTATATTTTATTATTTTAATTTATATAATTACTATTGGTAGAAAATGGTACTAACAAAGAATAAACAAGGTAGAATGTAAACCAACGGTTTTTAAAAGCGCACATTTCCAAAACTCAATACAAACTGTTTAGAAGTGTGACTTGCACAAAAATTTGAAAATTTCATGTAATAAGAAAAAATGTGAAAATAGGACATTTTTGAAATTTTGAGGGGCCGCAAGTCCGGAATCCTATATAACTAAAAAAAGCCGTTATCACACGTAAAAATATATTATTGAACCTTTAATTTTCATGTCTTGCCGAAGAAACATTTTTACAGCTGCCTAAGTTACAGGTGTCTAAAAATAGCAAATTTTTAATTTTTGAGGCGTAATAACTCTTAAAAAGGGGGCGATACCAAAAAATTTTCTGAGGAAATACTAAGTTCAGTTATACTAATTCTAAAAGTTCTTCCTTGTCTCAAAATTTCAGGTTCCTATCTAAAGGCGTGCCGGAGTTATGAAAAAAGAAATTTCATGCAAAATGTGGTTTTCACATAACGGTAAATTTAAATAGTAAATTTCAACATATTACACAATTTTGATACTGTTTTATATAGATAATAAAATTTTCGATCTTCTGGCCGTTTTAGATTGCAAAACTATTATGCAGAAGCTGAAGCTGATACATCCGAAAATGGGGCTTTCATCTGGAAAATGGGGCTGGAGCTCTTCATTTCAATGATAACTATAACTGGCGCCTTACGACATGTACAGCCACTCCTGAACAGGAAAGGCTGTGTAATTTCCTCTCCACATTTATGTGGCAGAGAAATACATTAAAAAAAAATAAAATAAAATAAAACTCGGTATATTTAGATAAATATTATGTTATTACGAAAACCCTAAGATTGATAGAAATATTTTTGTATAAAAAAAGTAACACTAATTATTTAATATATGTCCATGTGTCATATTATATTGCTTAAATTTTGTGTGAATTTCCACATGGAGAACATAAAATTTCAACTCGAGCTAAAATATAATAACACATTCAGGGCGGCGATTGATGGCGGTTTTGCTTTTCCTAAGGGAAGTGGGAATCTTCCAAAGACACCAAGAATGTCCCCCTTGGTAGTGTCAGATTCTTACTGACTAAACCCACCTCCCCCTTTAGCCAATATAATGGGATGAAACCCTTACCTGCGAACGCAGCATATTGGCTAGGGAGTAGGGATAGGAAAGGATAGGAAATGGATACGGAAACATTGAATTGGGAGTGGGACTGTAAGGAAACAATGAATCCGCCTTATTATTACTATTTTGCTAACAGTGACTAAAGCCGTCACATTAGTTACAACATGTAGTAGTGTATAGTAACTACATGAGATAATTATTGAAGGCAACCCCCACTGTCACTGTAGCGGTTACTATTATTGGTATTAGCATTCTTATTAATATTATTATTAATTTACTACAGAGTCAGCGCCATCAGTGGATTACAATGTGCAGTAGTATATAACACCTTACTTGCATGATATAACCAAAGATAGCTCCACTGTAGTAGTTATTATTATTATTACTATTATTATTATTGTTATAATTATTGTTATTATTACTATTATTATCATTATTATTACGATTATTATTATTATTATTATTTTTATTATTATTATTATTATTATAATTATTATTATTATTATTATTGCTATTATTGTTATTATTTTACTACAGAGTCAGCGCTATCCGTGGATTACAACGTGCAGCAGTATATAACACCTTACTTGCATGATATAACCAAAGATGGCTCTACTGTAGCAGCTACTATTATTATTGTTATAATTATTGTTATTATTACTATTACTATTATTATCATAATTATTACTATTATTATTATTATTATTATTACCATTATTACTATTATTATTTTTATTGTTATTATTTTACTACAGAGTCAGCGCCATCAGTGGATTACAATGTGCAGTAGTATATAACACCTTACTTGCATGATATAACCAAAGATGGCTCCACTGTAGCAGCTATTATTATTATTATTATTACTATTATTATTATTATTAATATTATTTTAATATTATTATTGTTATTATTACTACTATTGATTATACGATATACATTATTACGATATAAAAGTACTACATATTTTTTTTATTTATGACCTGACTGGGGTTTGAACCCAAGACCCTTCGATTGAAAGGTTGGCGACTTAACCACTGCGCCATGAGTCAGGACCTGCTTGTCACCGCTACAAGCAAGATTATATTATGAAGCGAAGAAGATTAAAATATCTTAAAATTTTCAATTTCTATGAGTTAAAGATAGTAACATCTACATTAGGAAAAACAGCACAAGTAAAGTTTATAAAATTAAATCTGTTAACGATATTAATTTCATTAAGAAAACTTTTAATATCACTAGTTAAATTAGCTAACAAACTTTTAGAATTAAAAACATTAAAAAACCTTTATTATTTATTTAATTGTTTACTTAAATTTTATTTGTCAACTTTTAAACATTTATATTATTATTATTACTATTATTATAATTATTGTTATTATTACTATTACTATTATTATTATTAATATTATTAATGTTATTATTACTACTATTAATTATACGATATACATTATTACGATATAAAAGTACTACATATTTTTTATTTATGACCTGACCGGGGTTTGAACCCAAGACCCTTCGATTGAAAGGTTGGCGACTTAACCACTGCGCCATGAGTCAGATAAAATGAGCCATGACTCAGTCAGGTTGGCGAATTTTGGATCAAAATGGCATAAAAAATTGTTTTTGAATTTTATATCGATTTTTTTCTAAAAAAAGTTTTGACCTGGAGTGGCAGCATGTAAAACGTGACGTTAAAAAATAAACGAAACAAAATTTGTGCGAAACAGAAATTTTTTGGTAGCACGGAAAACGTCACGTTAAAAATTTATATTCGAAAATTCGAAAATTATTTTGACAACCGAAGTGACGTATCAAAAATTTCAAAAACACCAAAAATAATAATAAACAAAAAAATAAGTATATAGACTATAGAGGCAAATCAAAATAAATTTTAAAATATTTCAGGTAAGTTTATTATAAATAAATAATGTTTGTTTTTGAGTCATCAGATGAAAGTTCTTCCGACGATGAAAGAAAAACCCAAAGCACTGTTCCTTTTAATAGTTCTTCTAGGGCAGGAATCCCACCAATGTTACAAATTTATTGAATGTCGGTACTTAGAGTATTTCACTTGGCTTTTTCTCTTATTGTTAAGTAATTGAAATCAAATAGAAAATGTTAAATATTGGATATTATCTATGTATTAATATTGAACATTATAACAGGAATTAAAGTAAATAAAAAATAAAAAAATATTTTCAATCAAATAAATTATTTTTTTTGTTAACTTTTTAATGTATGTACCTAGGTAAAACGTATTGAATGTTAAAATATATTAACATTTAATATAGTTAAAAGTCTTGAAAGACACTATGAACAACGGATCTCTGTAGAATTGTTATGGGAGCAAATTTAAATTAAAACTCATTTTTAATTTAAAAAGAAAATTTTATTTTTAGAGTTATAAATAATATATTGATATAAAAAAACAATTAAATTTAGCAACTTAACTAAGCAACGATAACAAAACTATAACTTTCAAAAATCAACGTCACATTAAAAAAAAACGAACGTGACGTTCCCTGCATGCTATCGAAAAAACGTATCGTTTCCATTTTTGACAGAAAATTAACGTCACGTTACTTGTATGCTACCAAAATGGTTGTTACGTTTTTTTAACGAACGTAACAAAATTTCATGCTGCCACTCCTGACCTCTAAAAAAAGTTTTGACTTTTTTTTCAAGTCAAATTTTTTCCGTTCTTTTCTAAAAAAAAAATGCAAAACTGAAAAAAATGTTCGTGTTCTTTTCTGAAAAAAAATTAGGGCAAAACTCGCATAGGGCAACATTTTTTTTAAAAAACTTGACCTGACAATATTGACGGGGCAATAAAATGAGTCTTACAATCTCCAGAATGACAACATTAAAAAATATATGTATATAACTGTCACTGTCAGTTAAATAGTAAGTAGTAATTAATGACAATATAAAAATACATTATTTTCATTTATTTGGTTGAGTTTTGAAAAATATCTAGTTTATAAAAAAAAAATTTATATTTGATTAGAAACATAAGTTTAAAATTTTTTAAATAAGTAAAATATAATTTGTAGATAAAGAAATCAGTGCAGCAAACTGAAAAAAAAAATGTTGCCCTTTTTCTGTTCTATTCTAAAAAATTTTCAGGTCAAAACTGAAAAAAAAGTGCAAAACTAGAAAATATAGGTTTGACTTTTTTCAGTTTTGCACTTTGTCAGGTCAAACTTTTTTTTTTCAGAAAAGAAAACGACATTAATGTCACAATATAAGTACATTATATTGTTTTCACGGCTACAAAATTGTAAAATATAAATTTTTCAGCCGAGCAAAAAAATCGCCGCATACAATTGCCATGCCCAAATGCATATGATATTTGGGTGTGGCAATTGTAAGTAACCAAGGACAATATTTTATTAAATTATTCATTTAAAAGTTGAAATTAAAAAAAAAACGGCAATTTGTTTATTTTCAAAAATAAACAACAATGATATTTTACAATAAAATCACAAAGGGAAGTAAAAAAATTCAAACAATAATCGAAAATATTAAAAAATTATTATCAAAAACCTAGTTATAAACCCTTAAAATTAACTAGGGCTTTCAAAATCCCGGTTCATTTTGACAGCAATTTTAAATATGAAAAACCTAGCTATAAAGTACGCATAAATCTGGTTTCTTCGAAGAATCTGGTTTTAGTTCATAGTGTGAACATAGTATTACAGTAATTTCAATAACAGAATAGTTTTGAAACGAAGAAACATATATTTTACCTACTTTTCCTATTGGTTTTTTTTTTAAGTAGTTGTAAAAAATTAATTAATATGTGTAAAAAAAGAGTGGCCTTATTGTAATAGATAATCTTTGATCAAACCATTTCGCTTCATTTTTTTTTCTCTCTTTTCTTGTTAGTATTAGTAATATTAAGTAAGAAATTGGTAAGAAACGTTATGTGTATTATTATTTATTAGTATTATATTAAGTAAATAATATTGTGATGGTGTCTGCTCTAAAATTTAAAAAAAGGAAATGCGAATAGCAGCAGCAGCAACAGCAGCAGAAGATTGTTTTTTATTATATTGAGATATAATATTATTAACAGCACAAATAATATTATTAATAACACAATATTAATTACTAAACAGTAAATACTAACAAAGCAAAGCGAAAAGCAAATGATTGAGCAAATGAAAAAAAGAGCAAAGAGAAAAAAATTGTTATTATTTAGTTTTGTTTAAAAAAAAAAATAGAACAATCATAAATTTCATATTTCATAATATTGTACTGAGTATTGGTGTGGTTGACATTAACAATTAATATTTATGTTTAATTATGAGCAAAAATAATTCCTGCATCAGCTTACCAGGGTTGTCACTTTGGTAATTTTCTACCAAATTTGGTAATCTTTTTGGTAGTTGGGTAATTTTTTTGATAATTTGGTAATTTTTTGAAATAATTTGAAAAATAGCAAAAATTAAAATCAGAAAAAAAAAATCCATTTTTGAAAATAATGAACTATGAAATTAAAATAGTGTGTGACCACCACATAATTACATAGCTTTAACGTAATTACAAAACATTAACGAAATATTTTAAGTTTGTTTAAAACAAATTTTTTTAATTTTATTAAAAATCTAAATTTTTTATGTTTGTTTAAAATGGAAAAATAAGTTACAAATTTGCTAAAATAATTTAAGACATAATTCATAATAAACTTCTTCCTGAAGATATCTTTTGAACAAAAAAGCTCGGCTTGTTGATGTAGATGAATCTCACTCGCAAGTTGAACAAGATAATAGATCAGCTACGGTGACTGTGAGAAAATTAGATGAATTTGATTGTGAAGAATTAAATAAAAGTTCAGCAAGTAATGAACGTGAAAAATACCATAAGAAATTCCAGATGCAGTGGACAGAGAAATTTTCATGGCTAAAAGAGAAGAACAGAAGTGGCTAAGGAACTGGATAAAGGAAATATATCGGCTTGTAGAGTTTGGTCTGCCAAAAATGAATTTTAGTTTAAGTTATATATATATACAATTTTTTGCGTTCTAGGTTTTACATATTTTACTTTAAAAATTTTATGTTCCTTGATAATTAATATTGTTTGTTGATAAATAGTTACGTGGTTTAAGTTTTAACATTTTTTGATTCTTCAGAATTTGTTATTTTTTTTTTAGTTTTTGTATATATGAATTGTTTTGTTTGTTTTATTATATTGCATTTGCATATATGAGTAGTATCAGTAGTATGGATATGCCGGTTCTGGTGCAGGAGGAGCTTTTTTTAAAGCCTTTAGTCCTCCTAAAAGTATGCAAAAAAGTATGTGCATACAGTCGTCCAAAAAGTATGCAAAATGAGTAAAAAGGATTGTGTCTTTGATATTTTAAATTAAAAAAGCTATTGTGCTGAATATTTTAAATTAGGATAAAAATATGAAAAGTTTTTAAAGTTTGATTTAAAAATTTCAAAGTTTGATTTAAATACAAAATTATTATTAAAGTTTAAACATATTTACCAAACGTCAAATTTACATTCTATTATAACAATTTGAGTTCTCCTAACCTTATGCAAAAAATTAGTAGGGTGCAGATATGAAAAGTTTTCAAAGTTTGGTTTAAAAGTTTTTAAAGTTTATTATTATTAAAGTTTATTAATTATTCTAAATTTAACTTTGTGGTTACTACATCAGTTATGTTTTAATTTGCAATTTAAAAAGCTTAAGCTGTAGTGCTGAATATTTTAAATTAGGATAAAAATATGAAAAGTTTTTAAAGTTTTAGGGTTTTAGTTTATTCTAAAAAATGTTCAGGTCAAAACTGAAAAAAAAGTGCAAAACTAGAAAATATAGGTTTGACTTTTTTCAGTTTTGCACTTTGTCAGGTCAAACTTTTTTTTTCAGAAAAGAAAACGACATTAATGTCACAATATAAGTACATTATATTGTTTTCACGGCTACAAAATTGTAAAATATAAATTTTTCAGTCGGGCAAAAAAATTGCCGCATACAATTTCCATGCTCAAATGCATATGATATTTGGGTGTGGCAATTGTAAGTAACCAAGGACAATATTTTATTAAATTATTCATTTAAAAGTTGAAATTAAAAAAAAAACGGCAATTTGTTTATTTTCAAAAATAGACAACAATGATATTTTACAATAAAATCACAAAGAGAAGTAAAAAAATTCAAACAATAATCGAAAATATTAAAAAATTATTATCAAAAACCTAGTTATAACCCTTAAAATTAACTAGGGCTTTCAAAATCCCGGTTCATTTTGACAGCAATTTTAAATATGAAAAACCTAGCTATAAAGTACGCATAAATCTGGTTTCTTCGAAGAATCTGGTTTTAGTTCATAGTGTGAACATGGTATTACAGTAATTTACCTACTTTTACTATTGGTTTTTTTTTAAGTAGTTGTAAAAAATTAATTAATATGTGTAAAAAAAGAGTGGCCTTATTGTAATAGATAATCTTTGATCAAACCATTTCGCTTCATATTTTTTTCTCTCTTTTCTTGTTAGTATTAGTAATATTAAGTAAGAAATTGGTAAGAAATATTATGTGTATTATTATTTATTAGTATTATATTAAGTAAATAATATTGTGATGGTGTCTGCTCTAAAATTTAAAAAAAGGGAACGCGAATAGCAGCAGCAACAGCAGCAGAAGATTGTCTTTTATTATATTGAGATATAATATTATTAACAGCACAAATAATATTATTAATAACACAATATTAATTACTAAACAGTAAATACTAACAAAGCAAAGCGAAAAGCAAATGATTGAGCAAATGAAAAAAAGAGCAAAGAGAAAAAAATTGTTATTATTTAGTTTTGTTTAAAAAAAAAAAATAGAACAATCATAAATTTCATATTTCATAATATTGTACTGAGTATTGGTGTGGTTGACATTAACAATTAATATTTATTTTTAATTATGAGCAAAAATAATTCCTGCATCAGCTTACCAGGGTTGCCACTTTGGTAATTTTCTACCAAATTTGGTAATCTTTTTTGGTAATTTGGTAATTTTTTTGATAATTTGGTAATTTTTTGGAATAATTTGAAAAATAGCAAAAATTAAAATCAGAACCAATCTTTGAAAAAAAATCCATTTTTGAAAATAATGAACTATGAAATTAAAATAGTGTGTTGCCACCACATAATTACATAGCTTTAACGTAATTACAAAACATTAACGAAATATTTTAAGTTTGTTTAAAACAAATTTTTTTAATTTTATTAAAAATCTAAATTTTTTATGTTTGTTTAAAATGGAAAAATAAGTTACAAATTTGCTAAAATAATTTAAGACATAATTCATAATAAACTTCTTCCTGAAGATATCTTTTGAACAAAAAAGCTCGGCTTGTGGATGTAGATGAATCACTCACAAGGTGAACAAGATAATAGATCAGCTACGGTGACTGTGAGAAAATTAGATGAATTTGATTGTGAAGAAATAAAAGATCAGCAAGTAATGAATGTGAAAAATACCATAAGAAATTCCAGATGCAGTGGACAGAGAAATTTTCATGGCTAAAAGAGAAGAACAGAAGTGGCTAAGGAACTGGATAAAGGAAATAAATCGGCTTGTAGAGTTTGGTCTGCCAAAAATGAATTTTAGTTTAAGTTATATATATATACAATTTTTTGCGTTCTAGGTTTTACATATTTTACTTTAACAATTTTATGTTCCTTGATAATTAATATTGTTTGTTGATAAATAGTTAAGTGGTTTAAGTTTTAACATTTTTTGTTTCTTCAGAATTTGTTATTTTTTTTTAGTTTTTGTATATATGAATTGTTTTGTTTGTTTTATTATATTGCATTTGCATATATGAGTAGTATCAGTAGTATGGATATACCAGTTCTGGTGCAGGAGGAGCTTTTTTAAAGCTTTTAGTCCTCCTAAAAGTATGCAAAAAAATATTTGCATACAGTCGTCCTAAAAGTATGCAAAATGAGTAAAAAGGATTGTGTCTTTGATATTTTAAATTTAAAAAGCTATAGTGCTGAATATTTTAAATTAGGATAAAAATATGAAAAGTTTTTAAAGTTTTGTTTCAAAATTTTAAAGTTTGATTTAAATACAAAATTATTATCAGAGACTACATAGAGATGTCCAAATGGCAACAAAAAAGTTTAGATGTCGCTACAATATCGATTTTGAAATTTAGTCTCATTTTTCAACTTTTTTTTTTAAAGTTTCTTAAAGCAAGTTTTGGTCTCGGATATTTTTTTTTTTCATATATGTACATAAATGAACTTTCGTATGATTGGTATGGATGATAGAAATAACAAGTAACATGCATATATGAATATGATCATATGATATCAAATGACATATTATGATATACATAATCTGATCAGTATCTAATATAATTTTTATATTATATATGCATTATGCCATATTATGCATTTATATTACTTGAACCAGCTTGCCTACATGCTTATTAAATTGTGAAAGTGTGTGTGAATCAAAATTAAATATAAATAGAAATACACATAAATACTATCGGCACTTTTTATATATGTATAAATCAAAAATCAATACATATTTATATTTATATTTTGTTTTGTGTAAATGTAATTATGTTCCAATTTGATATGATTTGATAATTTTTATGAATATGTACAGTATCCAGCAAATGTCATGCCACTTTTCTAATTGGTATAATTTTTAATTAAAAAAATGTTTAGAAGAATTTTAAAGTATTATTTTTTATTTCAGTTATTTTTATTTGATAGGTATATTATATTATCTTCAAAAAATACCCACATATATATGTAGGTATACTGTTATCAATATAACAATATGAGTCATGAGATCAAAAAATAAAATAAAATCATAATACAAAAAATTTTGTTACTTTGTTTGTTTTTCCCTGAAGTTATAAAGTTAAAAATATTATTAGAAAAAATTCGAACGCCTATATTATTTTATTGCTTTTCTATATATATTTTTTTAAATTACCATTACTTTTGCTGGATACTGTATATTAAATCAGTTAAATTTAGTTAAATAAATAATGCAGTTAAATCAGATGATTTTCATAAAATAGATAACATTCATCCCATCTGATACCATATAATATACGATATACCATTTGATACATTCAAAAAATTGTGCTTGTAGTAGTGAAATACTGAATGCATATGAATGATAACCTTGAAATGTTTTTTCTTGTTGTTTTTAGAAAAGTCAACATTATAAAATAATCTATTTTTATTTAATTTTTTTCTATATGAAATATTTAGCTAAATGTTCCATATTTTTTGTAAAGTGATATTTAGAATGTCTTCTTTATCATATTGAAAATTTACGTTTCTACTCGACATATTAAATATATATTTTCTCAAATACATTTTCCCATTTTTGCCTTATTTTTCTATTTTAAAAGTTATTTTGTCATCGCTTTGCTTTAAAAAGTTTAATAATCACAAGGATAAAAAAATTTTGAAAATGCATAAAATATATGAATGATCATTTTACACCAGATTTTACAGAAGATTCTGGTTTTCGCTAAATTCTTTTAGCTATGACACAAACTAAATATTTCTGTGCTTTAAGATTTTTAAAACTAGCCAGTTTTAGCTGGCCCGTTTGAAAAAAAATTAGTACAAATTTTTGTATGAATTTGTACATCTCTATGTAGTCTCTGTTATTATTAAAGTTTAAACATATTTACCAAACATCAAATTTACATTCTATTATAACAATTTGAGTTCTCCTAACCTTATGCAAAAAATTAGTAGGGTGAAGATATGAAAAGTTTTCAAAGTTTGGTTTAAAAGTTTTTAAAGTTTATTATTATTAAAGTTTATTAATTATTCTAAATTTAACTTTGTGGTTACTACATCAGTTATGTTTTAATTTGCAATTTAAAAAGCTTAAGCTGTAGTGCTGAATATTTTAAATTAGAATAAAAATATGAAAAGTTTTTAAAGTTTTGTTTAAAAATTTCAAAGTTTGGTTTAAATACAAAATTATTATTAAAGTTTAAACATATTTACCAAACGTCAAATTTACATTCTATTATAACAATTTGAGTTATCCTAACCTTATGCAAAAAATTAGTAGGATGAAGATATGAAAAGTTTTTAAAGTTTGGTTTAAATACAAAATTATTATTATTAAAGTTTCACCATATTTACCAAAAGTCAAATTTCCATTCCATTATAACAATTTGAGTCCTTCTAACCTTATACAAAATAGTTTATTTGTCTACACTCGTCGAAAAGTATGCAAAAAAACGTTATGAGTAAATAGGGTTGATTCTTGCTGATTTTTTAAATTTATAAAATAATTTAAAATTTAATTAAAAGTTATTGAATATTTTAAATTAAACTTAGTGGTTAGTATATCAATTATGTTTTAATTTAAAATTTAAAAAGCTTAAGCTATAGTACTGAATATTGGTAAAAATATGAAAAGTTTTTAAAGTTTGCTTTAAATACAAAATTAAAAAAAGTTTTAAAACTTGATGTGAATACATTTAAGTTTTAAGTTGAACAGTTGTAATTAAATAAAATATTATAACAAAACATTACATTTAAAAATTATTTATTTATTTATTCTTAATTACAATTAAAATTATAATTAACAAAAATTTTTTTCTAACATTTAAAAATTATTTTGTATATGTACATTTAAAAAAAGCGGTTTAAATAAAACGGTAAAAATTATATTGTTAATAATATAAGCCGTGGTCATGAAATACAAATTAAAAACGTGATCAAGTTCAAGTTAAAAGTAAAAAAAATTAATAAAACCTAGGTTTTGTTTTTTAATATTAAATAACAGCATTGCATTTCTTACTAAAAGCAAAGATAATATACTATATAGATGTTGCGAAGCTGTATAAAATAAAAACCTTAAAAATTCAAGCTCTTTAAAATTTATTAAAAAATTGTAAAAGCTTTATTTATTCTATTCTCAAATCTCAATTGAAAAACTTTTAAAAACAATAACATAATAACAAAAAAAAAAGCTTTGCGTAGCTTCAATAGAATTAAGAATATTAAAACATAAAATTGCTAATATCAGCAGATCGTCATCGTGTACTAAACGGATAGCAAAGATAATATGTATTATGTATAATAGATATGTATGTAAATTATATATATGTATATGTATATTATATTTGTGGATATATATAGTAGCAGATAGTAGTTATAAAGTAATTAATACATATCTAACAAAATTGAACACTAATATAAAAAAATAAATTAATGTTTTTATATTTTTTTAGATAAGGAAATATAATAAATAATTATGACAATAAAGAAAATATATTCATGTATGTACATATATAGTTTCTTTATATGTATATATCCAATTCTATAATCTATCCAAATCTATCAATATTCCAAATAATCTACATATAATCTATTCTATATGCTTCCATAATAATAAAGCAATTTTAAATTTATTTTGATTCCCGGCTGGGTACAATAATTATAACATAAAAAAAAAAAATATTCATATATCGCAATATATAAATACTTAATATATCACATAATATCTCGTACACCCCACATTCCTACCAGGAAACAGGGGTTATAGCTACCTGGCACATTTATGTACCACGGTACCTGTATATAAATAAATAAATTTATTTTGTTTTTTTTTCACTATTTAGCATCATTCAATAAAAAATCATTTGATAAAGTACCTAATAAAGTGCTTTATTGATTTTTATAGTTTTTGTAAAGATAATAATGTAGGTACATACATTTAAGCATGATTTTTGATTTAAATTTAATTTTAATAGTAAGTAACTACCAATTGACGATTAGTCTTTTATGAAATGTGTATGAATGTACATTTATTTTTTTAATTTAATAATAATAAATTTTTAATATACTATTTCAATACTTAAAGGTCTATGGTTATTCAATCTAAAATTAAAAAAATTCTCGTAATAGGTGAATTAATAATTTTGATTTAAATATAAAAAAATAAAACTAGGAAAATCCATTCATTTAAAAATCTAATTAATTCTAAATAAAATCTCAGCAATTTAAAAAAAAACTAATTTTAACATCAAAAAAACTAGTTCGTCTTGCCTTTGAATTTATATTTTTCAATTAATTATAAATATGCCGGCTGTTCGTATTTGTTGTATCAGTTCATGTCGAAGCACATCCCGAGTTGAAAATTTAAAATTTTTCAGATTTCCCCCTCGAAGTACCTCTAGATATGCATCATGGGTTACGGTTTGTCCGCAATCTTATGATTATATTAAGACTTTGAAAACGCCATATATTTGCCAGCGACATTTTGAGAATACTTTTTTGGGATCAAGAAGGTTGTATTCAAATGCGATTCCTATACTTTTTTTAACGGAAGAGTCTGATCAGAATGCTGACGCTCCAATTAATATTATTGTGGATGATGATATTAACATGAGTAAATTAGATCAGATGAATTTTGAAGTTAATATAGTTGAAGAACAGGTTAGTACACAATGTACACAATGTCATAAAAGAGAAAAGAATTTGGCATATTATAGATCTTTGACAGGAAAGTTGCAAAACAAAATTAAAATTTTAAAAAATGATATTTTAAATTTAAGGTCTAAAACTAAATTATTAAATAGATTAAAAAAAATAAAACTTCACAAAAAACCGGGTCAACATCTACTCATGTTACCCAGCCATTAACTGACCGAGATATTTTTTGTAATATGCAATACAGAATTTTATTTTTATGATTTTTTATTAACAAAATTAGTGTTAGAAATTAGGTAACAAGCAATTAAAAATACATATAAAATTTTATTAATTTTTAATCTTTGCATTATTTAATTTCATTTATAATAAATAAAATGAAATAAAATCAAAAGGAATTTATATTAAAATCAATTTAATGAAAATGTTAATTAGATAACCAAAAACTTAGAAGTGAACATAACATTTATTATTAAAACAAAAATAATAATAAATAATAATAATGGAATTATAATAATAATAATACCTAGTTAATCTAATTCAAAACGGAAAACGAGCCTCGGTCAGTTTTTTCGTTTAACAATTTATGAATGGATAAAATGGATAGGAGTCGTGGTGGATACACTGACCCAGGCATGTATGTGGGATTACAATGTTAAACTCAATTATTCTAGTGAACATGGTCACTCTATTTCTCAGATGTTAAACTCTCCAAGCAAGTTTAAGAAAGCGGTAAAACTTCTTTCTTTTTCTTGTAATTATAATTTAGAAGCACTTGCATTACAACGTGGACGTAGTTAAACGTAATACAACGAGCAGTACATAAAGTAAATTCGATTTTGTAATTAAATTAATATTGTAATAAGAAATAATTGAAAAAAAAGAATTAATTAAGAACATATTTATTAAGAACATATTTGAATACTTTGAAACTTTATTTTATAAAAAAAAATACTAAAAGTAAACTTAAATATAATAAAACAATTTTGAATTTGTGTTAGTTTAAAATAATTTAAATTTCATATTAATAAAATATTTTTGGATTTACAATTTTATTAATAATTATTATTAAACATTTAAGTCTAAATTAAACAAACGTGTTTTATTTTAATAAATTTAATAAATTAATAAAATAAAACCACATGTATAGGACGGCAGACTCCAATCCAATATATCATAGGATATTATAATAAGCGTTGTTTTCTATGTTACAGTTTTTAATTTTTAAGAATTGTTATTTGGTTTAAACTTGTTTTTTTTAGAAATATTTTTTTTTTAACATAAATTAACATTTTTTTTTTAAATTGTTTTTGTGGATTAGGTCTCTTGGCATACCACATTAAAAAAACGCGCCTTATTGTTTACGCGCTCAGGGTGGTGTGGAAATAAGGAAATAAGGATATAAACTTATATATGTATATATATTATTCTTAGACAGAATTGTATACATACAAAATATATAGTAAAAGTGATATAACATGTAAAATCTATACTAAAGGTAATTTTAACACTTACATAGTTTTCGATTTAACGTCATAAAGACATAATTTTTAAAATTTTTTCTAATTATATGAAATAAAAAAAAATCATACCTATTGAACATAATATGTTATAAACATTATTTCATATTTTATACTTTTATAATAATAATTTTTATACCTATAGTTGGTATTAATAAACAACAACTAAAATTCAAACAAATATAAAATAATGTTTTTTATTATTTTTGCTTTTTTTTAAAGGTAGCATCTATAAAAAATTTTTGTTTTAAAATTTATATGGAATGCTATTTCTTTAAGCATTATAATGCGCTTTGTTTGTAGATAAATAAAAGCAACTACAAAATATTAGAATGTCTTTACCAACTTACATACATACTCATATTCATAATAACAGGTACATACATAATTATACTCATTTTTATACCCTACACATTAAGTATAGGGTATATTAACTTTGGTATGGTGTTTGTAACCACCAAAAGGAAGCGAGTTAGGTATAGACATGTATATATATTCTGAATCAGGATCACCGCCGGAGTCGATTTAGCGATGTCCGTCCGTCCGTCCGTACGCACGATAACTCAAAAAATAATGATGCTATCTTGATGAAATTTATACTGTAGGTTAAAAATGACTAAGGTAAGGCGGGGATTGTAAATGGGCGAAATCGGACCATGCGTTCAAGTACCTCCCATACAACTTCCAAAACCTAATACGCATATTTTCGAAATTAATAAAGATAGAAACTTAAAATTTTGTAGGAGGGTGTGTTTTTCTGAATCCCTGATATCCCCAAAATTTGAGATGAAGTGGAGTGGTTGTTCGGGTACCTCCCATATAACTCCCAAAACCGAACATGCATATCTTCGAAATTAATAAAGATAGGAACTTCAAATTTGATAGGAGGGTGCTGTTTCCTAAAGCCCTGATTTGTCTAAAATTTGAGAGGAATTGGAGTGGTCGTTTGGGTACCTCCCATACAACTCCCAAAACCGAACAAGCATATCTTCGAAATTAATAAAGACAGAAACTTCAAATTTGGTACAAGGGTGTTGTTTCCTGAATCCCTGATTTGTCCAAAATTTAAGATGAATTACAATGGTTGCTCGAGTATCTGCCACACAACTCCTAAGACCAAACAAGCATATCTTCGAAATTAATAAATATAAAAACTTGAAATTTGATATAAGAATGTTCTACCCTGTTGATGTCTCTAAAATTTGAGATGAATTGGGGTGGTGGTCCACGTGCCTTCACACACTTCCCAAGACCTAACAAGCATATTTTCGAATTTAATAAAGATAGAAATCTGAAATTTTGTACAAAGGTTGTAAAAGCATTTATATTTTTAGCTTAGTTATATTAAATACCTAACTAAAATAACTTATGGATTTTTAATTTAATTTGAATGTTTTAGGTGTAGGGTATAAATAAGTCGGTTGCATCGACTTACTGTTATTTTTACTTGTTATTGCAGCATATTGTACCTATTGTACCTGTTGTATTTAATTTAATATTAACTTATATTAAAATAAGTTATTTTTAAAATGTGTATGTTTGTATGTACATAATATATCATAATTATGATTTTTAATACAAAAAACACATTCTTAATGACTTAAACAAAAAAAATATAATTTAATTTTAAAGCCGACGAACAGAGAAAGTGACAAAAGTTAAAATTAACATAAACAAAAATTTAAACATAATGCACAATGCAATTCATCTATTTCTAATATAAAAAATGAATTAATATTTTTCTTCTTTTCTTATACGTATTTATTGTCTATTGAGAAATTCCAAATTCTTACTTTTTTTTATTTAAAAAAAAAAAACTTACATTTGTTTTTATGTTCTTATTATTTAACTTATATTCTAATAATTAGAACATAATAGATTCTCATATTAGTATACAAGTTAAATATTTAGAACATTATGTTCTAATAATAGCCCCGTTGAAGGGAATTTTAAAATAAAAGCTTTCGCACAAAATTTTCTATCAGTTGAAACATCTTATAGTATATTATCTTTGCTAAAAGTTTATAAATTATTTTTTCATTAAATAATATCTTGTTATAAATAATAATATCTTGTTATCATTATCATTAAATAATATCTTGTTAATAATTATCCATGAATCATGTTTTTTATCAAAGCCAAGCCACCTAACCAAAACTTGATTTCCTTTTTTTCTTATTATTTTTCTACAAGGTAAACATTAGGAAGTTTAACAGATGTAAGTTCAGGTTCATAAAAACTGTCTTTTATTGGTTTTTGTATGTAATCAAGTAAATTGTATATTATTGGATCAGTTCTTTTTATTTTCGCTTTGTATAAATTTCTGTTGACCAATTAGGTTGATAACCTTTTGCAAATATACCTTTAAATTTACTTATACGAACAAAATCTCCAACTTTGTATTTTGCTTTTCGGAATACTTTTAATTTATTGTGGACAGTTTTTAATAGCAATTTCTCATTTTTCTTTGTAACCTTTTTAGGTGGAAGTTTAATTGTATGATGATATGTTGAGTTATATTTTTCTATTAGCGATGGTAGAATAGTTAACCATTTATATGTGCCTTGTAAACTAAATTGTTTCCACATCGTGTTTTTTAGAGTACGATTAAAACGTTCTACAATTGATGCTTTTAGTTCTGAATATGTATGATAATGCTTAATTTTATTTTTCCTCATTAAATTTTGAAATTTTTTGTTGAAAAATTCCATACCTTGATCAGATTGTAAATTTTTTGGTTTTTTACCAACACGCTTAAAAATATTTTTCATTGCGGTTAAAACATTATCAGCGCTTTTGTTTTTAATCGGTTCAGCATACGCAATAGTTAATAGTAACTTTATTGTGTCAATTTTTACTTTTACAATATTTTACAATATTTCATTTCTTAAAAACTAATTACAATTAAATTTACTAAGCTATGTATATAGTTTGGCTTAGTGGTTCTTTTGAATTTTTTTTTTTCTTCATTTCGTTCTTACGATACAATTGTTAAACTTTTACTTGTAATTTTAATAGTATTACAATTTTGTTATTTTTGCTTTAAAGAATTACTTGCACCCGGTATTTCTAATATATAATTATGCTTTAAGCTGACTAGATTATAAATAAAACAAAAAAAAAAATAAAAAATAAAATAAAATAAAATAAAATAAAAAATACATATAAATCCAATTTGAACATTGATCTAAAGTAAATTATTTCTTTAAATTTACCAATTTCCTTTGTTTTCTATATAATTAAAATTCTTTTTTCTCTTTTTATTTATTTATCTCTTTTTTTTTCAATTAACTTCTATGATTAAGTTTAGTATTCATATCATAACAATAAAATTCTGATAAATGTTTAATATTTATTGGTTCAAAAAATTTTTGTTGGTTTTGAACATTTAATATAACAAATGGTGATAAATAATAATGCTGATTAATAGTATCACTAATGTGATCTTCATGTATATTTCTGATTAAAACATTAATATGATTTTCTGTTTTAGCAAGATATTTTTTAGTTAACAATGTTGCATAATATATTATAGGCTTAATGTTGGCTGCCTCATATATGAATCTGTTAGAATACCTTTTATTTACATTTTCAAAATATTTATTTGTACAATTTCGTAGTATTTTTCTTTCAAAAATTTGTATTTTTTGCGCTAAGCTAGGTGATAATGTAAACCAAATTGGAACCCATAACATAACACAGGCCTTATAATTTGTTTATAAATTAAAAGTTTAGTTTTTGTTGATAAATCCCTATGTCTTAAAAGTGGTTTCAATTTGGATGTTGTATTAACAGCTTTTGTAAGAATTTTTTTAGCATGTTCATTAAATTTGAATAAATTATTAAAATTAATACCTAAATACTTTAGACTATTTTTTGGGGAAACTAAATGTGAATTTAATTCAAGTTTTATTCTTTTACTTTTAGCTACTACTTTTTTAGGGGCTTTACCGCTAGCGTTTCTAAAGCATATTAAAACTGATTTTTTTGAATTAATTCCAATTTTCCATTTATCATAGTATTTAACAATTTTTTCACTATGACTTTCCACATACTTTAGAGCTAGATCTGGATTTTTGGAGTGAGCATAGATATTTGTATCATCAGCAAATAAGTTCGCTGTTGATTGCAATCTATTTCTTCTATCATATATTTCATGAGGAAAATCATGTAAGTATAAATTAAATAATTTCGGACCCAATACAGAGCCCTGTGGAACACCTGCCGATACAGATATTTTTTCTGACTCTTGACCATCAAAACAAACATATAATGTACGATCTGACATGAAACTTAAAAGTAGCCTTATTACTGTTGCTGGAAAACCCAAATTAATCAATTTGTAAATTAATCCATTCTTCCATACAGAATCAAAGGCCTTTTCAATATCAATAGACAACATTACTGTAGAAAACTTTTTATTTAAATTTAAGGCTATATCATTATGTAACTTTAGTAACGCATCTAAAGTCGAGTGTCCTGGTTTAAACCCAAATTGATAATCCGGAATAATATTATTATCATCACAAAATTGGTCTACCTGATTACCTATAAATCTTTCAAATATTTTCCCCACATTTGAAAGCAATGAGATTGGTCTAAAATTAGTTGGTTCGTGTGATTTCTGATTTTTTAATATAGGAATTAGTTTCGCTATTTTAAAATGTTTTGGAAAGTATCCGTTGTTTATACAATTATTTAAAATAATCTGTAAAAAGGATAACGCTTTGTTTGGAAGTTTTTTTAGTATATAATTTGAAATTCCATCTGGACCATGTGATTTTTTTAAGTTAATTTTTGAAATTATAAAATTAATATCTTCCAGTTTTAAAAACCTGGGAGATCCCGAGTTATCTGATGGAATTAGATTTGAAAATTGTACCAAAGGTTGTAATCTATTTGTCTGTTCCATTGTCTGTTCTTTAATAAAATCATTAGTAACTTGCCTAACCGATTCATTAATTTCTGTAATGTTACTGATGCTTTTATCCCTATAAAGCTCTTCATAAAAATTTTTAAAAACAGTAATCTTCTCTTGTTTTTCTATTATTTCTATTCCGTTGAATGATAGCTTTTTGTCCTCATCAGTATTTTTACCTATTATTCTATTTATTTCTTTAAATGCCTTAGGGCCAGGTTTTATGTCACGAAGCTTTTTTTGAAATTGCTTATCAAAATGTTCCTTTAATTTTTCATCCAGAATTTTTCGAAGGCATTGGATTTTTGAATTTACAGATTTATATTCACTAGATATTCTATTTAAATATCTATGATATAAATTTTTTAAGTCTTTTTGCATTTTTCTTTTCACTTTTATCATATTTAATATATTTTGAGGAAGATTGTTGTATCTTCTAATATTTGGGCAATATAAATACGAATGATTTTCTACTCCATTATTTATTACATCTACGAACTTTTTTATGTAATTATCAATTTCTTCATTCGAATGGTTTTTTGTTTTTGAAATGTTTAAATTAGGCATGTAAAAAGCTTGCTCAATTTCACTCTTAAATTTAACCCAGTCCGTGTTTTTAAAGGATCTAATTTTTTGAGGCTCATTTAATTTAAGTTTGTAATTTCTAATATCAATATCAAGCTTAACAACGAAATGGTCAGAAAATGAGGAAAATGTTTGACATTGATAATTTTTATTTATCTGATTTATTAGATTATCAGACACTAAAAACAAATCTAATATTGAACCACTTCCAGGAAAAGTTGTTTGAAATGGTGAAACTATAATAAAAGAGTACTGGGTAGAATGATCTATCAACCATTTTTCTAGTAACACACCATTCCTATTTGTTAGTGTATCACCATATTTTATCATTCTTGCATTAAAATCTCCCCCAATTACAATAAAATCAAAATTTTTTGCCAAATCATTAATCTTATTCATTGTATCATTCATAGTAATACAATCTGTTTGGGGTTTTATATATATTGAACCCACTAAAAATGATTTTTGTATATTATCATGTCCTAATACCTTTCCTTGTGCTAAAGTGATTGGAGTACGAAATTCTTTTGTGTCAATTTGTGTCAAATCTATGTTATTTTTGAACAGTATAGCTGTTCCCTGATCGAAGTCATTTCTAATAATTTTATAATCATCAAAACAACACCTATTTCTTCCATTTAACCTAGTTTCAGTAACAAACGCAAAATGTGGGTTTTTATCTTTAAGTACGTCCAAAAGGAATGTTCTTCTACTAATGCTTTTTATTGAGCGAACATTAACTGTAATTGCAGAAAAAACTTTATTTAAGTTCATTATTTGTTATTTTTATTAAAAATTGTATATAAGCTCCCTGTTGCTCTTCTTTTGATTTTAAGTTTTTTATATATGACATAAACACATTTATCTCCTTAACTAAATTAGTAAGGCTCATACCAAATAAGTTATTTGACATTTCGAAGAATTCATTTAAGGGATTTGGATGATCAACCCAATTACCCTTTGTTATTAAATTTTGATTTGATTTCGGAAGTCTAGGAAAAGAATTACCGTCCATTATATTAATTGAACTATAATTTGCTTCTTTTCGCTCTTTTACTTTTTTCCCATTATTTTTATGTCTTTGAAGATATTCTTTGTAATAGGGACATCCCCTATAATTCGCAGGGTGCTCCCCACCACAATTTGTACATTTAGGTACGTCTTTTCCCTTTGTCATTGGGCATTTGTATGGTAAATGTTTTAATAAACACTTTACGCATCTGTATTCTCTACTACAATTATTTGCCACATGGCCAAACTGTTGGCAACGCATACATTGAATTGGACTGAATGACATCAATCTCTCCCAATGTATTCTTTGGTATAATAGTACCTTAGTGTTTAGCAATTGCTCTATGTTTTGATTAGGTTCCATTTGGATTATAAACATTCCTAAATCTTTGTTATTTTTTTTAGAGTTAGGTGTTGAAAATTTATTAATTTTTAAAAATTTTATATCCGGAAATACTGACACTAATTCATTTTTGACGTCATTTTCGTCAAATGCTTTATTTAAACCTTTTAATAAGAGGTTAATATTTTTAATTTCTTTTGGTGTAAAAGAATGTGCTTCAATTTTTATTTTTCTTAAGTATTCTAACAGTTCTGTATGAAGGCCTATATTAGCTACAAAAATTTTAGTTTTGTTTTTGTTTGGAGAATTTATTATTTTAACATTTTTTTCATTTATTGTAATTTTTGATTTAACAAATTCTAAAATTAATTTTAAATTTGCTTCATTAATTATTATGGGAGGGCAAAAAGTTTTTTTTCTACATTAATGTTCTTTTCTGTTGGTTTTTTAGAATTACCAACATTTTGTAAATGGCTATTAGTATCAAAATTATCATTCTTATTTTGTAGCAATTGGAACTGATTTTGCGAAATCTCCAGTTGATTTTTTTTTAATTTTGTTTCTGGTACATTTTCCAACTTACTAATATCGTTATGATACCTTTTTCTAGGCTGGATATACGTCCATTCCTGTTCATTTTCTTTTTGATTGATGTCCTCCATATTTGGTATTGAATTATTCTTATCATTAATATTTACACTACCATTTTTCAAACTTAAAGTTTCTTTAAGCATTAATCTTTTCTTAAACTTAATACCACTCCTTCGTCCCATTAAGAGACTAAGAGGATACAATGATTAAAAAAAAAAAAAAAAAAAAAAAAAAAAAATAATATTTTGAATTGTTTTTTTTTTTTTTGATGACTTTATTTTTGATAATGATAAATAACAATTTGTTATCTTAATTTTGTTTTTGTTTTTATTTGTAATATTTTTTCTCTTTTTTTTTTATTTTGAACTTAAAACCGGTTTATTTTTGTTTATTTAAAATATAATTATGTATTTGTTTTTTTTTTTCTTTTTGTTATTTTTTTTTCTGTACTATTATATGAAGGCATAACAAGCCTATTTTTTTTTTTTTTTTTTTTTTTAATTTATTACAATTAAAATTTGTAAGAGCACTTAAATTTACTTCTTCTCTCCGTAAAGGTTCTAAATGAACTCATCTTCAGCATACGCAAATTTGGAAAATGTATCAATAACTGTTAATAAATATTTATATCCGTTATGGAATTTTGCATATGGAATCATTTCAACCAAATCAATTTGCCAAGTATCATTTAAACCCTTTTGAATAAATTTTCTTCGTGTAAATTTTCTTCTAGCACCTCTATGAATTTCAGACACAACTTGTAACCTTGACATTATTCTCATACCATTTAATTAAATTCTCTAAAGTGATTCTATAATTTTCTATTGTATGACATTCACATGTGTGTGGTCCAGAAGTAGAATTATCATATGCTCATGGACAAAGGGCAAAATGAGTACCATAAATTGAAGTGTACTTATTTACTCCAGAACAATTTTTAATGTGTTTAAATAGATGTAATATTAGTTTCTTATGATCATTTAATAAGACGGAGGAATATATATTTAAGAACTCCTCTACTTCCATAATTCAAAATGAATGTACCAAGAATATTTTCGCTGCTTTTATATTAACTTTCAATTTGTATTTTAAATTCAGTTTCTCATCAGACACAGATCAAAAATGATTAATTTTATTCATCCATTTACAATGATGATAGCACGACCATCTGGATGTGGAAAAACAAAATTTGTGTGTAATTTAATTGAAAATATTAACAGATTGATTTACCCGAAAATTGAAACAATAAAATGGTGTAACCCAGAAATTTCTGCTGTTCCGAACAATATAGATTTTCCTGATATAGACTTTTACACTAGTATTCCGAAAGAGTTTAGTGGGAATGAAAATAGACCTACTTTAATTGTTTTAGATGACTTAATGTTAGATTCGGCAAATAAACAAGTATGCGAACTATTTACTAAAGGTTCGCACCATCGTAATTTATCTATTGTATTGTTAACACAAAACGTTTTTCATCAGGGGAAATTTTCAAGAGATATTTCATTAAATTGTAAATATTTAGTGCTTTTCAAAAACCCTCGAGACAAATCGCAGATTTTTCCTCTTGCTAGACAACTATATCCAGAAAATATAAAGGATTTCTTGAAAGTATATAATGAGTCAACATCAAAACCATACATGGTTATATTGTGATTTAACACAAGACATTAACGACTTATTTCGTATTAGAACTAATATTTTTTCGAAAGAATATTGTATATCCTTCTGTGATACGGGTGATTTGAACAACAGTTGTCAAAAATATGAAACGATTGAAGAAAAACGAACATATATTACATGTACTAGGAAAGTGCAACAAGAAGAAATTTCGTGAAAATATTCTTAAATATTGTGATGATGATATTATAAAAACTATTGCTGAAATTGCAATCAATATATTAAATGGAAATAATAAAATACCACCAGCACAAAAAGCAAAATTAAAAAAACATAAAAAACAATTAAGATTCCTAGCCTGTGCAAAGAAGAGTATAAAAGCCAAACGAAAAATTTTAGTTCAACATGGTGGATTTTTACCAACTTTAATAGGAACTATATATTCTGGTGTAATAGGAAAATTGCTCAGTAAGACATAATGCAGCGAATGATTGTTATGTCACCAGAAATATTTTCAAAATTTAGCAAATTATTTCAAGATGATAAAAATTTGGATATATTAGATCAAAAAATGAAAAAAGTTTTATATGATAAAAAATTAAAACCATTGCAAAAATGGTACTTATACCGTCAAAACCTCCTCAAATATGGAATTAACAAAAGACAAGCAAAAAGATTACCAGACAAGGCTAATAATCTTACATTTGATACAGGTACTCAAACAAAATTCTTTTCTAAACGAAATGCATATACAGTAACTGAATTTTCTAAATACAAATCAACATCAACATAGACCAATTTTGTACCTTTAGTTACTGATGATGTGTTTGAATATGACCTTAAAAAAGAACATTCAGATATGGATATCGATTTAACACATTACGATTTGGATGATGAAAATTCATTAAAAAAATTAGCTCGAACTGAAATGTTGAAAGATGAAAAATTAGTGGAAAGACCATCTCTAAGCTCTGATTATCGAATTTTTGAAACACCGAGTGGTGATGTAATTACCATTGCTGTACCATCTCCTGAAAAGAAGAAGACACTAAGATCGGCCGGCAGTACAATATCCTCAACTATACTCTCACAGTTTCCTGAAACAAAAAAAGGAAAACTAAAACCATTACTAAGAAGTCCAAAACTAAGAACTTCATCAACACCGGAATGGACAACATATAAATAGTGCAACATTTTATGTTTTAGAAGAATTTAACAAAGATGGATAGTCAAGATGACTTCTATGTAACATTGTTTAGCAATGATAATCTAAAACTATTTCCAGACAACACTTTAGCTTCATTCGAAAATAAATTACCTATTCACTTTGATTTAAGAAATGGAAATTGGAAAGTTGGTATTTCAGAAATATATCTGAACAATTTCCTACAAACAGAAGAATTTAACAAAGAGCAATGTGCTTTTATCAATATTGGGCAATATAATGTTTACATAAGAAACATTGAAAAATTAATATAAAAGCTGGAGGCAAAATTTAAAAATATAAGTTTATAGTTATGCGTTTGTTGCCTGCAGCTTTTATTTTAATTTCACAGACTTTAAAACTTATATATACTTATATTTATATATATATTTGACATATTGAAATAAACTTTTTCAAAGAAATCTCGATTGTAACAATATAGTTTAGAAAATTACAGAAAAATTTGCTATTAAAAATTTATTTTCTACTTTTTAGTTCAAAAAAGCTGTTTTTTAAAAAAATTTTTTTATTTATTTTATTTTATTCTTTTTAGTAACGACCAATATAAGTATTAATTTGATATTTTTTTTTTCTTTTTTTAATTTTGAATTTTTACAGTTGCCCTTACAGTCTATAATTGTATTATTACCTGTTATAATATAGAATATATTGAATTTTTTTATTATTAATTTATTGTGGCAAAATTTTTAAAAAATTAAGAAAACGTTGCATAGCTAAATTCAAAATTTAAATAAAAATATTGCAATTTTATAATGTTCTTTATTTCCATTTAAAATACGACTCTATAAAAACTTTGATTCATACACTGCCTTGTTTTTTCTTTCTTTTCATAACATAACATTTTAATATTTTTTTTTTTTTAACTGTTATGTACGGAAATATCATACGTATGTTTCTTTCTTTTAAAATCATAACATTTTAATAGTTCTTTTTATCTATCTGTTATGTGGGTAAATATCAGATCTGCACATATACATAAGAAATAGCCTTTAAAAATATTTAAAAACAATCCAAATAACATTTTTGTTCTCTTTGTTTCTATTCGTTTTTATTTTTCTTCCAGTATTACATTTTCCTTTTTTTTTCTGTTATTTAGGTACACTAAGAACTTATTTTTTTACCGACCGCATACATTAATGTATAAGGTAGGTATTGTTTTCATACTAAAAATGTGTACCCGAGATTTCGGCAAAAATGCACTACTCCGGTGTGGAGAAGGCTGTAAAAAAATTTTCAGCATGATGTCCGTCTTTGTGTGTGTGTGTGGGTGCGTGTGTGTGTCTTTGCACACGTGTACAGCTTAAACGACTGAGCGAAATTTTTTGAAATTTCATATTTAAGGTTTCGACGTAAATATCTCAGATTGGTAAGATTTTGGAGCAAATCGGACAACCGCAAGTGGTAGTTTACTAGTGTACTTTTTAAGTTTTTTACGAATATTTCGTAACAGAAAAATTTTGTGAGAAAAATTATTAAGAAAAAGTTGTTACACAAGTAAAGAGGAACAACTTTGCCATAGAACATTTTTTGATCCGACTAACTTTAACTTTTATTTAATTTTTTTTCTAAGTCCAAATTTCATACATAACACTCCATATGAATTTATATGAACAATTTTTTTTTGTTTTTTTTTTTTATATCTCTAAAAATTTATATACATACATATGTTTGTACTTATATCTATTATTTAATCATTTGTTGATAACATAAAATTAAAACGGTAAAATTTTTGTTAGCAGATTTAATATTAATCTTATGTTTGTTTTGTATTTGTTTACAGTTTTTATTATTTTTTACTTCTAATATTATTTTTTGAATGAAAAAAAAATCATGTATCTACATTACAATAATAATAATAATAAATGGATGTATGAATGAACGTACATATATTTTTACGATTTCATTGCTTATAATTATTTTTATTGAATAAAAAAAAATGTTATTAAATTATTAGAAGTTATTTTGCTTTGATATAAATTATTATGTAAAAAATCCTATAAATTTTGGCATTGTACTTTTTGTGTAGTGGCGGTCGGTTCTGTGGTGGAGACGGCTGATTTTTTTTTTTAATATTAAATTTATACATACAGTCTATTTAAAAAATAAAAATTATTAGCTATAGAACATTCTGAATTTTTTTTCTGTTCGTTTATGTTAACCGTCCATTCATATGATGCATACATAAAATTTTTTTTTGTTCGTTTATGTTTACCGTCCATTCATATAAATATAACTGTTGCCTACATATTAAAAAATAATAAATCGATAAATCAACTAAATAATAATAGTTGGGAATTTGGGAATTTGATGTGACTGTGTTAGCAGATTTTTAATAGTACAGCACACATAAAAATATGCATACCATTTTTGTACATGTTTGTATCTACATATGTAGTAAAAAAATTTGATTTTAAAAGTATGTAATTGAGAATGTATTAAATTGCTTACTTCTAAATGCTAATGTTTTTGAATTAAAAAAAATTATTTTGCTTTTTCTAGACGATGTAGATACATATGTATGTATGTAGTACATAACATATATTTTATGATTAATTCATAATTATTGTTATTGAAAAGTAAAAAAATATTGTTGTTATTTACTATTTTTAAAAAAGACTGGATTTCTTATTTTTAATATATTCTTTTTGTTGTTTAATGTTTTTACATAATTGGAAATATATTCTTAGTTTTTATACTTCAGAAAAAGGCATTAGTGGTGCAGATCATCATTCCCTAATAAATCTTAATTTAAAGGCAGCTCCCAATTTAGATATCAATGTTAGGGCCATAATATGCGATTTTAATATGTTAAGAGTTTCGAAAGAAAAGTCCCATTTTAATTATAATTAAGAAAGGAAAAACACATATCTATATAAATATTATAAATAAAAACATTGCTTTTATAAATAAAAATGTATACTAAAAATCAATTGATTTGATGAAAAAAAACTTAAATTTAACACTTGCTTATTAAATTTTAAGTAAATGCATATTAAATTTTACACTGTGTTCTCAAGTGCGGCACATTAATTTGTTTACACATTCATATCTTTCAAATTCATCGCTTTCAAACCAAAAATATTTTTGAAGCACATATTATTACATATTTTGAAGTATGTACCTATGTATATGTACGAATGCAATGCAATGATCTACATAAAAAACAATAGTCTTTTATAGAAAAAAACGAGGAAGAATACAGTTGCCTTTGTCAACTCTTTGATTTTTGATACCCGTACGAACCGTTAGTATGTTCACAGCCTGTCACTCTGCTTACAATATTATTTTTTAATATTTTAGTATTTTAAAATAATTTGGGTGAATTTTATAATTTGTAGAACTATGGGTTGTACATATATTCAACATTTATACATTCTTCAAAAACAGATTTTAACCTATAACATAACGATTATCAATCCAAAACTTTTCCAAATATTCTATGGTACCATTTAATACTAAGCGGTAAAATGTACATATATTAAATTTACTTAGTACAAAATAGTAAATATAATTTTAAATATTATATTATATTATATTTAAATATTCCATTGACAGAATAATTTCTTATAAGTACAATAAAATACATATATGTATGTAAATACGGCGCTAATTAAAATACATCTATACTCTTATCATTCATTCACTAGTGACATACGATATGTAAATAAACATGATATTATATAATTATGTATAACTATCAATATCATACAAATAAAAATTCTTCATGCAACCGTTATGTTGTTTATTTATTTAAATTTTTTTGTACTACATATTATATCCTCAACAATTTCAAATTATCGAGTAAAACAAAATGGAAATAATTCGTTTTAAAGAAATTTGTTAGAAAATTTGAAAAAATCAAGTAACACTTTCGTCAATTATAAAGCAAGCCTATATTATTAAAAAAAGTTGTTAACAGAAATAAGAGTATAATGTTGAAGCTTTAATTTTTGTGTATTACTTCAAATAAATTTTAACAGGTGTTCAAGTTACAGGTGTTTAAAAATAGAAAATTTTCAGTTTTTGACCCGTTACAGCTCCTAAACGGGGGGTGATACAAAAAAAATTTCTGAAATGACTCATACTTATTTTTAAAGATCTAACATCTGTCAAACTTAAACCGTTTCCAACTTAAACCGTTTAGAAGATAGAAGGGTTAAAGGATTTTGCAAAATTTTAGTTTCGCATAACGGTAAATTGAGACACCGTATGCCACAAATATATATTTATTGTATATATATTTTTAAAGCTAATAAAAGTAGTAATCGTTTGGCGTTTTCAAAATGAAGATATACCTTATACAACTTGTGCTATAACAATTTAAATATAGAGATTTTTTGAACCTTTGGGGAGCTGTAGCTCCGTAACGGGTGGGGCTACAAAAAAATGTTATTAAAAATAAAATTAATATTTTTGTAAGATCTATCAGTAGTTAAAATTTCATAGCTCTATTTCAAAAAAAATGTGGGGATCTAAAAGTTAGGTGTTCGAGAGGTACCCGAAGTTGTGGTCGGATCTCAACCAAAAAAAATAGGGAACCTACAAATTGTTGTAAGAATACTTTGTGTTAATTTCAAGACTGTAGCTTTCTTAGTTTTTGAGCTATCTTGCTGACGGACAGACGGACGGACGGACGAACTAAGCTCAATCGACTTAGAATTTTTTTCTGATCCAATCCATACCTTTGAAGGTATATCTAGCTAGCTTATTTCGAGGTGTTACAAACGGAGGAGGAATTTTAATATACCCGATCCTTATCGTTCGGGTATAAAAACATTTATGTATTACGTATACGTATTGGTATTGGTATTGGTGAGTTTAGTAAATTTAGATAAAATATTTTATTTTGGTTCTGTAATAATTCTGTTAAAAATTCTGTTATATCTTTGTATGAAAATTTAATTTTAAAATTAAGCTAATTTCTCTAATATTTTTCGATATTATTATTTTAAAATCATGCATTGTCATCGGGATCTGATCTAATGAAGAAAATTTCAAGTCTCTAGCTCAACGGGAAGTGTGTTTAAAATGGCTTCTAAGATTCCATCCTTTACCCAACCAAGTTAATAAAAAGCTGTTAAAAAGTGTCAGAATCTAACCGACGCGATTTAATACGTATATCGCAGACATTTGATGAAGATGTTTGGTCTCATGATTAACTAGGTTTAACATTAACTTCAGTTGCCAAAATATTTAATATATATTAAACTTAATTAATTTCAAAGTTCCTATTTACTTCATTATATAGTAGAAAAATAAACAATACAAAAATCAAAAATTCAAAAATCAAAAAATCAAAAAATTCAAAAATTAAATAAAACTACAATGTAAATACAAAGAAAAACTTAAACCTAAAAAAATTATTACAATTCTTTTTATATCTATATTTCCAAATTATTCAAAATAAAAGCCTTTATCTTTTTTTTAAAATTCACAATATTTTCAATAGATTTCAACTCATTTGGTAATTCATTATAACACTTTAAACAGTTATATAAACAATTACTTTTCTGTTGTCTTAAACAATTGTAAATAAAAATTGCACTTATTTCTTGTGTTGTGATTGTGTATATCAATCATTTTACTTAGTAAAATGTTTTATTTTGTTATAAATAATAAAATGGAGCGCAGCTCCAAATGGGATTAAGATATATGATGTTTGACAAAATGTAAGATGAATAAATAATGTAAAATACGTCTTTAGTAAAAAATTTCCTAAGTCTCCGCAATATAAAAATGTACAGACTAATTTTTTTACAGACAAGGTTGATATGACATTGCCAATTGTATTTGCTATCTAAAATCAGACCTAGATAGTTAAAAGTTTTCGTTACCTCCAAAACATGATTCCTATAGGAAACGATAAAATCATTGAAATATTTATTCTCAAATAGCAAGATTTTTTTTTTTTGTATTTAGTAAAAGTTTATGTTTGCTAAGCCATTTTTCAACAATATCAAGATCATGTATGATTGAACTCTTTAAACATTCTTCGCTAACTTCCGCATATTTAATTACTGCGTCATCAGCGTAGAGTTGAATTGTTCCTTTTAGCGATAATCGAGAAATGTCATCCACATAGAGTTTAAAAAGAATTGGACCAAAAATAGAGCCCTGCGAAACTCTTTACTCCTTTTTTACAGTGGCATTATTACTGAGTTTATTATTAATTCAAAATCTCTGCTGTCTATTCTCTAGGTACGATTTAAAGAAATTTATTTGAAATTTATTCGTAAATTGGCTTAGATATTCGAAATCTATTGGATCTGACGATATGTTAATTCCTCCGTAACATTTGTGAAATAGGTATTCATGGATTCAGCGATTTCTTGGTCATTTGTTATTTTATGGTTATCACATTCAAGAACTTTTATTGGATTCATGGTTGAAGGGTTCGAGTTAAACATAACTTTTTTGTAAATGCTCCATAGTCTTTTACTATTAGTTGGATCACGACTTATTTCATTAGAATAGAAGGTTTTCTTAGCTCGAGTAGTTAGTTTTACTACTTCTTTCTTACAAGATTCGTATAGGTTTTTAATATGGCAGTTATATGTGTATTTTTTAGTATATTTGTAGTAAGATTCTCGTAATTTTACTTTTTGAATAATTTCGGTTGTCAACCACTAATTAGTGTAAAATGTAATAATTTATGTCTAGATCTGTTTACTGATATGACACGTGTATTTTCATTGATCGAATGAGTGACTTCTTGAACAACATCATCAAAATTTTCTAAAGAATTAAGTCGAATCCCAAAGACTACTCTTCTCTATAGCATCATAGTTTAGTACCGTTTTAGTTAATGATATGTTTTCTTTTATTGGTTTCAGGTTGACACTGATGAAAAATCTTTGATGGTCTGAGAGTGAGGTATTAACTATATAGAAAAAAAATTCTAATTTTATCAAGTCCGTTATGAAGTGATCAATAACCGTTTTGGAAGTTTTTCCTATTCTCGTAGCGTACTCTTCAGAATTCCTATTACAAAGGGCATACCCATTACTAAGTAAAATATTTCTATAGTTTTGAATTTCTTGGTTATTAATATTTAGTGTATTCAAATTAAAGTCCCCCAGTAAAATTGCATTTCTATACTTTGAAGTAATATCATCCATCTTCGAAAGAAAATCACTCACGTTGGTTTCCTGTGACCTATATATACCTACAACATTCGAGTTTTGTTTTAGCAATTTGACTACTAGTATATTAGATTTTTCAAATTCTTCCTCTAAAACTAATGTACTTGAAATTTTTTTATTCAAATAAATCGCTACTCCTCCATAAGAATCATGCCTATTGGAAAAGTATGAAGTATACCCCGGCAAATTAAAAAAATTATTTTCAGAGTGTCGTATCCAAATTTCCGTCAATACAATAATATCAATGTCATAATTATATGAATTTATTAATATTTCTAAATTATTTAATTTGTTTCGCAGGCTTTGTATATTAAAGTAAACAATGTTTAAATTATTATTGAATGACATATTTGCTGAATGGTTGCCAACCTCTGAAAAGTAATGCACTTTTAAATTATTCTCAATATCTATATCATCAGCTGATCCCATTAAAGAGTATATGTAAAAATACTAGTTTGTATATAAGAAAGTTGACAATATTATAATTATTTATATGTAGTATACAATTTACATAAATATATGTCAAAAAAATATATAATATTGACCACATATTATTATTAATATGTATTTTATAATTTATATAAACATAATACGTCAAACTGTTATATACAATTAAAAGTATTAAATGATAAACATAAATGTAATAAGTGTAAGAAGGCACTATACTTATATTTAACTTTAAACATATTTCCAATGCAGGTATAAATATTATATTTCTGAAAATAAAATTAGTGTGAAATATTATCTCAGCTAATAAAATTAATTTAAATTTGTGTAATTTATATTAGTGTTTAAAAAAATGATTAGATATAAAATAATTGTAAACAAAAGTAATTGTATATAAAAAGTAAACAAAAATAAAAGAAGAAATAATAAAATATTTTTTGACAAAAAATAAAATGTAATAAAATTATTTATAGTTAAAATTATTAAAAAAAACCAAATAGTGAAAATTATGAAAGTTAATATGTTGTGTATTATTGTTTCAATATAGGGATCGGATTTTAAAAAATTATTGAAAAAAAAAGATGTAGAAATTGAAGGTTCTTTTGACATTTCGTTATGTTTATGTATGTATGAATATTTATATTTCTGTTTAAATGTAATATAATTATTAAAATTTATAAAATTACTAAAATTGTTGAAAAAAATTATTAAATATTTATTTGAGGTTATGTAAAAGTAAAAAGGCTGTAAAAAGTGAAGTTTTAATAATATTAATATCATCGAAATCTTTGTTAAAATACAATAGTTATAAATATAAAGTAAATATAAGAATAAAATATACAAATGTTTAAAAGTTGACAAATAAAATTTAAGTAAACAATTAAATAAATAATAAAGGTTTTTTAATGTTTTTAATTCTAAAAGTTTGTTAGCTAATTTAACTAGTGATATTAAAGGTTTTTTTAATGAAATTAATATCGTTAACAGATTTAATTTTATAAACTTTACTTGTGCTGTTTTTCCTAATGTAGATGTTACTATCTTTAACCCATAGAAATTGAAAATTTTGAGATATTTTAATCTTCTTCGCTTCATAATGTAATCCTGCTTGTAGCGATGACAAGCAGGCTCTGATTCATGGCGCAGTGGTTAAGTCGCCAACCTTTCAATCGAAGGGTCTTGGGTTCAAACCCCGGTCAGGTCATAAATAAAAAAAATATGTAGTACTTTTACATCGTAATAATGTATATCGTATAATCAATAGTAGTAATAATAACAATAATAATATTAAAATAATATTAATAATAATAATAATAATAATAATAATAATAATAGTAATAATAATAATAATAATTATAATAATAATAATAATAGCTGCTACAGTGGAGCCATCTTTGGTTATATCATGCAAGTAAGGTGTTATATACTGCTGCACGTTGTAATCCACTGATGGCGCTGACTCTGTGGTAAAATAATAATAATATTAATAAGAATATTAATACCAATAATAACAGCCGCTACAGTGACTGTGGGGGTTGCCTTCAATAATTACCTCATGTAGTAATAATACATATACTACTACTACATGTTGTAACTGTTGTGACGGCTTTAGTCACTGTTAGCAAAATAATAATAATAATAGGCGGATTCATTGTTTCCTTACAGTCCCACTCCCCATTCAATGTTTCCGTATCCATTTTCCAACCATTTCCTATCCCTACTCCCTAGCCAATATAATGCGTTCGCAGGTAAGGGTTTCATCCCACTATATTGGCTAAAAGGGGGAGGTGGGTTTAGTAAGTAAGAATCTGACACTACCAAGGGGAAAATCTTGGTGTCTTTGGAAGATTCCCACCTCCCTTAGGAAAAAAAAAAAACAAATGGTGACGAAAGAAAATTTCTCTATTGCTTTCTTGTTTGATATCTATTTCGGCAGTAAATAGGTGCTTACGTTCACGCTTTTTTAACATTATTTCTTTTTTAGCTGTTTCAGATCTAAATTTTACAATATATAATAATTTATTTTTCGGATCTTTTAGAGTTTTTTTGGCTCTATTTCTGAAACATTAATTATATCATTTGAATTGATATTTGCATTAATTTTACTTGCTATTTTCAAGACCGCATCTGTAGGATTTTGAAGTTTACAAGACAAACCAGCAATTACTATATCATTGTTGTTGCTTTTTGATTAGTTTCATCCATATTAGCTTCTAAAATGTTAATTCTGTGCTCAAGAAGATTGTATTTGTTTTCCATTTTTTCTATTTGTTGTTTCAAGCGGTTATAGTTTAGTTTCTATATAAAAGTTAATCACAGTTATAATATCAAAACATTATTAACTGAATTATTTCAACAAAAAAAAAATATAAAAAAATTCAAAATAAAATTACCTGAACTATTCAAATTAGCTGTTGCTAATAATAAAGATGAATTGAATGGAATGGTGATGATTTATTCAGATATAGTTGAATCATCTGTTTTTGGAAGTAGCAAAGTTCGTGCATTGAGAGCTATCAACATAGAAAATTGTAGAATACCTCCAAATATTGAATTTGAAAATGTCCATTACATACCTATAGAAAAAAATTGTTTTGAAACGATAGCGATTAAAATTTGCAATCAATACGGTGATGGAATAAATTTTGTTTCCAGTTACTATCCAACAAAAATTGTATTACATTTTAAAAAGCATTGATTGCTCCCCAATTGAAACAATAAAAATACTACTACTCAAATATGATATCCTGTCAAACATGGAAAGAGCTTACGTGAGATATTATTCCTCTCAAGTAGGTGGAGGAATCAACGATATTGGGTCTTTATTACAATTTTATCCAGCTATACAAAAATGTCGTGGTTTTGGAAATATATTTGGAAGTTTAATTCGTTCCTTAAAGCCCGTTTTTACATCAGGTTGGGACTTAATTAAAAAAGAGGCTGTCAACACAAGTAAAAATATTTTTAATGATATATCATCTGGTGCAAACATAAAAGAAGCTGTAATTGATCAAAGCAAAGGCAGCATAAAAAAATTATGAAAATCAGTAGTTAACCAATTGCATTCGATGTATGGTGGAAAACGAAGAGCTATAAAAAGACGAAGAACTATAAAAAGACGAGCAATCTCTAAAAAGACAAGCAAGCAAGGGCAGCTCCGCAGCCGAGTGTTGTAAATAATTTATTACACTCTTTAATTAAACAATGTAATGTAACTCTAAATGGAAAAACATCACTCCTTCAGACTCCTTATACCATTATAAAGCATACTTAACTACTTTACTAAATTATGGTACAGATTCCAGTCAAACACATCTGGAAGCATCTGGTTGGGAATTGGATAAACCAAATGTAAATGATTTTGACAATTCTGGTTCTAAATGAAGACAAAAATCATACAATAATTCTGCAATAGTAGAATTAATGGGAAAATTACATGTAGATTTCTTCATTACTTTTAAATAATGTTGACATTCGAATTGCTTTAGCATTAGAGAAACAAGATTTTTTTATTTTCTTTAACGATACCGATGAAAGCTATTTAAAAATTCTCGAAGCTACGTTATACATGAAACATTTAACAATTAATCCTAGCATATTGATAGCACATAAAAAAATATAAATGGTCCACTGAAGTAAATCAGTTAATTGCTGAAAAACAGGAAGATGCAAATTACCTAAAGACAATTTTACATTCGGCTGATGGCAAACAATATGAAGTGGGTCTCTCAAAAAAGAAAAATCCAGCACGGAATGAATTTATACGCTCAAGCAATGTTTAGCAATTAGAAGTTTGTCAGGTCTTATCTTATAATGTATATGGGTTAAATAATAAATTTATATTTTGTGATTTTTTCGATTTTATTAAAAAATTTGATATGATATATTTACAACTTTTTTAGTTAAGGAAAAGCAAAATTATTTTAGTTATATTTTTAGTGAATACGATATATGTACATTGGAAGCTACAAAAGCTCATAATTTCGGGAGGGCGATTGGTGGTTGTTTATATGGTTTTAAGAAGGCCATAAAATCCAAATACTGTTTAACATTTGTAAATTTAGATGGATACTTGTGTTTGAAAGCAAAATTAAACCGCAAAACTGTGATATTTATACCAACATATCTAAATAATAACCAAAATTAGAAAGATGATTTCGAGAAATTCAAAAATACCCTTGAAACCCTTGATAATGTCGAGTTTTGTGCTATAGGTGATTTCAATGCCAGAACTGGAAACAGGCAAACTATTGATGATAAGCAATTAACAATTTCTTCAAATTTATCAGCTCAAAGAAACTCAGAAGATAAGGTGGTTGATAGTAATGGTAAGTTTTTATTAGAGCTAATGAATGATACTGGTGGTGTCATATTGAATGGAAGGTGTAGAGGTGACACTGCTGGCGCTAAAACATTTTGCGGAGCGATGGGCTCATCGGTTATTGACTATGCCTGCTGCTCATTGAATCTTATAGAATCAATTGATGATATGAAAGTAGTTAGTAAACCATACTCAGACCATATGCCAATAGTTCTATCTTTTAAAACTGATGTCGATGCGACAAATAATATACGGCTTTTACCGAAAATCCAGTGGATTCCAAGCAAAAGTATTGCTTATCATACAAGAACGTCAAATAATTTAAATATGTTGAATTGTGAAAATAATGATATTGATGCAAAACTTAAATGCTTAAAGGATATATTATATGACTTTGCAAATAGGAATATAATAAAAACAAACAAATTCAAGCCAAAAAATAAATGGTTTGATAATCACTGCCATAATGCAAGGAATCATATGTTTAAGGCTCTTGATTTATGTAGAAAATATTATCATGTTTCACAGAATTCAAATTGAGATACATGGAAAAATTAAAAATATATAAGAATCTATGCCGAGAAAAGAAAAAGATCATATTTTGAGAACCAGGCATTTAAACTAAGCATAGTTAAAGATTCCAAAGAGTGGTGGGCAGTGGCAAACGACTACAAAAATAGCAGATTTCTGGTAGGCCGACATATGTAAGCGCACGATTTTTTTCGCATACTTTAAAGAATTATTCAAACCATTGAACGAGCAAAATTACTTTCACCATGCCGAACCATATGTATCTTTAGAAATTCTAGATCGTGAAATCACCATTGACGAAATGAAAGCAGTATTGAGAAAGGCTAAAGATTCAAAAGCACCAGGGTTAGATAGGATACCATACGAGTACTATAAAAATGCAAATGTTGAATTCTTAAAACAACTATGCCAAATTATAAACATAATATTTTACACAGCTGCAACACCGCAATCTTACCACAGCTCAATAATATTCCCCATTTTCAAAAAAGGTGATTTAAACTCAGTTGAAAACTATATAGGACTATCTTTTGCAAATACCGATTACAAGCTATTTACCGGAATACTATTAAACAGAATTATGGATTGGGTAAACGAAAATAATATTGTTAATGAATGCCAAGCTGGATTTCGGAAACGGTATAGCACTACAGATAATATTTTCAGTTTAACAAGCATAATTAACTTTCAATTACAAAAGAAAAGAAAACTATACGTTTTCTTTGTAGACTTTAAAAGTGCATTTGACACAATAAACAGGCAAGCACTTTTTTATAAACTGTCAAAGACAGGACTCTCAACTAAAATGTTAAGAATATTAAAAAAACTTTATGAAAAAACCACCTCAACAGTGTGGAACGGAGAATTTATATCTGAATATTTTGAAGTGGAACTAGGGTTGAAGCAAGGCTGCTTATTGAGCCCGATTTTATTTTCACTTTTCGTAAACGATTTGTACGAAGGATTATCTGGTGGAGTAAACATTGGTGATTGTTTGGTTAAATTATTAATGTATGCTGACGATTTGGCTCTGCTAGCAGAAGATCCACAATCACTGGAAATGAGGTAGAAGTAGTAAATGAATATAAATATCTAGGAATAATACTAACATATAACTTGAGCTTCAAACATTCAAAAATCAAACATTTAGAAAATAAGTTAAAAACATCAAAAAATGCTATAAACCAAACATGGAATAAGTTAATACGGAATAATCACATTCAAAGTAGTATCAAGTATAAAATATTCCAAGCTTTTGTAAAAACGATAATGTGTTATGGAAGCCAAGTATGGGGTGTAAAAGAATACGAAGAAGTCGAGAAGTTACAAAGGTTCTTTTTGAAAAAAATGTTTTACTTGCCGAAAAATACCCCAAATTATATGATCTATATAGAACAGGTATAAAAAAAGCTATTTGTATATACACTTCAAACACACTTTGAGTATGTAGAAAGAGTACTCGCGTTGCCAGATCGTCGACTGCCGAAAATACTAGCAAAAAAAACTCTAGAAGCAGATATATATTGGGCAAACGAATGGAAGAATATTTACGCAAGTGTGGAATATGAATTTACTAACAATGCAGAGAATTGGAATGCTGATCACAAAATAATTTTAGAAAAGTTGGCATTTAAACATCATAATGATCACATCCAAAGAGCCAGAGCATCGATCTACCATGATGCATATGGTAGTCTAAAACATTGGTATATAACAAGTTATTTCTCTGACGAAAACGCAGTTAAAAAGATATCACTAATATTTAAAGCTCGTGGTGGTATGCTAGAAATCAATGCCAAAGCATTTAAAAAAGACACAACGGGAATTTACGATTTATGCAATCTTGATGAATCTGAAAACACGTTCCATTTTATAGCACGATGTCCAATTTTTAAATATGCAAGAAAACAGTGCTTTGGCAAAGAATTTTTAAATTTTGATGAATTTTTAGATTACTTAAATGGTGCAAATTATGAGCTCTTGTATCGCTATCTAACAGCTTCTTTAAAATATAGATGTTAGCTTATTTCTGAATTTTATTAATGTATTGTCAATCTCAAAATATAAACTAAACTTTAAACATAGATTTAATCTCTTTTATAATTATTCACTATTTAATCTTTAAAATATAGGTTTTTGCTTATTGCTAAATTCTATTAACGTATTGTTAATTTCAAAATATAAATTAAACTTTAAACGTAGATTTAAACTTTATTATAATCATTTACTATATAAACTTTAAAATAGATTTATGTTTATCTCTTAATTAATGTATATTTGTTATTTTGAAAATACAAACTGAACTTAATAACTACAAGAAAAACATATAATAATAAGTATCTTCACATAACACGTTCTTTTATGTAATATTATAAAGTCAAAATACAACCTGACAAACGATTTTGAAAAATATCATGACTTTTTGTAAGTTTAGCCATTTAAAAAAAATGTATGATGAAAAAAATGAATTTAAATAAACTTTGATTATTATTATTATTATTGATAGCACATAATACTGTATTGGAAAAGGCTAACGCGAAATATTTTTATACAAGAAGTGAAATCAAAACACTTACAATTCCAGCTAACACTTCCAACATATCATTGGATAATATATTTATAGGGCAAATACCAAAAGCTCTAGTATTTTGTATGGTTAATAATGAAAATTTCAATGGTAAAAGATCAAAAAATCCATACCATTTCGATCATCAAAATCTCACACAATTTCAATTATATGTGAATGGAGTGCCTACACCAAACTCTGCAATTGAAACAAATTTTACATTGAATTATCTTTGCAATTCTCGTGCATATTTAACATTATTTAGCGGAACAGGTATACATCATTCTGATAGAGGACATCAAATTTCAAAAGAACTATTTTCAAAAGGTTATACAATACTGGCTTTTGATTTATCAGCAGACGGCTCGGGAACAGATACATGTCAAAGTTTATTAAACCAGGGAGTAGTAAAGATTGAAGCAAGACTGAGTTCTCCATTAACTTCAACATTAACATGTATTGTGTTTGCAGAATTTGATGCTAATATAGAAATTGATAAAAATCGTAACGTTTACGTAAACATATCATAAGGAAGTTCAGGCGACCCTTTCACCTCACTTAAAAATGGCATGTGCTATAGTAGATTTATCGTTCTGTACGGATGATAACAATACAATATTTGTAAAAAATCTTGATGTGGTTGGAATAAAAGAAAAATGTAAAACTATTTCAAAAGAATTAAAGTATAAATTCCCAACCAGAGATTTAAAAAGAACAGAAATCAAGAATTTTTCTTTTGGGCATATGGACAACAACAAAACAACTAATAATTTAATAAATTTATTGGAAAAATTCGATATAGTGTTGACAAATGGAAAACTTAAAGTTGAATTTTTAACAGCATACATAAATGGAAATACTCAACTAATTGATATTTCTCATTTACAAAACAATAATGAATACACTTCAGACAGAGAAAGTGTTGAAATGTAATAGTGCAACCAGAAAACGATTTAAAGGTGTTTTTGCTGTTGGTCAAATACCGAAAAATATTTCAAAACCTGGTATTTTAGTAAAAAATTCCGACACTTCTGCTAAAAAAGGAACACATTGGCTAGCAATTTTTGTATCAGTTCAAGGCTGTGTAGAATATTTTGATTCATTTGGAAATCCACCATTCCATAGTGAGATTGTGAAATTTCTACAAAATCAATCAAAATGTTTTATTTTCAACAATAAGCGTTTACAAAGTGACTTTACATCAGTCTGTGGTCAATATTGTTGTGTATATTTATGGATGCGATGTAACTGCAAGAGCATGAAACATTTTATTAATGTATTCAATACATCATCCCCACTTAAAAACGACAAAAAAATACAAAGAATGTTTCGAAGAATTTTTAAAAAAAGAAAATGAAACTAAGAAAACTATTTCGAACTAATATAAATATAAATTTTTTAAATATATATTCCATCAGTTAAAAAAAAATAAAATGGAGTCAACATCAAATATCGAAACATTTGAAAAACAAAGCAAAGGCAACAGCAGCAGCAACAGCAACGAATCACAAGAAAATCTCTTATTAAGTTACATTTATTATTTGGATAAAAAACAAACAACAAAAATACAAATTGGATTTAATGTTGAAAATTTCGCTGCTACAATAATTTTCCAACGTAATCGTAGAGTTATTAGCGAAATGAATTATTTGGCGTGGTATGCATTTTATCAAGATTTTACAAGCAACCACTCCATAAATTAAATTCAAATAAATTTCCACTAAAATTTAATTATGCTGGAGGAACAATTAAAAAACTTACATTGGAGCTAGATGAGTATACCTGATTTTGTCTTATGTTAGACTTTATTCAAGCAGTGATGTCATATAACACTGGAGCCGAATTGAATGTACGAGAATATGTATTAAAATATTTTGAGAGATGTATTGCAAAGAATAAGCTTAAACTGGAACAAGAAGATTTCTATATTTCTATGAATTTGCATATAGCTCAATGCAACTATTCTCAGCTCTTTTATGAAATACCATTATTTATGTCTGAAAAAATATATTGGTCAACAATAAATAAAACAAATATTTTTTAAAACCAATTTTTATTATTATCTTTTATTAAAAACATATATAAATTCATACAATTGTTTACAGCACATCTTTGCAAATTTTCCGTATTTTGATGGTGGGGACAAATGGTGATGAAATTCCTTAGTTTTTGTAGAGGTGGAATTTTATTATCTAAATTGATAACTTATACTATTGAATTTCAAAAAAAAACCTATCTAACAATTGTTTTTTTTTAAAGACCTTTTGCATAAATGATATCAAATGATGTTAAATGTTTCTCTAAGATATTTTTTAATTGTAGATATTCTATAAAACCATCATTCCAGTTCAACATATTAATTTTCTTTTTGTTATTTTAATTTTGTTGTTTAGCATCAAAATTTAATTCTTCAAATGAATATGGTCTTTTAAACATAAATAGCATTGGTACAAGAGAACCATTAGATATCATAGAAAATTCTTTTAAAAAATATTCTCTATTATTTCCAATAACAAATTGTAAATCAACTATAGCCCTCCTGCTGCTGCTGCTGCTGTTGTTGTTGCTGTTCATTTTATTCTTTACTACTCGTATATATTAAAATAAACCAATAGTGTAATAGCAAACAATAGTAGCAGCAGCATTAGCATTTTATTTATACCTTTGATTTCAGCAACCATCTGGTGAGGAGGATACCTAAAGATTATACAGAATGGAAAAATTTTTCTCAAATCCTCCATCAGTTCTTCGGATCTTCAAAGACCGTTTCAAAAAAAAAAAAAAACAATCTGATCGTATCCGCTTGACTATGGGAGAAAACTTGCTGTCTCTCTCTCTCTTTCTCTCTCGCAGATTGTTATTATTATTATTTTTTTTTTTTTTATGTTTATTTGTTGTAAATCAACGCTAAAGTCTGGCAACAGTTGACCCCGAGACATGGCGATGACGTCCGTCGCAGCCCCGGGCGCCAGATCCCAAGAGCCGGGAACGTTATTAGAGCCAGTCTTCCGGAAGTCCGTTACCGGAACCGGTCCTCCGGAAGTCCGTTGTCGGCGCCGGTCCTACTGAAATAAGACATTGATGCTTATGGGTAGTAATAGGGGGTAAATAAAAAAACAAAACAAAATTACTAATATATATTTTTATTTTAATAATTTTTCTTGAGAATTTATATCTACAGCAGGAATTAGGTCAAACAATGCCATATTGCATCTGTCCTTGTCACGTCCCGTAAATTTAAAATAAAAATAAGTACTGTTTAATTCAGCCAAGTGTGACTGAGTTGTTACCTTTTTGGAGAGTCGCTCTGGCATGAAAAATATAGTGATTTCCTTGCTCAATGGGTCTTGCACTTCAAGACCACTGTTCAAGACCAAGAGTACCACTGTTTGTCCTCTTTTTGTATCTAAAAATTTCCAAGATAGCACCTCAAACATTTTATCTTTCATCAAAAAATCAATGTTTCGGTATGGTTCATTTTCACCCTTCCCCAACGAAATTAAGTTTTCAATAAAAGCCTGCAAAATTATATATATATATATATATATATATGTAAATATATATAAAAAATAATATAGAATTAATTTAAGAATAAGAAAAAAAAAAATCTTACCATTTTTATATTTGTTTTTTTTTTGGGTTTTTTTTCAATATGAACTGATTTTGAAATAAGTTAATTAACATCAGTTTATATACATTTGTAAAATATTATAGAAGAAGGAGAAAATCATGCCTCCCCACCTACTATATGTTTTTAACATGATATAATATCATTAAATTTTTTTTTTTTTTTTGTATCCAATATCAATTTATTTGTAATTATAATGAACACACATCTAACCACAAATATTACACATTAAATATTTATGAATTTATTATGCAATACACATTGTTGCACATATTTATTATTATTATTTTATAATTTAACAGAGTATTTCTATATAAATTGTTGTTGTTTCATTAATTTATATTGATTATTGATTTTGTGGTTAGAAAACGTAACTACCTAAAAAAAAAAAAAAAGTTATTAAGAATAATCCTGCAACTTCGTTGCATTCATTAGATATTATTAACACAAATTAATTTCGTAAATACATATGGAAGTTAGACATTTTTTTTTTTTTTTTTTTTTTTTTTTTAATTTTACAGGTTTTAAATGTTTATATTTTTTTTTTTATTGAGAATTAAATATTCCTTTCACTTTTTTATATAGTGTTATGATAAAATAATATAAAAAATTTTGTGTATATCAATACTTCGACATCTATTATGAAAAGTGCAAGTGCAATTTTCCACATCATGACTTTGTTGATATATAGTTTCAATTTTGTAATAATTTGATTAATATGCAACATTGTAGTAGTTCATTAGAAAAACTCAATATTCCTTTTATGTTCTGATATGTTATATATATATACATTCAAATTATACAATCAAGTTAGTTTCGGTTTATCTATATAGAATTAGAAAAATTTGTATATATGTATATATTTGTATATTTGTATATATACAATTAACTTCTTGAGTTTACGTGTTAAATCACTAAATTTAAGACTAAGTTAAAGTCATTTATAGACTAAATTAATATTGTTTTAATATAAGAAAAGGACACTAACAAAAAAATAAAATAAAAATAAAAATGAGTTCAGAAAACCAAAGAATTAAATTGCAATGTGATAAATGTGAAAAAGTGTTCACAAGATCTGACAATTTAAAAAGACATAAATGTGAAACACAATTAAAACATAATTGTGAAATATGTAAAAAATCATGTAATAGAAATGATAGTTTATTAAGACATAAAAAGAGACATCAAAAAAATTTGGAAAATTTAAAATTTTGCAGTAAGTGCAAATCAAACGTTACTACCACTTTGTGGAACTACCACATCCGAACAAATAAATATAAAAGTAATGCAGCAGAAGTAATTAGATCTAATGTTAGACATATTGATGAATGTTTTCAAAATAGAATAGAAACGTTTATTAGAGATAATGATGATGAAAGCATACTAAACCCATCAAACTTTCTGGAAAAGGCTCAGGCCGATATAATTGAATTATTGATGCAATCATTAAAAAAGCACAACGCTATAAAAGTAAATCTTGTGCTTTTTGATGAATATATAAAGCCAACGGAAGAAGAGTTTGAAAATATATCAATAAAATCTTTTCAAACTCGAATGTTTAGTATTACACAAGCAGATGATCTTAATGATTTTTTTGAAAAGGCTAAAGGACTTATTCAACAACAAGCAGAAGACTTCCAAGAAAAAGACAGTGGTTGGGCGTTAATCAGGATTTTACATATTGAAATAAATATCAATAAATTTGAACCAATACGTGTGTCTAGTTTTATTAAACTACCGAAAAGCATAGAAGACAAAAAAGCATGCGTTAATATTCAAAATAAAGACAACTTCTGTTCCAAGTGGTGTTTAGTATCAGCTTTACAAACTTGCATTCAAAATGCTGAACGAACATCTTCATATAAACTTAATAATATTTCTCTACCCATAGTCGAGCTAGAGTTTGGTGATGTACGACAGCTTAATTTTAGCACTATGCAATTTCCAGCTAAATTGAACGAGTTAAATTTATTTGAAGAACTAAATAGTGAAATAAGTATTAATTTGTTTGGACTGGAAGTTATTAATAAAAAATATGAGGTTGTAGGACCATTCTATTTAACAAAATTAGAAAAAAAATACTATGTAAATTTATTGCTATTGGAAAAGGATGATAAATTTCATTTAGTTTATATTAAAAATTTATCAAGGTTAATAAGTAGTTCTGTAACAAAACATATACATAAAATTTATATTTGTAATATGTGTTTGCAACATTTTCATACATTACAACAGCGTGATTTACATAAAATTGAGTGCAATAAAGTCGTTACAAAACTTCCATCTATTGAGAAAAATACACTCGAGTTTAAAAATTATCAACAACAATTAGAAACACCTTTTGTTATTTATGCTGATGCTGAGAGTATTTTACAACCTATTGCAACATGCAGTTCTAATCCAATAATGTCTTCAACAACAAATATTCATCAACATGTTCCAGTAGCTTTCTCCTACTACATTAAATGTTCTTTTGATGATAATCAAAGCTGTTACAAAGAGTTTGTTGGAGCTAACTGTGCTAAGGAATTTGTCATATCGTTAACAAAAACATGTAGTGAATTATATAAAAATATATTTATGATGCCAAAGCCAATGAATCTATTAACACTTGATGAGCAGCTTCAACAATTAATTCAGGAAAATTGTCACATATGTGGTAAGTTTTAATGATAGAATTAGAGATTATTGTCACTTTACTGTCACTTTACTAATTATAGAGGACCCGGTCATTCTAAATGTAATTTATTATATAGGCGGCCAAATTTTTTTCCTATATTTTTTCACAATTTTTCCGGTTATGATTGCCATCTTTTATTTAAAGAACTAAACGAAATGAATGGACATATTGGTGTCATTCCTTTGAATAAAGAACGTTATATTTCATTATCTAAAAAAATTACAATAGATAAAAAGCATTCATTTTATTTACGTTTTCTCGATAACTTTAGATTTATGGCTTCTAGCCTTGATTCTTTATGTAAAAATTTAAATGAAAATGATTTGTTTCATATAAAAAAAGAATTCAATAATAATGAAAAAATTAAACTTATGACTCGAAAGGGAGTTTTTCCCTATGAGTATTTAAATTCCATTGAACGACTTGACGAAAGAAGTTTACCTTCACAAGAAGCTTTTACCAATCATATGACAAACACATCATGTTCTGATGAAGACTACCTTCAAGCAATTAATGTATGGAATACGTTTGATTGTCAAAACTTATGGGGCTATTTAAAACTTTACCTTAAAACAGATGTGCTTATTTTGACTGATGTTTTGGAAAACTTTCGAAAAATATGTTACAAAATCTATTCTTTAGATCCTGCAAATTTTTATACTACCCCAGGTTTGTCATGGGCAGCAATGTTTAAATACACGGATATCAAATTACAATTATTAACTGATATTGATATGTATAATTTCTTTAAAAAAGGGATACGTGGTGGAATTAGTCAGTGCTCACTTAGACATTTAGTAGCAAATAATAAATTCATGGGAGAATCTTATAAAAGAAACGAACCTTCCAAATACATAGTATATGAAGACGCTAACAATTTATATGGATGGGCAATGATCCAATATTTACCACATAAAGATTTTCAGTGGGTTGACGTTACTGAAAATATTGATGTGCTTTCAATTGCCGATGATTCGGAAACTGGTTACGTTTTAGAAGTGGATTTAGATTACCCACAACATTTACATGATTTGCTCAATGATTTTCCTTTTTGTGCTGAAAACAAAGTTCCACCAAATCAAGTTTTTGTTAGTTTAGTTTTAATAAAAAAAATATAATTTAAAGATGAATAAAAAGAAAAAAAAATATATTATTTAAACCAACAGGAACAAACTTGTTTTTTATTATTACAAAAAAAAATCGAATCTTAAGTGTGTTCAATAATTTTTAGCTTAGCGAAGTTTTTAAGCTGTTGAAAACTTTAAATAAAATCAGAGACAAATAAAAAACGTTCCTTATATATAAAAATATATAAATTGACAGTAAAAGTTTAGATAAAATTCAAATTTATCTGATTATTTATATTTTAATATTACTATAAAACTTCTCAAAGTTCATAATATTTCATTATATTTCATCCGTTTAACTCAAAACTTTTATTATTTATTTTATAAATAATATATTTATTATAACAAAACATTTCATTTAAAATTATTTTGTATACATTTCTTTATGTACCTATTCAAATCAAACTTTTTTTTCGAGTAAATATTAAAGTTTAAATTTTAATAACAATGAATTTTGAAAACTTTTCATATCTTTACCTTACTATTTTTTTTGCTTAAGGTTAGGAGGACTTAAATTGTTATAATAGAATATAAATTTGACTTTTGGTAAATATGGTAAAACTTTAATAATAATAATTTTGTATTTAAACCAAACTTTAAAAACTTTTCATATCTTTACCCTACTAATTTTTTGCATAAGGTTAGGATAACTCAAATTGTTATAATAGAATGTAAATTTGACGTTTGGTAAATATGTTTAAACTTTAATAATAATTTTGTATTTAAACCAAACTTTGAAATTTTTAAACAAAACTTTAAAAACTTTTCATATTTTTATCCTAATTTAAAATATTCAGCACTACAGCTTAAGCTTTTTAAATTGCAAATTAAAACATAACTGATGTAGTAACCACAAAGTTAAATTTAGAATAACTAATAAACTTTAATAATAATAAACTTTAAAAACTTTTAAACTAAACTTTGAAAACTTGTCATATCTTCATCCTACTAATTTTTTTGCATAAGGTTAGGAGAACTCAAATTGCTATAATAGAATGTAAATTTGATGTTTGGTAAATATGTTTAAACTTTAATAATAATTTTGTATTTAAATCAAACTTTGAAATTTTTAAACCAAACTTTAAAAACTTTTCATATTTTTATCCTAATATAAAATATTCAGCACTATAGCTTTTTAAATTTTAAAAATAGTGAAATAAGTATTAATTTGTTTGGACTGGAAGTTATTAATAAACAATATGAGGTTGTAGGACCATTCTATTTAACAAAATTAGAAAAAAAATACTATGTAAATTTATTGCTATTGGAAAAGGATGATAAATTTCATTTTGTTTATATTAAAAATTTATCAAGGTTAATAAGTAGCTCTGTAACAAAACATATACATGAAATTTATATTTGTAATATGTGTTTGCAACATTTTCATACATTACAACATAAAATTGAGTGCAATAAAGTCGTTACAAAACTTCCATCTATCGAGAAAAATACACTCGAGTTTAAAAATTATCAACAACAATTAGAAACACCTTTTGTTATTTATGCTGATGCTGAGAGTATTTTACAACCTATTGCAACATGCAGTTCTAATCCAATGATGTCTTCAACAACAAATATTCATCAACATGTTCCAGTAGCTTTCTCCTACTACATTAAATGTTCTTTTGATGATAATCAAAGCTGTTACAAAGAGTTTGTTGGAGCTAACTGTGCTAAGGAATTTGTCATATCGTTAACAAAAACATGTAGTGAATTATATAAAAATATATTTATGATGCCAAAGCCAATGAATCTATTAACACTTGATGAGCAGCTTCAACAATTAATTCAGGAAAATTGTCACATATGTGGTAAGTTTTAATGATAGAATTAGAGATTATTGTCACTTTACTGCTAATTATAGAGGACCCGGTCATTCTAAATGTAATTTATTATATAGGCGGCCAAATTTTTTTCCTATATTTTTTCACAATTTTTCCGGTTATGATTGCCATCTTTTATTTAAAGAACTAAATGAAGTGAATGGACATATTGGTGTCATTCCTTTGAATAAAGAACGTTATATTTCATTATCTAAAAAAATTACAATAGATAAAAAGCATTCATTTTATTTACGTTTTCTCGATAACTTTAGATTTATGGCTTCTAGCCTTGATTCTTTATGTAAAAATTTAAATGAAAATGATTTGTTTCATATAAAAAAAGAATTCAATAATAATGAAAAAATTAAACTTATGACTCGAAAGGGAGTTTTTCCCTATGAGTATTTAAATTCCATTGAACGACTTGACGAAAGAAGTTTACCTTCACAAGAAGCTTTTACCAATCATATGACAAACACATCATGTTCTGATGAAGACTACCTTCAAGCAATTAATGTATGGAATACGTTTGATTGTCAAAACTTATGGGGCTATTTAAAACTTTACCTTAAAACAGATGTGCTTATTTTGACTGATGTTTTTGAAAACTTTCGAAAAATATGTTACAAAATCTATTCTTTAGATCCTGCAAATTTTTATACTACCCCAGGTTTGTCATGGGCAGCAATGTTTAAATACACGGATATCAAATTACAATTATTAACTGATATTGATATGTATAATTTCTTTAAAAAAGGGATACGTGGTGGAATTAGTCAGTGCTCACTTAGACATTTAGTAGCAAATAATAAATTCATGGGAGAATCTTATAAAAGAAACGAACCTTCCAAATACATAGTATATGAAGACGCTAACAAATTATATGGATGGGCAATGATCCAATATTTACCACATAAAGATTTTCAGTGGTTTGACGTTACTGAAAATATTGATGTGCTTTCAATTGCCGATGATTCGGAAACTGGTTACGTTTTAGAAGTGGATTTAGATTACCCACAACATTTACATGATTTGCTCAATGATTTTCCTTTTTGTGCTGAAAACAAAGTTCCACCAAATCAAGTTTTTGTTAGTTTAGTTTTAATAAAAAAAATATAATTTAAAGATGAATAAAAAGAAAAAAAAATATATTATTTAAACCAACAGGAACAAACTTGTTTTTTATTATTACAAAAAAAAATCGAATCTTAAGTGTGTTCAATAATTTTTAGCTTAGCGAAGTTTTTAAGCTGTTGAAAACTTTAAATAAAATCAGAGACAAATAAAAAACGTTCCTTATATATAAAAATATATAAATTGACAGTAAAAGTTTAGATAAAATTCAAATTTATCTGATTATTTATATTTTAATTTTACTATAAAACTTCTCAAAGTTCATAATATTTCATTATATTTCAACCGTTTAACTCAAAACTTTTATTATTTATTTTATAAATAATATATTTATTATAACAAAACATTTCATTTAAAATTATTTTGTATACATTTCTTTATGTACCTATTCAAATCAAACTTTTTTTTCGAGTAAATATTAAAGTTTAAATTTTAATAACAATGAATTTTGAAAACTTTTCATATCTTTACCTTACTAATTTTTTTGCTTAAGGTTAGGAGGACTTAAATTGTTATAATAGAATATAAATTTGACTTTTGGTAAATATGGTAAAACTTTAATAATAATAATTTTGTATTTAAACCAAACTTTAAAAACTTTTCATATCTTCACCCTACTAATTTTTTGCATAAGGTTAGGATAACTCAAATTGTTATAATAGAATGTAAATTTGACGTTTGGTAAATATGTTTAAACTTTAATAATAATTTTGTATTTAAACCAAACTTTGAAATTTTTAAACAAAACTTTAAAAACTTTTCATATTTTTATCCTAATTTAAAATATTCAGCACTACAGCTTAAGCTTTTTAAATTGCAAATTAAAACATAACTGATGTAGTAACCATAAAGTTAAATTTAGAATAACTAATAAACTTTAATAATAAACTTTAAAAACTTTTAAACTAAACTTTGAAAACTTTTCATATCTTCATCCTACTAATTTTTTTGCATAAGGTTAGGAGAACTCAAATTGCTATAATAGAATGTAAATTTGATGTTTGGTAAATATGTTTAAACTTTAATAATAATTTTGTATTTAAATCAAACTTTGAAATTTTTAAACCAAACTTTAAAAACTTTTCATATTTTTATCCTAATTTAAAATATTCAGCACTATAGCTTTTTAAATTTTAAAAATAGTGAAATAAGTATTAATTTGTTTGGACTGGAAGTTATTAATAAACAATATGAGGTTGTAGGACAACATTTAACAAAATTAGAAAAAAAATACTATGTAAATTTATTGCTATTGGAAAAGGATGATAAATTTCATTTTGTTTATATTAAAAATTTATCAAGGTTAATAAGTAGTTCTGTAACAAAACATATACATGAAATTTATATTTGTAATATGTGTTTACAACATTTTCATACATTACAACAGCGTGATTTACATAAAATTGAGTGCAATAAAGTCGTTACAAAACTTCCATCTATTGAGAAAAATACACTCGAGTTTAAAAATTATCAACAACAATTAGAAACACCTTTTGTTATTTATGCTGATGCTGAGAGTATTTTACAACCTATTGCAACATGCAGTTCTAATCCAATGATGTCTTCAACAACAAATATTCATCAACATGTTCCAGTAGCTTTCTCCTACTACATTAAATGTTCTTTTGATGATAATCAAAGCTGTTACAAAGAGTTTGTTGGAGCTAACTGTGCTAAGGAATTTGTCATATCGTTAACAAAAACATGTAGTGAATTATATAAAAATATATTTATGATGCCAAAGCCAATGAATCTATTAACACTTGATGAGCAGCTTCAACAATTAATTCAGGAAAATTGTCACATATGTGGTAAGTTTTAATGATAGAATTAGAGGTTATTGTCACTTTACTGCTAATTATAGAGGACCCGGTCATTCTAAATGTAATTTATTATATAGGCGGCCAAATTTTTTTCCTATATTTTTTCACAATTTTTCCGGTTATGATTGCCATCTTTTATTTAAAGAACTAAACGAAGTGAATGGACATATTGGTGTCATTCCTTTGAATAAAGAACGTTATATTTCATTATCTAAAAAAATTACAATAGATAAAAAGCATTCATTTTATTTACGTTTTCTCGATAATTTTAGATTTATGGCTTCTAGCCTTGATTCTTTATGTAAAAATTTAAATGAAAATTATTTGTTTCATATAAAAAAAGAATTCAATAATAATGAAAAAATTAAACTTATGACTCGAAAGGGAGTTTTTCCCTATGAGTATTTAAATTCTATTGAACGACTTGACGAAAGAAGTTTACCTTCACAAGAAGCTTTTACCAATCATATGACAAACACATCATGTTCTGATGAAGACTACCTTCAAGCAATTAATGTATGGAATACGTTTGATTGTCAAAACTTATGGGGCTATTTAAAACTTTACCTTAAAACAGATGTGCTTATTTTGACTGATGTTTTTGAAAACTTTCGAAAAATATGTTACAAAATCTATTCTTTAGATCCTGCAAATTTTTATACTACCCCAGGTTTGTCATGGGCAGCAATGTTTAAATACACGGATATCAAATTACAATTATTAACTGATATTGATATGTATAATTTCTTTAAAAAAGGGATACGTGGTGGAATTAGTCAGTGCTCACTTAGACATTTAGTAGCAAATAATAAATTCATGGGAGAATCTTATAAAAGAAACGAACCTTCCAAATACATAGTATATGAAGACGCTAACAAATTATATGGATGGGCAATGATCCAATATTTACCACATAAAGATTTTCAGTGGTTTGACGTTACTGAAAATATTGATGTGCTTTCAATTGCCGATGATTCGGAAACTGGTTACGTTTTAGAAGTGGATTTAGATTACCCACAACATTTACATGATTTGCTCAATGATTTTCCTTTTTGTGCTGAAAACAAAGTTCCACCAAATCAAGTTTTTGTTAGTTTAGTTTTAATAAAAAAAATATAATTTAAAGATGAATAAAAAGAAAAAAAAATATATTATTTAAACCAACAGGAACAAACTTGTTTTTTATTATTACAAAAAAAAATCGAATCTTAAGTGTGTTCAATAATTTTTAGCTTAGCGAAGTTTTTAAGCTGTTGAAAACTTTAAATAAAATCAGAGACAAATAAAAAACGTTCCTTATATATAAAAATATATAAATTGACAGTAAAAGTTTAGATAAAATTCAAATTTATCTGATTATTTATATTTTAATTTTACTATAAAACTTCTCAAAGTTCATAATATTTCATTATATTTCAACCGTTTAACTCAAAACTTTTATTATTTATTTTATAAATAATATATTTATTATAACAAAACATTTCATTTAAAATTATTTTGTATACATTTCTTTATGTACCTATTCAAATCAAACTTTTTTTTCGAGTAAATATTAAAGTTTAAATTTTAATAACAATGAATTTTGAAAACTTTTCATATCTTTACCTTACTAATTTTTTTGCTTAAGGTTAGGAGGACTTAAATTGTTATAATAGAATATAAATTTGACTTTTGGTAAATATGGTAAAACTTTAATAATAATAATTTTGTATTTAAACCAAACTTTAAAAACTTTTCATATTTTCACCCTACTAATTTTTTGCATAAGGTTAGGATAACTCAAATTGTTATAATAGAATGTAAATTTGACGTTTGGTAAATATGTTGAAACTTTAATAATAATTTTGTATTTAAACCAAACTTTGAAATTTTTAAACAAAACTTTAAAAACTTTTCATATTTTTATCCTAATTTAAAATATTCAGCACTACAGCTTAAGCTTTTTAAATTGCAAATTAAAACATAACTGATGTAGTAACCATAAAGTTAAATTTAGAATAACTAATAAGCTTTAATAATAATAAACTTTAAAAACTTTTAAACTAAACTTTGAAAACTTTTCATATCTTCATCCTACTAATTTTTTTGCATAAGGTTAGGAGAACTCAAATTGCTATAATAGAATGTAAATTTGATGTTTGGTAAATATGTTTAAACTTTAATAATAATTTTGTATTTAAATCAAACTTTGAAATTTTTAAACCAAACTTTAAAAACTTTTCATATTTTTATCCTAATTTAAAATATTCAGCACTATAGCTTTTTAAATTTTAAAAATAGTGAAATAAGTATTAATTTGTTTGGACTGGAAGTTATTAATAAACAATATGAGGTTGTAGGACCATTCTATTTAACAAAATTAGAAAAAAAATACTATGTAAATTTATTGCTATTGGAAAAGGATGATAAATTTCATTTTGTTTATATTAAAAATTTATCAAGGTTAATAAGTAGTTCTGTAACAAAACATATACATGAAATTTATATTTGTAATATGTGTTTGCAACATTTTCATACATTACAACAGCGTGATTTACATAAAATTGAGTGCAATAAAGTCGTTACAAAACTTCCATCTATTGAGAAAAATACACTCGAGTTTAAAAATTATCAACAACAATTAGAAACACCTTTTGTTATTTATGCTGATGCTGAGACGATTTCACAACCTATTGCAACATGCAGTTCTAATCCAATGATGTCTTCAACAACAAATATTCATCAACATGTTCCAGTAGCTTTCTCCTACTACATTAAATGTTCTTTTGATGATAATCAAAGCTGTTACATAGAGTTTGTTGGAGCTAACTGTGCTAAGGAATTTGTCATATCGTTAACAAAAACATGTAGTGAATTATATAAAAATATATTTATGATGCCAAAGCCAATGAATCTATTAACACTTGATGAGCAGCTTCAACAATTAATTCAGGAAAATTGTCACATATGTGGTAAGTTTTAATGATAGAATTAGAGATTATTGTCACTTTACTGCTAATTATAGAGGACCCGGTCATTCTAAATGTAATTTATTATATAGGCGGCCAAATTTTTTTCCTATATTTTTTCACAAGTTTTCCGGTTATGATTGCCATCTTTTATTTAAAGAACTAAACGAAGTGAATGGACATATTGGTGTCATTCCTTTGAATAAAGAACGTTATATTTCATTATCTAAAAAAATTACAATAGATAAAAATCATTCATTTTATTTACGTTTTCTCGATAACTTTAGATTTATGGCTTCTAGCCTTGATTCTTTATGTAAAAATTTAAATGAAAATGATTTGTTTCATATAAAAAAAGAATTCAATAATAATGAAAAAATTAAACTTATGACTCGAAAGAGAGTTTTTCCCTATGAGTATTTAAATTCTATTGAACGACTTGACGAAAGAAGTTTACCTTGACAAGAAGCTTTTACCAATCATATGACAAACACATCATGTTCTGATGAAGACTACCTTCATGCAATTAATGTATGGAATACGTTTGATTGTCAAAACTTATGGGGCTATTTAAAACTTTACCTTAAAACAGATGTGCTTATTTTGACTGATGTTTTTGAAAACTTTCGAAAAATATGTTACAAAATCTATTCTTTAGATCCTGCAAATTTTTATACTACCCCAGGTTTGCCATGGGCAGCAATGTTTAAATACACGGATATCAAATTACAATTATTAACTGATATTGATATGTATAATTTCTTTAAAAAAGGGATACGTGGTGGAATTAGTCAGTGCTCACTTAGACATTTAGTAGCAAATAATAAATTCATGGGAGAATCTTATAAAAGAAACGAACCTTCCAAATACATAGTATATGAAGACGCTAACAATTTATATGGATGGGCAATGATCCAATATTTACCACATAAAGATTTTCAGTGGGTTGACGTTACTGAAAATATTGATGTGCTTTCAATTGCCGATGATTCGGAAACTGGTTACGTTTTAGAAGTGGATTTAGATTACCCACAACATTTACATGATTTGCTCAATGATTTTCCTTTTTGTGCTGAAAACAAAGTTCCACCAAATCAAGTTTTTGTTAGTTTAGTTTTAATAAAAAAAATATAATTTAAAGATGAATAAAAAGAAAAAAAAATTTATTATTTAAACCAACAGGAACAAACTTGTTTTTTATTATTACAAAAAAAAAATCGAATCTTAAGTGTGTTCAATAATTTTTAGCTTAGCGAAGTTTTTAAGCTGTTGAAAACTTTAAATAAAATCAAGAGACAAATAAAAAACGTTCCTTAAATATAAAAATATATAAATTGACAGTAAAAGTTTAGATAAAATTCAAATTTATCTGATTATTTATATTTTAATTTAACTATAAAACTTCTCAAAGTTCATAATATTTCATTATATTTCAACCGTTTAACTCAAAACTTTTATTATTTATTTTATAAATAATATATTTATTATAACAAAACATTTCATTTAAAATTATTTTGTATACATTTCTTTATGTACCTATTCAAATCAAACTTTTTTTTCAAGTAAATATTAAAGTTTAAATTTTTATAACAATGAATTTTGAAAACTTTTCATTAATTTACCTTATTAATTTTTTTGCTTAAGGTTAGGAGGACTTAAATTGTTATAATAGAATATAAATTTGACTTTTGGTAAATATGGTAAAACTTTAATAATAATAATTTTGTATTTAAACCAAACTTTAAAAACTTTTCATATCTTCACCCTACTAATTTTTTGCATAAGGTTAGGATAACTCAAATTGTTATAATAGAATGTAAATTTGACGTTTGGTAAATATGTTTAAACTTTAATAATAATTTTGTATTTAAACCAAACTTTGAAATTTTTAAACAAAACTTTAAAAACTTTTCATATTTTTATTCTAATTTAAAATATTCAGCACTACAGCTTAAGCTTTTTAAATTGCAAATTAAAACATAACTGATGTAGTAACCACAAAGTTAAATTTAGAATAACTAATAAACTTTAATAATAATAAACTTTAAAAACTTTTAAACCAAACTTTGAAAACTTTTCATATCTTCATCCTACTAATTTTTTTGCATAAGGTTAGGAGAACTCAAATTGCTATAATAGAATGTAAATTTGATGTTTGGTAAATATGTTTAAACTTTAATAATAATTTTGTATTTAAATCAAACTTTGAAATTTTTAAACCAAACTTTAAAAACTTTTCATATCTTTATCCTAATTTAAAATATTCAGCACTATAGCTTTTTAAATTTTAAAAATAGTGAAATAAGTATTAATTTGTTTGGACTGGAAGTTATTAATAAAAAATATGAGGTTGTAGGACCATTCTATTTAACAAAATTAGAAAAAAAATACTATGTAAATTTATTGCTATTGGAAAAGGATGATAAATTTCATTTTGTTTATATTAAAAATTTATCAAGGTTAATAAGTAGTTCTGTAACAAAACATATACATGAAATTTATATTTGTAATATGTGTTTGCAACATTTTCATACATTACAACAGCGTGATTTACATAAAATTGAGTGCAATAAAGTCGTTACAAAACTTCCATCTATTGAGAAAAATACACTCGAGTTTAAAAATTATCAACAACAATTAGAAACACCTTTTGTTATTTATGCTGATGCTGAGACGATTTCACAACCTATTGCAACATGCAGTTCTAATCCAATGATGTCTTCAACAACAAATATTCATCAACATGTTCCAGTAGCTTTCTCCTACTACATTAAATGTTCTTTTGATGATAATCAAAGCTGTTACAAAGAGTTTGTTGGAGCTAACTGTGCTAAGGAATTTGTCATATCGTTAACAAAAACATGTAGTGAATTGTATAAAAATATATTTATGATGCCAAAGCCAATGAATCTATTAACACTTGATGAGCAGCTTCAACAATTAATTCAGGAAAATTGTCACATATGTGGTAAGTTTTAATGATAGAATTAGAGATTATTGTCACTTTACTGCTAATTATAGAGGACCCGGTCATTCTAAATGTAATTTATTATATAGGCGGCCAAATTTTTTTCCTATATTTTTTCACAATTTTTCCGGTTATGATTGCCATCTTTTATTTAAAGAACTAAACGAAGTGAATGGACATATTGGTGTCATTCCTTTGAATAAAGAACGTTATATTTCATTATCTAAAAAAATTACAATAGATAAAAAGCATTCATTTTATTTACGTTTTCTCGATAACTTTAGATTTATGGCTTCTAGCCTTGATTCTTTATGTAAAAATTTAAATGAAAATGATTTGTTTCATATAAAAAAAAAATTCAATAATAATGAAAAAATTAAACTTATGACTCGAAAGGGAGTTTTTCCCTATGAGTATTTAAATTCTATTGAACGACTTGACGAAAGAAGTTTACCTTCACAAGAAGCTTTTACCAATCATATGACAAACACATCATGTTCTGATGAAGACTACCTTCAAGCAATTAATGTATGGAATACGTTTGATTGTCAAAACTTATGGGGCTATTTAAAACTTTACCTTAAAACAGATGTGCTTATTTTGACTGATGTTTTTGAAAACTTTCGAAAAATATGTTACAAAATCTATTCTTTAGATCCTGCAAATTTTTATACTACCCCAGGTTTGTCATGGGCAGCAATGTTTAAATACACGGATATCAAATTACAATTATTAACTGATATTGATATGTATAATTTCTTTAAAAAAGGGATACGTGGTGGAATTAGTCAGTGCTCACTTAGACATTTAGTAGCAAATAATAAATTCATGGGAGAATCTTATAAAAGAAACGAACCTTCCAAATACATAGTATATGAAGACGCTAACAAATTATATGGATGGGCAATGATCCAATATTTACCACATAAAGATTTTCAGTGGTTTGACGTTACTGAAAATATTGATGTGCTTTCAATTGCCGATGATTCGGAAACTGGTTACGTTTTAGAAGTGGATTTAGATTACCCACAACATTTACATGATTTGCTCAATGATTTTCCTTTTTGTGCTGAAAACAAAGTTCCACCAAATCAAGTTTTTGTTAGTTTAGTTTTAATAAAAAAAATATAATTTAAAGATGAATAAAAAGAAAAAAAAATATATTATTTAAACCAACAGGAACAAACTTGTTTTTTATTATTACAAAAAAAAATCGAATCTTAAGTGTGTTCAATAATTTTTAGCTTAGCGAAGTTTTTAAGCTGTTGAAAACTTTAAATAAAATCAGAGACAAATAAAAAACGTTCCTTATATATAAAAATATATAAATTGACAGTAAAAGTTTAGATAAAATTCAAATTTATCTGATTATTTATATTTTAATTTTACTATAAAACTTCTCAAAGTTCATAATATTTCATTATATTTCAACCGTTTAACTCAAAACTTTTATTATTTATTTTATAAATAATATATTTATTATAACAAAACATTTCATTTAAAATTATTTTGTATACATTTCTTTATGTACCTATTCAAATCAAACTTTTTTTTCGAGTAAATATTAAAGTTTAAATTTTAATAACAATGAATTTTGAAAACTTTTCATATCTTTACCTTACTAATTTTTTTGCTTAAGGTTAGGAGGACTTAAATTATTATAATAGAATATAAATTTGACTTTTGGTAAATATGGTAAAACTTTAATAATAATAATTTTGTATTTAAACCAAACTTTAAAAACTTTTCATATCTTCACCCTACTAATTTTTTGCATAAGGTTAGGATAACTCAAATTGTTATAATAGAATGTAAATTTGACGTTTGGTAAATATGTTTAAACTTTAATAATAATTTTGTATTTAAACCAAACTTTGAAATTTTTAAACAAAACTTTAAAAACTTTTCATATTTTTATCCTAATTTAAAATATTCAGCACTACAGCTTAAGCTTTTTAAATTGCAAATTAAAACATAACTGATGTAGTAACCATAAAGTTAAATTTAGAATAACTAATAAGCTTTAATAATAATAAACTTTAAAAACTTTTAAACTAAACTTTGAAAACTTTTCATATCTTCATCCTACTAATTTTTTTGCATAAGGTTAGGAGAACTCAAATTGCTATAATAGAATGTAAATTTGATGTTTGGTAAATATGTTTAAACTTTAATAATAATTTTGTATTTAAATCAAACTTTGAAATTTTTAAACCAAACTTTAAAAACTTTTCATATTTTTATCCTAATTTAAAATATTCAGCACTATAGCTTTTTAAATTTTAAAAATAGTGAAATAAGTATTAATTTGTTTGGACTGGAAGTTATTAATAAACAATATGAGGTTGTAGGACCATTCTATTTAACAAAATTAGAAAAAAAATACTATGTAAATTTATTGCTATTGGAAAAGGATGATAAATTTCATTTTGTTTATATTAAAAATTTATCAAGGTTAATAAGTAGTTCTGTAACAAAACATATACATGAAATTTATATTTGTAATATGTGTTTGCAACATTTTCATACATTACAACAGCGTGATTTACATAAAATTGAGTGCAATAAAGTCGTTACAAAACTTCCATCTATTGAGAAAAATACACTCGAGTTTAAAAATTATCAACAACAATTAGAAACACCTTTTGTTATTTATGCTGATGCTGAGACGATTTCACAACCTATTGCAACATGCAGTTCTAATCCAATGATGTCTTCAACAACAAATATTCATCAACATGTTCCAGTAGCTTTCTCCTACTACATTAAATGTTCTTTTGATGATAATCAAAGCTGTTACATAGAGTTTGTTGGAGCAAACTGTGCTAAGGAATTTGTCATATCGTTAACAAAAACATGTAGTGAATTATATAAAAATATATTTATGATGCCAAAGCCAATGAATCTATTAACACTTGATGAGCAGCTTCAACAATTAATTCAGGAAAATTGTCACATATGTGGTAAGTTTTAATGATAGAATTAGAGATTATTGTCACTTTACTGCTAATTATAGAGGACCCGGTCATTCTAAATGTAATTTATTATATAGGCGGCCAAATTTTTTTCCTATATTTTTTCACAAGTTTTCCGGTTATGATTGCCATCTTTTATTTAAAGAACTAAACGAAGTGAATGGACATATTGGTGTCATTCCTTTGAATAAAGAACGTTATATTTCATTATCTAAAAAAATTACAATAGATAAAAATCATTCATTTTATTTACGTTTTCTCGATAACTTTAGATTTATGGCTTCTAGCCTTGATTCTTTATGTAAAAATTTAAATGAAAATGATTTGTTTCATATAAAAAAAGAATTCAATAATAATGAAAAAATTAAACTTATGACTCGAAAGAGAGTTTTTCCCTATGAGTATTTAAATTCTATTGAACGACTTGACGAAAGAAGTTTACCTTGACAAGAAGCTTTTACCAATCATATGACAAACACATCATGTTCTGATGAAGACTACCTTCATGCAATTAATGTATGGAATACGTTTGATTGTCAAAACTTATGGGGCTATTTAAAACTTTACCTTAAAACAGATGTGCTTATTTTGACTGATGTTTTTGAAAACTTTCGAAAAATATGTTACAAAATCTATTCTTTAGATCCTGCAAATTTTTATACTACCCCAGGTTTGCCATGGGCAGCAATGTTTAAATACACGGATATCAAATTACAATTATTAACTGATATTGATATGTATAATTTCTTTAAAAAAGGGATACGTGGTGGAATTAGTCAGTGCTCACTTAGACATTTAGTAGCAAATAATAAATTCATGGGAGAATCTTATAAAAGAAACGAACCTTCCAAATACATAGTATATGAAGACGCTAACAATTTATATGGATGGGCAATGATCCAATATTTACCACATAAAGATTTTCAGTGGGTTGACGTTACTGAAAATATTGATGTGCTTTCAATTGCCGATGATTCGGAAACTGGTTACGTTTTAGAAGTGGATTTAGATTACCCACAACATTTACATGATTTGCTCAATGATTTTCCTTTTTGTGCTGAAAACAAAGTTCCACCAAATCAAGTTTTTGTTAGTTTAGTTTTAATAAAAAAAATATAATTTAAAGATGAATAAAAAGAAAAAAAAATATATTATTTAAACCAACAGGAACAAACTTGTTTTTTATTATTACAAAAAAAAAATCGAATCTTAAGTGTGTTCAATAATTTTTAGCTTAGCGAAGTTTTTAAGCTGTTGAAAACTTTAAATAAAATCAAGAGACAAATAAAAAACGTTCCTTAAATATAAAAATATATAAATTGACAGTAAAAGTTTAGATAAAATTCAAATTTATCTGATTATTTATATTTTAATTTAACTATAAAACTTCTCAAAGTTCATAATATTTCATTATATTTCAACCGTTTAACTCAAAACTTTTATTATTTATTTTATAAATAATATATTTATTATAACAAAACATTTCATTTAAAATTATTTTGTATACATTTCTTTATGTACCTATTCAAATCAAACTTTTTTTTCAAGTAAATATTAAAGTTTAAATTTTAATAACAATGAATTTTGAAAACTTTTCATATCTTTACCTTACTAATTTTTTTGCTTAAGGTTAGGAGGACTTAAATTGTTATAATAGAATATAAATTTGACTTTTGGTAAATATGGTAAAACTTTAATAATAATAATTTTGTATTTAAACCAAACTTTAAAAACTTTTCATATCTTCACCCTACTAATTTTTTGCATAAGGTTAGGATAACTCAAATTGTTATAGTAGAATGTAAATTTGACGTTTGGTAAATAGGTTTAAACTTTAATAATAATTTTGTATTTAAACCAAACTTTGAAATTTTTAAACAAAACTTTAAAAACTTTTCATATTTTTATCCTAATTTAAAATATTCAGCACTACAGCTTAAGCTTTTTAAATTGCAAATTAAAACATAACTGATGTAGTAACCACAAAGTTAAATTTAGAATAACTAATAAACTTTAATAATAATAAACTTTAAAAACTTTTAAACTAAACTTTGAAAACTTTTCATATCTTCATCCTACTAATTTTTTTGCATAAGGTTAGGAGAACTCAAATTGTTATAATAGAATGTAAATTTGATTTTTGGTAAATATGTTTAAACTTTAATAATAATTTTGTATTTAAATCAAACTTTGAAATTTTTAAACCAAACTTTAAAAACTTTTCATATTTTTATCCTAATTTAAAATATTCAGCACTATAGCTTTTTAAATTTTAAAAAAGCTCCTTCTGTACCAGAACCGGCATATCCATACTACTTATATGAATAATTGTTTTGTTTATTTTTATAATATATAAATAAATTTTAATATCAGGTAAAACCATTGGTTTCCATATCCAACATATTTTGGTAACTTTTTGTCCATTTGGTAACATTTTAAAACCAATTTGGTAAACAAATTTTTTCTGAGTGGCAACCCTGCAGCCAACTAGTGTCATAATATCTTAGATTACATTATCATTGTATATAATGTGCCCGCCTATATAAATTTTCATATCTTTTATATGGAGAAAAAAATCAGATCGAAATTAAAAGAACGCCTTTGTAAGTAAAAATTGTGGGTAAAATTTAGATATATGTATGTACATATGCTGTATTCTCTTACTTTCTCATCTTAGTTATCATATACAGAAAACTTAAAGCAAGTATAGCATTTTTTACCCCTTTTTACTAATGGAGTTTTTTTTGGTTTGGTATTATGTAAAAAATTGCATTAGGTTTACGTAAATAAAACGTATAATTACTTATACTTATTACCAATAGATATACTTTGGTAATTATCATTCATTATTTAACTGCGTGTTAAGTTACATATATATTATAGAATTAGCAAAAAGATGGAAGTTTGACATTTTTATGTAAAATGAATTGTTTAATAGTGAAATGAAAAATTCATATTGTATGTTTATTTATTTATTTATTTTATTTGTTTCATTCTTACTCAAATGATCTTATTCAGCTCGTACTTACATATGCACAAGAGAAACCAGACAAAAAATATTCAAACGCTCGCTATACACGCATTGTTATATGTATTTCAATCAAAGATTATCTAAGAAAGAAAAAACAAAATTTAAATTTTATTATTTAAAAATGATTGGGTCCGGATTAACAATACCATACAGTATTTAAAAGAACATTTTTTATTCGCCGTGCGACCATCATGTGATGGGATTTTTCATTAGTTACATTATAAAAATACATATGTATGTAGTGTTTTTCTAACATTTTTTATTTTATAATAAATTCTTACTCTAATATAACTTAATAAAGTAAGTTGACGTTACTGAAAATATTGATGTGCTTTCAATTGCCGATGATTCGGAAACTGGTTACGTTTTAGAAGTGGATTTAGATTACCCACAACATTTACATGATTTGCACAATGATTTTCCTTTTTGTGCTGAAAACAAAGTTCCACCAACAGGTAAAATTCGCAAACTCTTAGTTGACTTAACAAACAAATACATAATCCATTATCGAAATTTAAAACAGTGTCTTCGAAACGGTTTGATTCTTAAGAAAATTTATAGAGTGCTAAAATTCACACAAAGCAATTGGTTAAAAAAATATATTGATTTAAATAACTCACATAGGTCAGTTGCTAAAAATGCTTTCGAAAAAGATTATTTTAAATTAATGAATAATGCCGTTTTCGGTAAAACCATGGAAAATGTAGATAAAAGAAAAAATGTTAAAATAGCTACCTCTTGGAAAAGTCAAGGAAGACATTTAGGTGCACGAGCATTAATAGCAATACCAAATTATCATAGCCACTCTAGATTCACTGAAAACTCGATAGCCGTTCAGCTTAATCATACAAATGTATATTATGATAAACCTATATATTTAGGTACAGTACAGTACAGTACTAGTGTACAATCTAAAATACTTATATATGATTTTCATTTTTTTTTCTTTATTTTTAATAATCTAACATATAATTCAGATATAAGCTATAATACTTATATATTTACATTATATATTTACATTAATTATAATTCTTATATATGATTACATTAAACCTAAATATGGCAGTAAAGTTTTTTTAAATTACACAGCACTGACAGTTTTATTTACACTATACCTACAGACAGATGATTTTTACGCTGACATATACAGTGATATACCACAACGTTTTGATACATCCGATTATCCATCTGACAATTTATTTAATTTCCCTCTATTGAATAAAAAAGTTCTTGGTCTTTTTAAAGATGAATTTAATGAAAAAATTGTTTCTGAATTTATAGGATTAAAATCTAAAATATATTTTCTTCAAACACATGAAAATAAAACTGTTAAAAAAGAAAAAGGAATAAAAAAATATATTGTCAATAGTTTAACGTTAGATAACTATAAAAATTGTTTGTTAAAAAATGAATTTTGTTTAAGAGAAATGAAAATATTTAGATCACATTTACATACAATTTATACACAGAATTTAAATAAAGTAGCTTTAAGTTCATTAGATAATAAAAGATATGTAATCGCAGATAAAATAAACACGTATGATTGGAAGCATTATGCCATTGAGCAATAATTGTAAAAAAAAAAAAAAATCAAGTTTTTGTTAGTTTAGTTTTAATAAAAAAAATATAATTTAAAGATGAATAAAAAGAAAAAAAAATATATTATTTAAACCAACAGGAACAAACTTGTTTTTTATTATTACAAAAAAAATCGAATCTTAAGTGTGTTCAATAATTTTTAGCTTAGCGAAGTTTTTAAGCTGTTGAAAACTTTAAATAAAATCAGAGACAAATAAAAAACGTTCCTTAAATATAAAAATATATAAATTGACAGTAAAAGTTTAGATAAAATTCAAATTTATCTGATTATTTATATTTTAATTTAACTATAAAACTTCTCAAAGTTCATAATATTTCATTATATTTCAACCGTTTAACTCAAAACTTTTATTATTTATTTTATAAATAATATATTTATTATAACAAAACATTTCATTTAAAATTATTTTGTATACATTTCTTTATGTACCTATCTATTCAAACTTTTTTTTCAAGTAAATATTAAAGTTTAAATTTTAATAATAATGAATTTTGAAAACTTTTCATATCTTTACCTTACTAATTTTTTTGCTTAAGGTTAGGAGGACTTAAATTGTTATAATAGAATATAAATTTGACTTTTGGTAAATATGGTAAAACTTTAATAATAATAATTTTGTATTTAAACCAAACTTTAAAAACTTTTCATATCTTTACCCTACTAATTTGTTGCATAAGGTTAGGATAACTCAAATTGTTATAGTAGAATGTAAATTTGACGTTTGGTAAATAGGTTTAAACTTTAATAAAATTTTGTATTTAAACAAAATTCCAAACTTTGAAATTTTTAAATAAAACTTTAAAAACTTTTCATATTTTTATCCTAATTTAAAATATTCAGCACTGCAGCTTAAGCTTTTTAAATTGCAAATTAAAACATAACTGATGTAGTAACCACAAAGTTAAATTTAGAATAACTAATAAACTTTATTAATAATAAACTTTAAAAACTTTTAAACCAAACTTTGAAAACTTTTCATATCTTCATCCTACTAATTTTTTTGCATAAGGTTAGGAGAACTCAAATTGTTATAATAGAATGTAAATTTGATTTTTGGTAAATATGTTTAAACTTTAATAATAATTTTGTATTTAAATCAAACTTTGAAATTTTTAAACCAAACTTTAAAAACTTTTCATATTTTTATCCTAATTTAAAATATTCAGCACTATAGCTTTTTAAATTTTAAAAAAGCTCCTTCTGTACCAGAACCTGCATATCCATACTACTTATATGAATAATTGGTATCAGGTATTAATATCAGGTAAAACCATTGGTTTCCATATCCAACATATTTGGTAACTTTTTGTCCATTTGGTAACATTTTAAAACCAATTTGGTAAACAAATTTTTTCTGAGTGGCAACCCTGCAGCCAACTAGTGTCATAATATCTTAGATTACAATATAATGCATTGTATATAATGTGCCCGCCTATATAAATTTTTATATCTTTTATATGGAGAAAAAAATCAGATCGAAATTAAAAGAACGCCTTTGTAAGTAAAAATTGTGGGTAAAATTTAGATATATGTATGTACATATGCTGTATTCTCTTACTTTCTCATCTTAGTTATCATATACAGAAAACTTAAAGCAAGTATAGCATTTTTTACCCCTTTTTACTAATGGAGTTTTTTTTGGTTTGGTATTATGTAAAAAATTGCATTAGGTTTACGTAAATAAAACGTATAATTACTTATACTTATTACCAATAGATGTACTTTGGTAATTATCATTCATTATTTAACTGCGTGTTAAGTTACATATATATTATAGAATTAGCAAAAGGATGGAAGTTTGACATTTTTATGTAAAATGAATTGTTTAATAGTGAAATGAAAAATTCATATTGTATGTTTATTTATTTATTTATTTTATTTGTTTCATTCTTACTCAAATGAGCTTATTCAGCTCGTACTTATATATGCACAAGAGAAACCAGACAAAAAATAGTCAAACGCTCGCAATACACGCATTGTTATATGTATTTCAATCAAAGATTATCTAAGAAAGAAAAAACAAAATTTAAATTTTATTATTTAAAAATGATTGGGTCCGGATTAACAATACCATACAGTATTTAAAAGAACATTTTTTATTCGCAGTGCCAGATGGGCGGTGAAAGGCCTTTCCACTAGTTAAGTAATAAATTGTTAAGCAAAAATGAAGCAAATGTGGCAAATACGCAAAAACCAGCACCAGCATTATAATCGTAACATTAGATCCTATTAAATACTTAAGTAATTTACCATTGTATAATGGCAATAGGGATGAGTTGTATAAATTTATTGTACATATCGATCGGGTATTTCCTAAGCCAATACGACCAAATAATCCAAAAAATATTTCACGATATAATTAAAAGTAGGTTAGTCGTTAAGGCACGCGAAACAGTCGAAATAGAAAGTCCAACAAATAAAACTTGGAGTCCAACAAATAAAACTTGGAGTCCAACAAATAAAACTTGGATAAAAAAACTTTTTTGTAAAATTTTAGAAGATAGGTTAAACATTGAACCGCTTTACCACGAGCTTAGGGCCATCGCATTTAAAACCAACCGCCTAGAGTTTTATAATGAAATCAAAGCTATGTTACGTAAACTTAAAAACAAAACAAAATTAGAAGAAAACGCAGGGCCAATTATCAGTCAGAATTGCAAAGCTGCTCTCGAATTATTTGTCAACAAAGTACCAGAATCAATAAACTGCATGGCAAATAGTATATGAAACTGGCTACACCTTCACTCGTAATCTCAATAAAAATAATAATTATAACCAGTACTCTTCGAATTGCAATTTCCGAACTTTTCGAATTCTAATCGCCATCTCCATCCCAATTATAACTCTTCAAGTAGGAACTATTCTCCTACTAATAACAATATTCGTAATGCTAATAACAACTCCGATAGTAAAAGTAATAATAATAACAATTATAATTCTTTCAGCAAACATTATTCTTTTAGTAGTAATAATTTTTCTAATCGTAGTAATTCATTTAATGGTAATAATAACTTTTCTAGAAACAACCATTTTTTTAAGAATAGTGATTATAATAACCATACTAATGACCACACTAATCATAGAACTAACAGAAACTATTCTAACAACAACAAAAATAATAATACATATAACTGAAATAATAGAAATAATTAGAATTACACCGAGTACATGGATGTGGATATATCAACTATAAATAGTAGAGCACACAATAGAAGCAAAAATTTTCGAACAGCCGCCTTGGAAAATCAATACTCTGTATAAAAATCAAAACAGCTGTTAGAGATTTAAAACTAATTATTGATACTGGATCTACATCTAGTATAATGAATCCATATTTTTTCAACTCTAAATAGCAAACTATATTAGATAAACCTATAATTTTAAAAACCATGAACAGCACAAATAAAAGTGACTATTCCCTTATTAAAAGCATTCAACCGAAACACGAAACCGCGAAATTTATAGTACATCGATTCAATTCAGATTACGACATATTAATAGGAAATCATATCCTTAAACCCATAAAGGAGAATATAAATTATGAACCCAGCATACTAAAAACTCCAAACTCCAACAACAATATCTAACAACAATAACATTTTCATTCTATTAACATCTTAGTCAAATACGAAGAACAATTAAACAACGAGGAAAGAACCACAATTAATAAAACAATTAAATCGTTTAAAAATATATATTTTCAAGGATGAAATGCTCTTTTTTCATCCATGCTATTAAGCATGCGATCAAAACCAAAAATGATATACCAATTTATTCAAAAAGTTATAGATATCGGAAGTACATAAAAACGAGGTGAAAACCAAATAAATGATGTACTGAGGCAATGAATAATACGTCCAAGCAATTCTGACTCATGGCCCAGTGGTTAAGTCGCCAATCTCGCACTCAAAGGGTCTTGGGTTCAAACCCCAGGTCCTATAAATAAAAAATAAGTAGTAATTTCATATCTTAATAATGTTTATCCTATAATTAATAGACGTAATAATAATAATAAAAATTGTAATAATAATAATGATGATAATAATAATAATAACAATAATAATAATAATAATAGTAATAATAATAATAATTGCAATTATAATAATAATATTAATAATTGTAATTATAATAATAATAATAATTGTAATTATAATAACAATAGCTGCTACAGTGGAAATATCTTTGATTATATAATGCAGGAAGTTTTTATATACTACTGCACGTTGTAATCCACCAATGGCACTAACTCTGTAGTAAAAATAATAATAATATTAATAAAAATACTAATATCAATAATAATAGCTGCAGTGACAGTGGGCAAAATGTTAGCAAAATAATAATAATAAAGGGCGGATTCATTGTTTCCTTACAGTCCCACTCCCAATTCAATATTTCTGTATATATTTCATATCCTTTCCTATCCCTATTCCCTAGCCAATATACTGCATTTGTAGGTAAGGGTTTCATCCCATTATATTGGCTAAAGGGAAGTGGGTTTAGTCAGTAAGAATCTGACACTACCAAGGGAAAATTCCTGGTGTCTTTGGAAGATTTCCACCTACCTTAGAAAACAAAACTTCACCCTATTCCGCACCTATATGGATCGTGCCAAAAAAAATTGGCTCCTCAGGAAAGGAAAAATGGAGAACTACTTTTACTCATCTTACTACTTTCACAAGTATTAAGATGAGTAAAATTTTAGAAGGCCTCGAAGATGACGAGAAAGCAACTGAACCTATTATTAAAATTCACGAATTATTAAAGCACAGAAACACAACCGGAACCTACGAAGAAATGAAAGAACTTTATTATGCACCCCATATTAAAAATAAAATAAGCAAAATAATTAATAACTACGAAATATGTAACATATCAAAATACGAAAGCAACCCATATAAACCATTATACAAAGCAAGAGAAACCTCAGAAAAAGCTAACGAAATTTTTCATATCGATGTTTGAATAGCAAATGGGGAAACGATGTACTTAACAATAATAAATAAATTTACAAAGCATGTCACAATGCATAAATTAAGAAGCAGGTCTTGAATACACTTATTAGCAGCAATGAAAGTTAGAATAGCAACTATGGAAGCACCCAAAAAAATTGTAATAGACGGCGAAGCTGGATTCTCCACTTACAACTTAGCAGAATACCTTAAAGAAAACAATTGGAATTCATACTACAACAGCTCAAAGACACACAGGTAACTCTGATATTGAAATGTTCCACGCAATCTTAAATGAACATCTTAGCATATTAAAAACCAAATATAAATATGATAATTTGATCTGAACAATTTAGTACTAACAGTTTTATTCATGTATAATAAGACAATACTACCACAGAAAAATGTCCTCTAGATTTTATTAACGGAAATATAACAACAAACGAATACACCGAAATAGCAAATAAAATCAAAAAAATAAAGCAAAATAAATTTAAAAAAAAATAAAATAGGGAAATTGTAAACTTAAGAACGTATAATTTATGTAAAATCAAGATCATAATAACAATAAATTACATATATTTAGTAATGATTAAGGACCACAAAAAACCAAGTAAGTTTGAAATTTTATTAAAAATAAAATTTTGGGACTGGCGAAATATTTTCTGGTATGGTTTGAACTTTGTGACATATTTCAATTAATATTGACTTTTATTTTATTGTCCGCAATCAAATTTCTAATTTTTAACACATTTTTAAGAAAAAAAAAATTTGATTTAAATGAAAAAAGTGCAATATTATTGAATTCATAATATTAATTTTGATGCAAACTTCAACAAATAATTTTGTGAATTGCATGAAAATTATTTTGTACATTTATTATAAATTTTTAAAATCTACTCTTAAATTCTTCATACTTAAAATCATTTTTCATATTTCATTACATACCTCAATGGAAGCGACGAATTTTTATTAGAATAATTACGAATACTCATTCCAATAATAGGAAATTTTTATATACAATGCACATATTTTTTAGCTTTTATTTTTACAAAATTTACTTTCATACACAATTTGTCTGTCACTCAAGAAACCTTATACAATTTTCAATGTACACAAATGTACATCATACATTAATTTTACTTGCTATTATGAAGACCGCATCTGTAGGATTTTGAAGTTTACAAGACAAACCAGCAATTACTATATTATTGTTGTTGCTTTTTGATTAGTTTCATCCATATTAGCTTCTAAAATGTTAATTCTGTGCTCAAGAAGATTTTATTTGTTTTCCATTTTTTCTATTTGTTGTTTCAAGCGGTTATAGTTTAGTTTCTACATAAAAGTTAATCACAGTTATAATATCAAAACATTATTAACTGAATTATTTCAACAAAAAAAAAATATAAAAAAATTCAAAATAAAATTACCTGAACTATTCAAATTAGCTGTTGCTAATAATAAAGATGAATTGAATGGAATGGTGATGATTTATTCAGATATAGTTGAATCATCTGTTTTTGGAAGTAGCAAAGTTCGTGCATTGAGAGCTATCAACATAGAAAATTGTAGAATACCTCCAAATATTGAATTTGAAAATGTCCATTACATACCTATAGAAAAAAATTGTTTTGAAACGATAGCGATTAAAATTTGCAATCAATACGGTGATGGAATAAATTTTGTTTCCAGGTACTATCCAATAAAAATTGTATTACATTTTAAAAAGCATTGATTGCTCCCCTCCCCAATTGAAACAATAAAAATACTACTACTCAAATATGATATCCTGTCAAACATGGAAAGAGCTTACGTGAGATATTATTCCTCTCAAGTAGGTGGAGGAATCAACGATATTGGGTCTTTATTACAATTTTATCCAGCTATACAAAAATGTCGTGGTTTTGGAAATATATTCGGAAGTTTAATTCGTTCCTTAAAGCTCGTTTTTACATCAGGTTGGGACTTAATTAAAAAAGAGGCTGTCAACACAGGTAAAAATATTTTTAATGATATATCATCTGGTGTAAACATAAAAGAAGCTGTAATTGATCAAATCAAAGGCAGCATAAAAAAATTATGAAAATCAGTAGTTAACCAATTGCATTCGATGTATGGTGGAAAACAAAGAGCTATAAAAAGACGAAGAACTATAAAAAGACGAGCAATCTCTAAAAAGACAAGCAAGCAAGGGCAGCTCCGCAGCCGAGTGTTGTAAATAATTTATTACACTCTTTAATTAAACAATGTAATGTAACTCTAAATGGAAAAACATCACTCCTTCAGACTCCTTATACCATTATAAAGCATACTTAACTACTTTACTAAATTATGGTACAGATTCCAGTCAAACACATCTGGAAGCATCTGGTTGGGAATTGGATAAACCAAATGTAAATGATTTTGACAATTCTGGTTCTAAATGAAGACAAAAATCATACAATAATTCTGCAATAGTAGAATTAATGGGAAAATTACATGTAGATTTCTTTATTACCGCTATTTAAAAATTCTCGAAGCTATGTTATACATGAAACATTTAACAATTAATCCTAGCATATTGATAGCACATAAAAAAATATAAATGGTCCACTGAAGTAAGTCAGTTAATTGCTGAAAAACAGGAAGATGCAAATTACCTAAAGACAATTTTACATTCGGCTGATGGCAAACAATATGAAGTGGGTCTCTCAAAAAAGAAAAATCCAGCACGGAATGAATTTATACGCTCAAGCAATGTTTAGCAATTAGAAGTTTGTCAGGTCTTACCTTATAATGTATATGGGTTAAATAATAAATTTATATTTTGTGATTTTTTCGATTTTATTAAAAAATTTGATATGATATATTTACAACTTTTTTAGTTAAGGAAAAGCAAAATTATTTTAGTTATATTTTTAGTGAATACGATATATATACATTGGAAGCTACAAAAGCTCATAATTTCGGGAGGGCGATTGGTGGTTGTTTATATGGTTTTAAGAAAGCCATAAAATCCAAATACTGTTTAAAATTTGTAATTTAATTTAGATGGATACTTGTGTTTGAAAGCAAAATTAAACCGCAAAACTGTGATATTTATACCAACATATGTAAATAATAACCAAAATTAGAAAGATGATTTCGAGAAATTCAAAAATACCCTTGAAACCCTTGATAATGTCGAGTTTTGTGCTATAGGTGATTTCAATGCCAGAACTGGAAACAGGCAAACTATTGATGATAAGCAATTAACAATTTCTTCAAATTTATCAGCTCAAAGAAACTCAGAAGATAAGGTGGTTGATAGTAATGGTAAGTTTTTATTAGAGCTAATGAATGATACTGGTGGTGTCATATTGAATGGAAGGTGTAGAGGTGACACTGCTGGCGCTAAAACATTTTGCGGAGCGATGGGCTCATCGGTTATTGACTATGCCTGCTGCTCATTGAATCTTATAGAATCAATTGATGATATGAAAGTAGTTAGTAAACCATACTCAGACCATATGCCAATAGTTCTATCTTTTAAAACTGATGTCGATGCGACAAATAATATACGGCTTTTACCGAAAATCCAGTGGATTCCAAGCAAAAGTATTGCTTATCATACAAGAACGTCAAATAATTTAAATATGTTGAATTGTGAAAATAATGATATTGATGCAAAACTTAAATGCTTAAAGGATATATTATATGACTTTGCAAATAGGAATATAATAAAAACAAACAAATTCAAGCCAAAAAATAAATGGTTTGATAATCACTGCCATAATGCAAGGAATCATATGTTTAAGGCTCTTGATTTATGTAGAAAATATTATCATGTTTCACAGAATTCAAATTGAGATACATGGAAAAATTAAAAATATATAAGAATCTATGCCGAGAAAAGAAAAAGATCATATTTTGAGAACCAGGCATTTAAACTAAGCATAGTTAAAGATTCCAAAGAGTGGTGGGCAGTGGCAAACGACTACAAAAATAGCAGATTTCTGGTAGGCCGACATATGTAAGCGCACGATTTTTTCGCATACTTTAAAGAATTATTCAAACCATTGAACGAGCAAAATTACTTTCACCATGCCGAACCATATGTATCTTTAGAAATTCTAGATCGTGAAATCACCATTGACGAAATGAAAGCAGTATTGAGAAAGGCTAAAGATTCAAAAGCACCAGGGTTAGATAGGATACCATACGAGTACTATAAAAATGCAAATGTTGAATTCTTAAAACAACTATGCCAAATTATAAACATAATATTTTACACAGCTGCAACACCGCAATCTTACCACAGCTCAATAATATTCCCCATTTTCAAAAAAGGTGATTTAAACTCAGTTGAAAACTATATAGGACTATCTTTTGCAAATACCGATTACAAGCTATTTACCGGAATACTATTAAACAGAATTATGGATTGGGTAAACGAAAATAATATTGTTAATGAATGCCAAGCTGGATTTCGGAAACGGTATAGCACTACAGATAATATTTTCAGTTTAACAAGCATAATTAACTTTCAATTACAAAAGAAAAGAAAACTATACGTTTTCTTTGTAGACTTTAAAAGTGCATTTGACACAATAAACAGGCAAGCACTTTTTTATAAACTGTCAAAGACAGGACTCTCAACTAAAATGTTAAGAATATTAAAAAAACTTTATGAAAAAACCACCTCAACAGTGTGGAACGGAGAATTTATATCTGAATATTTTGAAGTGGAACTAGGGTTGAAGCAAGGCTGCTTATTGAGCCCGATTTTATTCTCACTTTTCGTAAACGATTTGTACGAAGGATTATCTGGTGGAGTAAACATTGGTGATTGTTTGGTTAAATTATTAATGTATGCTGACGATTTGGCTCTGCTAGCAGAAGATCCACAATCACTGAAAAAAATGATGGATAACCTGAATATTTATTGCAAAATGTGGGGCCTGTTTTTAAATCTTCAAAAATCAAAAGTGGTCAATAATAGAGTCATGGAAGTATAATGGAAATGAGGTAGAAGTACTAAATGAATATAAATATCTGGGAATAATACTAACATATAACTTGAGCTTCAAACATTCAAAAATCAAACATTTATAAAATAAGTTAAAAACATCAAAAAATGCTATAAACCAAACATGGAATAAGTTAATACGGAATAATCACATTCAAAGTAGTATCAAGTATAAAATATTCCAAGCTTTTGTAAAAACGATAATGTGTTATGGAAGCCAAGTATGGGGTGTAAAAGAATACGAAGAAGTCGAGAAGTTACAAAGGTTCTTTTTGAAAAAAATGTTTTACTTGCCGAAAAATACCCCAAATTATATGATCCATATAGAACAGGTATAAAAAAAGCTATTTGTATATACACTTCAAACACACTTTGAGTACGTAGAAAGAGTACTCGCGTTGCCAGATCGTCGACTGCCGAAAATACTAGCAAAAAAAACTCTAGAAGCAGATATATATTGGGCAAACGAATGGAAGAATATTTACGCAAGTGTGGAATATGAATTTACTAACAATGCAGAGAATTGGAATGCTGATCACAAAATAATTTTAGAAAAGTTGGCATTTAAACATCATAATGATCACATCCAAAGAGCCAGAGCATCGATCTACCATGATGCATATGGTAGTCTAAAACATTGGTATATAACAAGTTATTTCTCTGACGAAAACGCAATTAAAAAGATATCACTAATATTTAAAGCTCGTGGTGGTATGCTAGAAATCAATGCCAAAGCATTTAAAAAAGACACAACGGGAATTTACGATTTATGCAATCTTGATGAATTTGAAAACACATTCCATTTTATAGCACGATGTCCAATTTTTAAATATGCAAGAAAACAGTGCTTTGGCAAAGAATTTTTAAATTTTGATGAATTTTTAGATTACTTAAATGGTGCAAATTATGAGCTCTTGTATCGCTATCTAACAGCTTCTTTAAAATATAGATGTTAGCTTATTTCTGAATTTTATTAATGTATTGTCAATCTCAAAATATAAACTAAACTTTAAACATAGATTTAATCTCTTTTATAATTATTCACTATTTAATCTTTAAAATATAGGTTTTTGCTTATTGCTAAATTCTATTAACGTATTGTTAATTTCAAAATATAAATTAAACTTTAAACGTAGATTTAAACTTTATTATAATCATTTACTATATAAACTTTAAAATAGATTTATGTTTATCTCTTAATTAATGTATATTTGTTATTTTGAAAATACAAACTGAACTTAATAACTACAAGAAAAACATATAATAATAAGTATCTTCACATAACACGTTCTTTTATGTAATATTATAAAGTCAAAATACAACCTGACAAACGATTTTGAAAAATATCATGTCTTTTTGTAAGTTTAGCCATTTAAAAAAAATGTATGATGAAAAAAATGAATTTAAATAAACTTTGATTATTATTATTATTATTGATAGCACATAATACTGTATTGGAAAAGGCTAACATGAAATATTTTTTTACAAGAAGTGAAATCAAAACACTTACAATTCCAGCTAACACTTCCAACATATCATTGGATAATATATTTATAGGGCAAATACCAAAAGCTCTAGTATTTTGTATGGTTAATAATGAAAATTTCAATGGTAAAAGATCAAAAAATCCATACCATTTCGATCATCAAAATCTCACACAATTTCAATTATATGTGAATGGAGTGCCTACACCAAACTCTGCAATTGAAACAAATTTTACATTGAATTATTTTTGCAATTCTCGTGCATATTTAACATTATTTAGCGGAACAGGTATACATCATTCTGATAGAGGACATCAAATTTCAAAAGAACTATTTTCAAAAGGTTATACAATACTGGCTTTTGATTTATCAGCAGACGGCTCGGGAACAGATACATGTCAAAGTTTATTAAACCAGGGAGTAGTAAAGATTGAAGCAAGACTGAGTTCTCCATTAACTTCAACATTCACATGTATTGTGTTTGCAGAATTTGATGCTAATATAGAAATTGATAAAAATCGTAACGTTTACGTAAACTTATCATAAGGAAGTTCAGGCGACCCTTTCACCTCACTTAAAAATGGCATGTGCTATAGTAGATTTATCGTTCTGTACGGATGATAACAATACAATATTTGTAAAAAATCTTGATGTGGTTGGAATAAAAGAAAAATGTAAAACTATTTCAAAAGAATTAAAGTATAAATTCCCAACCAGAGATTTAAAAAGAACAGAAATCAAGAATTTTTCTTTTGGGCATATGGACAACAACAAAACAACTAATAATTTAATAAATTTATTGGAAAAATTCGATATAGTGTTGACAAATGGAAAACTTAAAGTTGAATTTTTAACAGCATACATAAATGGAAATACTCAACTAATTGATATTTCTCATTTACAAAACAATAATGAATACACTTCAGACAGAGAAAGTGTTGAAATGTAATAGTGCAACCAGAAAACGATTTAAAGGTGTTTTTGCTGTTGGTCAAATACCGAAAAATATTTCAAAACCTGGTATTTTAGTAATAAATTCCGACACTTCTGCTAAAAAAGGAACACATTGGCTAGCAATTTTTGTATCAGTTCAAGGCTGTGTAGAATATTTTGATTCATTTGGAAATCCACCATTCCATAGTGAGATTGTGAAATTTCTACAAAATCAATCAAAATGTTTTATTTTCAACAATAAGCGTTTACAAAGTGACTTTACATCAGTCTGTGGTCAATATTGTTGTGTATATTTATGGATGCTATGTAACTGCAAGAGCATGAAACATTTTATTAATGTATTCAATACATCATCCCCACTTAAAAACGACAAAAAAATACAAAGAATGTTTCGAAGAATTTTTAAAAAAAGAAAATGAAACTAAGAAAACTATTTCGAACTAATATAAATATAAATTTTTTAAATATATATTCCATCAGTTAAAAAAAAATAAAATGGAGTCAACATCAAATATCGAAACATTTGAAAAACAAAGCAAAGGCAACAGCAGCAGCAACAGCAACGAATCACAAGAAAATCTCTTATTAAGTTACATTTATTATTTGGATAAAAAACAAACAACAAAAATACAAATTGGATTTAATGTTGAAAATTTCGCTGCTACAATAATTTTCCAACGTAATCGTAGAGTTATTAGCGAAATGAATTATTTGGCGTGGTATGCATTTTATCAAGATTTTACAAGCAACCACTCCATAAATTAAATTCAAATAAATTTCCACTAAAATTTAATTATGCTGGAGGAACAATTAAAAAACTTACATTGGAGCTAGATGAGTATACGTGATTTTGTCTTATGTTAGACTTTATTCAAGCAGTGTTGTCATATAACAATGGAGCCGAATTGAATGTACGAGAATATGTATTAAAATATTTTGAGAGATGTATTGCAAAGAATAAGCTTAAACTGGAACAAGAAGATTTCTATATTTCTATGAATTTGCATATAGCTCAATGCAACTATTCCCGGCTCTTTTATGAAATACCATTATTTATGTCTGAAAAAATATATTGGTCAACAATAAATAAAAGAAATATTTTTTAAAACCAATTTTTATTATTATCTTTTATTAAAAACATATATAAATTCATACAATTTTTTACAGCACATCTTTGCAAATTTTCCGTATTTTGATGGTGGGGACAAATGGTGATGAAATTCCTTAGTTTTTGTAGAGGTGGAATTTTATTATCTAAATTGATAACTTATACTATTGAATTTGAAAAAAACCTATCTAAAAATTGTTTTTTTTTTAAGACCTTTTGCATAAATGATATCAAATGATGTTAAATGTTTCTCTAAGATATTTTTTAATTGTAGATATTCTATAAAACCATCATTCCAGTTCAACATATTAATTTTCTTTTTGTTATTTTAATTTTGTTGTTTAGCATCAAAATTTAATTCTTCAAATGAATATGGTGTTTTAAACATAAATAGCATTGGTACAAGAGAACCATCAGATATCATAAAAAATTCTTTTAAAAAATATTCTCTATTATTTCCAATAACAAATTGTAAATCAACTATAGCCCTCCTGCTGCTGCTGCTGCTGTTGTTGTTGCTGTTCATTTTATTCTTTACTACTCGTATATATTAAAATAACCAATAGTGTAATAGCAAACAATAGTAGCAGCAGCATTAGCATTTTATTTATACTTTTGATTTCAGCAACCATCTGGTGAGGAGGATACCTAAAGATTATACAGAATGGAAAAATTTTTCTCAAATCCTCCATCAGTTCTTCGAATCTTCAAAGACCGTTTCAAAAAAAAAAAAACAACAATCTGATCTTATCCGCTTGACTATGGGAGAAAACTTGCTGTCTCTCTCTCTCTTTCTCTCTCGCAGATTGTTATTATTATTATTATTATTTTTTTTTTTATGTTTATTTGTTGTAAATCAACGCTAAAGTCTGGCAACAGTTGACCCGGAGACATGGCGATGACGTCCGTCGCAGCCCCGGGCGCCAGATCCCAAGAGCTGGGAACGTTATTAGAGCCAGTCTTCCGGAAGTCCGTTACCGGAACCGGTCCTCCGGAAGTCCGTTGCCAGAATCAGTCCTCCGGAAGTCCGTTGCCAGAATCGGTCTTCCAGAAGTCTGTTTCTAGAACCGGTCCTCTGGAAGTCCGTTGCCGGAGCCGGTCTTCCGGAAGTCTGAAGTCGGAGCCACTCTTCCGGAAGTCCGTTGTCGGCGCCGGTCCTACTGAAATAAGACATTGATGCTTATGGGTAGTAATAGGGGGTAAATAAAAAAACAAAACAAAATTACTAATATATATTTTTATTTTAATAATTTTTCTTGAGAATTTATATCTACAGCAGGAATTAGGTCAAACAATGCCATATTGCATCTGTCCTTGTCACGTCCCGTAAATTTAAAATAAAAATAAGTACTGTTTAATTCAGCCAATTGTGGCTGAGTTGTTACCTTTTTGGAGAGTCGCTCTGGCATGAAAAATATAGTGATTTCCTTGCTCAATGGGTCTTGCACTTCAAGACCACTGTTCAAGACCAAGAGTACCACTGTTTGTCCTCTTTTCGTATCTAAAAATTTCCAAGATAGCACCTCATACATTTTATCTTTCATCAAAAAATCAATGTTTCGGTATGGTTCATTTTCACCCTTCCCAACGAAATTAAGTTTTCAATAAAAGCCTGCAAAATTATATATATATATATATATATATATGTAAATAGATATAGAAAATAATATAGAATTAATTTAAGAATAAGAAAAAAAAAAATCTTACCATTTTTATATTTGTTTTTTTTTTTTTTTTTTTTTTTTGTTTTTTTTTTCAATATGAACTGATTTTGAAATAAGTTAATTAACATCAGTTTATATACATTTGTAAAATATTATAGAAGAAGGAGAAAATCATGCCTCCCCACCTACTATATGTTTTTAACATGATATAATATCATTAAATTTTTTTTTTTTTTTTGTATCCAATATCAATTTATTTGTAATTATAATGAATACACATCTAACCACAAATATTACACATTAAATATTTATGAATTTATTATGCAATACCTGTTGCAACTTTTTCAATGTATAAATTAGTTGTTATTAAAATAAAATATAAAATGTAATGTAAACATCATTGAAAGACATTATAAAAAAAAAAACATTGATTTGACTATTTACACATTGTTGCACATATTTATTATTATTATTTTATAATTTAACAGAGTATTTCTATATACTAAATAAAACATAAATTATGTATTTGTTAAGTTGTTGTTGTTTCATTAATTTATATTGATTATTGATTTTGTGGTTAGAAAACGTAACTACCTAAAAAAAAAAAAAAGTTATTAAGAATAATCCTGCAACTTTGTTGCATTCATTAGATATTATTGACACAAATTAATTTCGTAAATACATATGGAAGTTAGACATTTTTTTTTTTTTTTTTTTTTTTTTAATTTTACAGGTTTTAAATGTTTATATTTTTTTTTTTATTGCGAATTAAATATTCCTTTCACTTTTTTATATAGAGTTATGATAAAATAATATAAAAAATTTTGTGTATATCAATACTTCGACATCTATTATGAAAAGTGCAAGTGCAATTTTCCACATCATAACTTTGTTGGTATATAGTTTCAATTTTGTAATAATTTGATTAATATGCAACATTGTAGTAGTTCATTAGAAAAACTCAATATTCCTTTTATGTTCTGATATGTTATATATATATACATTCAAATTATACAATCAAGTTAGTTTCGGTTTATCTATATAGAATTAGAAAAATTTGTATATATGTATATATTTGTATATTTGTATATATACAATTAACTTCTTGAGTTTACGTGTTAAATCACTAAATTTAAGACTAAGTTAAAGTCATTTATAGACTAAATTAATATTGTTTTAATATAAGAAAAGGACACTAACAAAAAAATAAAATAAAAATAAAAATGAGTTCAGAAAACCAAAGAATTAAATTGCAATGTGATAAATGTGAAAAAGTGTTCACAAGATCTGACAATTTAAAAAGACATAAATGTGAAACACAATTAAAACATAATTGTGAAATATGTAAAAAATCATGTAATAGAAATGATAGTTTATTAAGACATAAAAAGAGACATCAAAAAAATTTGGAAAATGTAAAATTTTGCAGTAAGTGCAAATCAAACGTTACTACCACTTTGTGGAACTACCACATCCGAACAAATAAACATAAAAGTAATGCAGCAGCAGTAATTAGATCTAATGTTAGACATATTGATGAATGTTTTCAAAATAGAATAGAAACGTTTATTAGAGATAATGATGATGAAAGCATACTAAACCCATCAAACTTTCTGGAAAAGGCTCAGGCCGATATAATTGAATTATTGATGCAATCATTAAAAAAGCACAACGCTATAAAAGTAAATCTTGTGCTTTTTGATGAATATATAAAGCCAACGGAAGAAGAGTTTGAAAATATATCAATAAAATCTTTTCAAACTCGAATGTTTAGTATTACACAAGCAGATGATCTTAATGATTTTTTTGAAAAGGCTAAAGGACTTATTCAACAACAAGCAGAAGACTTCCAAGAAAAAGACAGTGGTTGGGCGTTAATCAGGATTTTACATATTGAAATAAATATCAATAAATTTGAACCAATACGTGTGTCTAGTTTTATTAAACTACCGAAAAGCATAGAAGACAAAAAAGCATGCGTTAATATTCAAAATAAAGACAACTTCTGTTCCAAGTGGTGTATAGTATCAGCTTTACAAACTTGCATTCAAAATGCTGAACGAACATCTTCATATAAACTTAATAATATTTTTCTACCCATAGTCGAGCTAGAGTTTGGTGATGCACGACAGCTTAATTTTAGCACTATGCAATTTCCAGCTAAATTGAACGAGTTAAATTTATTTGAAGAACTAAATAGTGAAATAAGTATTAATTTGTTTGGACTGGAAGTTATTAATAAAAAATATGAGGTTGTTTGAGGACCATTCTATTTAACAAAATTAGAAAAAAAATACTATGTAAATTTATTGCTATTGGAAAAGGATGATAAATTTCATTTTGTTTATATTAAAAATTTATCAAGGTTAATAAGTAGTTCTGTAACAAAACATATACATGAAATTTATATTTGTAATATGTGTTTGCAACATTTTCATACATTACAACAGCGTGATTTACATAAAATTGAGTGCAATAAAGTCGTTACAAAACTTCCATCTATTGAGAAAAATACACTCGAGTTTAAAAATTATCAACAACAATTAGAAACACCTTTTGTTATTTATGCTGATGCTGAGAGTATTTTACAACCTATTGCAACATGCAGTTCTAATCCAATGATGTCTTCAACAACAAATATTCATCAACATGTTCCAGTAGCTTTCTCCTACTACATTAAATGTTCTTTTGATGATAATCAAAGCTGTTACAAAGAGTTTGTTGGAGCTAACTGTGCTAAGGAATTTGTCATATCGTTAACAAAAACATGTAGTGAATTATATAAAAATATATTTATGATGCCAAAGCCAATGAATCTATTAACACTTGATGAGCAGCTTCAACAATTAATTCAGGAAAATTGTCACATATGTGGTAAGTTTTAATGATAGAATTAGAGATTATTGTCACTTTACTGCTAATTATAGAGGACCCGGTCATTCTAAATGTAATTTATTATATAGGCGGCCAAATTTTTTTCCTATATTTTTTCACAATTTTTCCGGTTATGATTGCCATCTTTTATTTAAAGAACTAAACGAAGTGAATGGACATATTGGTGTCATTCCTTTGAATAAAGAACGTTATATTTCATTATCTAAAAAAATTACAATAGATAAAAAGCATTCATTTTATTTACGTTTTCTCGATAACTTTAGATTTATGGCTTCTAGCCTTGATTCTTTATGTAAAAATTTAAATGAAAATGATTTGTTTCATATAAAAAAAGAATTCAATAATAATGAAAAAATTAAACTTATGACTCGAAAGGGAGTTTTTCCCTATGAGTATTTAAATTCCATTGAACGACTTGACGAAAGAAGTTTACCTTCACAAGAAGCTTTTACCAATCATATGACAAACACATCATGTTCTGATGAAGACTACCTTCAAGCAATTAATGTATGGAATACGTTTGATTGTCAAAACTTATGGGGCTATTTAAAACTTTACCTTAAAACAGATGTGCTTATTTTTACTGATATTTTTGAAAACTTTCGAAAAATATGTTACAAAATATATTCTTTAGATCCTGCAAATTTTTATACTACCCCAGGTTTGTCATGGGCAGCAATGTTAAAATACACGGATATCAAATTACAATTATTAACTGATATTGATATGTATAATTTCTTTAAAAAAGGGATACGTGGTGGAATTAGTCAGTGCTCCCTTAGACATTTAGTAGCAAATAATAAATTCATGGGAGAATCTTACAAAAGAAACGAACCTTCCAAATACATAGTATATGAAGACGCTAACAATTTATATGGATGGGCAATGATCCAATATTTACCACATAAAGATTTTCAGTGGGTTGACGTTACTGAAAATATTGATGTGCTTTCAATTGCCGATGATTCGGAAACTGGTTACGTTTTAAAAGTGGATTTAGATTACCCACAACATTTACATGATTTGCTCAATGATTTTCCTTTTTGTGCTGAAAACGAAGTTCCACCAAATCAAGTTTTTGTTAGTTTAGTTTTAATAAAAAAAATATAATTTAAAGATGAATAAAAAGAAAAAAAAATATATTATTTAAACCAACAGGAACAAACTTGTTTTTTATTATTACAAAAAAAAAATCGAATCTTAAGTGTGTTTAATAATTTTTAGCTTAGCGAAGTTTTTAAGCTGTTGAAAACTTTAAATAAAATCAGAGACAAATAAAAAACGTTCCTTAAATATAAAAATATATAAATTGACAGTAAAAGTTTAGATAAAATTCAAATTTATCTGATTATTTATATTTTAATTTAACTATAAAACTTCTCAAAGTTCATAATATTTCATTATATTTCAACCGTTTAACTCAAAACTTTTATTATTTATTTTATAAATAATATATTTATTATAACAAAACATTTCATTTAAAATTATTTTGTATACATTTCTTTATGTACCTATCTATTCAAATCAAACTTTTTTTTCAAGTAAATATTAAAGTTTAAATTTTAATAACAATGAATTTTGAAAACTTTTCATATCTTTACCTTACTAATTTTTTTGCTTAAGGTTAGGAGGACTTAAATTTTTATAATAGAATATAAATTTGACTGTTGGTAAATATGGTAAAACTTTAATAATAATAATTTTGTATTTAAACCAAACTTTAAAAACTTTTCATATCTTCACCCTACTAATTTTTTGCATAAGGTTAGGATAACTCAAATTGTTATAATAGAATGTAAATTTGACGTTTGGTAAATATGTTTAAACTTTAATAATAATTTTGTATTTAAACCAAACTTTGAAATTTTTAAACAAAACTTTAAAAACTTTTCATATTTTTATCCTAATTTAAAATATTCAGCACTACAGCTTAAGCTTTTTAAATTGCAAATTAAAACATAACTGATGTAGTAACCACAAAGTTAAATTTAGAATAACTAATAAAATATAATAATAATAAACTTTAAAAACTTTTAAACCAAACTTTGAAAACTTTTCATATCTTCATCCTACTAATTTTTTTGCATAAGGTTAGGAGAACTCAAATTGCTATAATAGAATGTAAATTTGATGTTTGGTAAATATGTTTAAACTTTAATAATTATTTTGTATTTAAATCAAACTTTGAAATTTTTAACTATAGCTTTTTAAATTTTAAAAAAGCTCCTTCTGTACCAGAACCGGCATATCCATACTACTTATATGAATAATTGTTTTGTTTATTTTTATAATATATAAATAAATTTTAATATCAGGTAAAACCATTGGTTTCCATATCCAACATATTTTGGTAACTTTTTGTCCATTTGGTAACATTTTAAAACCAATTTGGTAAACAAATTTTTTCTGAGTGGCAACCCTGCAGCCAACTAGTGTCATAATATCTTAGATTACATTATCATTGTATATAAATGTGCCCGCCTATATAAATTTTCATATCTTTTATATGGAGAAAAAAATCAGATCGAAATTAAAAGAACGCCTTTGTAAGTAAAAATTGTGGGTAAAATTTAGATATATGTATGTACATATGCTGTATTCTCTTACTTTCTCATCTTAGTTATCATATACAGAAAACTTAAAGCAAGTATAGCATTTTTTACCCCTTTTTACTAATGGAGTTTTTTTTGGTTTGGTATTATGTAAAAAATTGCATTAGGTTTACGTAAATAAAACGTATAATTACTTATACTTATTACCAATAGATATACTTTGGTAATTATCATTCATTATTTAACTGCGTGTTAAGTTACATATATATTATAGAATTAGCAAAAAGATGGAAGTTTGACATTTTTATGTAAAATGAATTGTTTAATAGTGAAATGAAAAATTCATATTGTATGTTTATTTATTTATTTATTTTATTTGTTTCATTCTTACTCAAATGAGCTTATTCAGCTCGTACTTATATATGCACAAGAGAAACCAGACAAAAAATATTCAAACGCTCGCTATACACGCATTGTTATATGTATTTCAATCAAAGATTATCTAAGAAAGAAAAAACAAAATTTAAATTTTATTATTTAAAAATGATTGGGTCCGGATTAACAATACCATACAGTATTTAAAAGAACATTTTTTATTCGCCGTGCGACCATCATGTGATGGGATTTTTCATTAGTTACATTATAAAAATACATATGTATGTAGTGTTTTTCTAACATTTTTTATTTTATAATAAATTCTTACTCTAATATAACTTAATAAAGTAAGTTGACGTTACTGAAAATATTGATGTGCTTTCAATTGCCGATGATTCGGAAACTGGTTACGTTTTAGAAGTGGATTTAGATTACCCACAACATTTACATGATTTGCACAATGATTTTCCTTTTTGTGCTGAAAACAAAGTTCCACCAACAGGTAAAATTCGCAAACTCTTAGTTGACTTAACAAACAAATACATAATCCATTATCGAAATTTAAAACAGTGTCTTCGAAACGGTTTGATTCTTAAGAAAATTTATAGAGTGCTAAAATTCACACAAAGCAATTGGTTAAAAAAATATATTAATTTAAATAACTCACATAGGTCAGTTGCTAAAAATGCTTTCGAAAAAAATTATTTTAAATTAATGAATAATGCCGTTTTCGGTAAAACCATGGAAAATGTAGATAAAAGAAAAAATGTTAAAATAGCTACCTCTTGGAAAAGTCAAGGAAGACATTTAGGTGCACGAGCATTAATAGCAATACCAAATTATCATAGCCACTCTAGATTCACTGAAAACTCGATAGCCGTTCAGCTTAATCATGCAAATGTATATTATGATAAACCTATATATTTAGGTACAGCACAGTACAGTACTAGTGTACAATCTAAAATACTTATATATGATTTTCATTTTTTTTTCTTTATTTTTAATAATCTAACATATAATTCAGATATAAGCTATAATACTTATATATTTACATTGTATATTTACATTAATTATAATTCTTATATATGATTACATTAAACCTAAATATGGCAGTAAAGTTTTTTAAATTACACAGCACTGACAGTTTTATTTACACTATACCTACAGACAGATGATTTTTACGCTGACATATACAGTGATATACCACAACGTTTTGATACATCCGATTATCCATCTGACAATTTATTTAATTTCCCTCTATTGAATAAAAAAGTTCTTGGTCTTTTTAAAGATGAATTTAATGAAAAAATTGTTTCTGAATTTATAGGATTAAAATCTAAAATGTATTTTCTTCAAACACATGAAAATAAAACTGTTAAAAAAGCAAAAGGAATAAAAAAATATATTGTCAATAGTTTAACGTTAGATAACTATAAAAATTGTTTGTTAAAAAATGAAGTTTGTTTAAGAGAAATGAAAATATTTAGATCACATTTACATACAATTTATACACAGAATTTAAATAAAGTAGCTTTAAGTTCATTATATAATAAAAGATATATAATCGCAGATAAAATAAACACATATGCAGATAAAATAAACTTTGGGGCATAATGCCATTCAGCAATAATTGTAAAAAAAAAGTTTTTGTTAGCTTAGTTTTAATAAAAAAAATATAATTTAAAGATTAATAAAAAAAAATATATATATATAGATATTATTTAAACCAACAGGAACAAACTTATTTTTTATTATTAAAAAAAAAAAAAAAATCGAATCTTAAGTGTGTTCAATCACTTTTAGCTTAGCGAAGTTTTTAAGCTGTTGAAAACTTTAAATAAAATCAGAGACAAATAAAAAACGTTCCTTATATATAAAAATATATAAATTGACAGTAAAAGTTTAGATAAAATTCAAATTTATCTGATTATTTATATTTTAATTTAACTATAAAACTTCTCAAAGTTCATAATATTTCATTATATTTCAACCGTTTAACTCAAAACTTTTATTATTTATTTTATAAATAATATATTTATTATAACAAAACATTTCATTTAAAATTATTTTGTATACATTTCTTTATGTACCTATTCAAATCAAACTTTTTTTTCAAGTAAATATTAAAGTTTAAATTTTAATAATAGTGAATTTTGAAAACTTTTCATATCTTTACCTTACTAATTTTTTTGCTTAAGGTTAGGAGGACTTAAATTGTTATAATAGAATATAAATTTGACTTTTGGTAAATATGGTAAAACTTTAATAATAATAATTTTGTATTTAAACCAAACTTTAAAAACTTTTCATATCTTCATCCTACTAATTTTTTGCATAAAGTTAGGATAACTCAAATTGTTATAATAGAATGTAAATTTGATTTTTGGTAAATATGTTTGAACTTTAATAATAATTTTGTATTTAAATCAAACTTTGAAATTTTTAAACCAAACTTTAAAAACTTTTCATATTTTTATCCTAATTTAAAATATTCAGCACTACAGCTTTTTAAATTTTAAAAAAGCTCCTTCTGTACCAGAACCGGCATATCCATACTACTTATATGAATAATTGTTTTGTTTATTTTAATAATATATAAATAAATTTTAATATCAGGTAAAACCATTGGTTTCCATATCCAACATATTTGGTAACTTTTTGTCCATTTGGTAACATTTTAAAACCAATTTGGTAAACAAATTTTTTCTGAGTGGCAACCCTGCAGCCAACTAGTGTCATAATATTTAGATTACAATATAATGCATTGTATATAATGTGCCCGCCTATATAAATTTTTATATCTTTTATATGGAGAAAAAAATCAGATCGAAATTAAAAGAACGCCTTTGTAAGTAAAAATTGTGGGTAAAATTTAGATATATGTATGTACATATGCTGTATTCTCTTACTTTCTCATCTTAGTTATCATATACAGAAAACTTAAAGTAAGTATAGCATTTTTTACCCCTTTTTACTAATGGAGTTTTTTTTGGTTTGGTATTATGTAATAAATTGCATTAGGTTTACGTAAATAAAACGCATAATTACTTATACTTATTACCAATAGATATACTTTGGTAATTATCATTCATTATTTAACTGCGTGTTAAGTTACATATATATTATAGAATTAGCAAAAAAATGGAAGTTTGACATTTTTATGTAAAATGAATTGTTTAATTGTTTCATATTGTATGTTTATTTATTTATTTATTTTATTTGTTTCATTTTTACTCAAATGAGCTTATTCAGCTCGTACTTATATATGCACAAGAGAAACCAGACAAAAAATATTCAAACGCTCGCAATACACGCATTGTTATATGTATTTCAATCAAAGATTATCTAAGAAAGAAAAAACAAAATTTAAATTTTATTATTTAAAAATGATTGGGTCCGGATTAACAATACCATACAGTATTTAAAAGAACATTTTTTATTCGCCGTGCGACCATCATGTGATGGGATTTTTCATTAGTTACATTATAAAAATACATATGTATGTAGTGTTTTTCTAACATTTTTATTTTATAATAAATTCTTACTCTAATATAACTTAATAAAGTAAGTTAAGTCTGATTTATCGCAGAACTTATCAGTAAAATCAGTTTTTAAATTTTCATATAGTTTAAAAATATGTTTACCATCCATTATCAAATAAAATTACAAAAAAAATATTTGTTTTAAAAATTCTATATAAAATCTTTAAATTTGCACGAAAGTTCTTTCTCACTGTGTACTAAAAAAATATCAGACCGTCTATATAATTTTTCATATCTTTGAATATGAAATTTGCATATCTTTTATATGGAGTAAAAAATCAGATTGAAATTATCAGAACGGTTTTGTATGGAATTGTAAGTAAATATTTAGGTATACATATGCTGTGTTCTCTTACTTTCTCATCTTAATTATCATATACAGAAAACTTAAAGCAAGTATAGTAGTTTTTATTTTTACATATTTTAACTAATGGATTTTTTTTTGGTTTGGCATATGCAAAAAATTGCATTAACCTAACGTAAATGAAGCGTTTAATTACAATAGATGTACTTTGGTAATTATTAACCATTATTTAACTGCATGTTAACATAAATATATATTATGGAAAGATGGAAGTTTGACATTTTTATATAAAATGAATTGTTTAACAGTGAAATGAGAAATTCATATTGTACATTATGTATGTATGTATGTACAAGAGATAACTCGCTCAAAAACTCAAAAAATAACTCGCTCGCTAATAAAAAATTCACTCGCTCGTAACACACGCATTTTAATATGTATTTCAATCAAAGATTATCTAAGAAGATGAACCACTCTCAGCATGTGACCGAATTTTTATTGCTACTCGAAAAAAGAAAATTTAAATTTTATTATTTAAAAATGAATGAGGATTAACAATACCATGCAGTATTTAAAAAACATTTTTTATTAGCCGTGCCAGATGGGCGGTGAAAGGCCTTTCCACTACATAGTTAAGTAATAAATTGTTAAGCAAAAATGAAGCAAATGTGGCAAATACGCAAAAACCAGCACCAGCATTATAATCGTAACATTAGATCCTATTAAATACTTAAGTAATTTACCATTGTATAATGGCAATAGGGATGAGTTGTATAAATTTATTGTACATATCGATCGGGTATTCCCTAAGCCAATACGACCAAATAATCCAAAAAATATTTCACGATATAATTAGAAGTAGGTTAGTCGTTAAGGCACGCGAAACAGTCGAAATAGAAAGTCAAACAAATAAAACTTGGATAAAAAAACTTTTTTGTAAAATTTTAGGAGATAGGTTAAACATTGAACCGCTTTACCACGAGCTTAGGGCCATCGCATTTAAAACCAACCGCCTAGACTTTTATAATGAAATCAAAGCTATGTTACGTAGACTTAAAAACAAAACAAAATTAGAAGAAAACGCAGGGCCAATTATCAGTCAGAATTGCAAAGCTGCTCTCGGATTATTTATCAACAAAGTACCAGAATCAATAAACTGCATGGCAAATAGTATATGAAACTGGCTACACCTTCACTCGGAATCTCAATAAAAATAATAATTACAGTCGAAAAACCCATTATAATAATAATTATAACCAGCACTCTTCGAATTGCAATTTCCGAACTTTTCGAATTCTAATCGCCATCTCCATGCCAATTATAACTCTTCAAGTAGGAACTATTCTCCTACTAATAACAATATTCGTAATGCTAATAACAACTCCGATAGTAATAGTAATAATAATAACAATTATAATTCTTTCAGCAAACATTATTCTTTTAGTAGTAATAATTTTTCTAATCGTAGTAATTCATTTAATGGTAATAATAACTTTTCTAGAAACAACCATTTTTTTAAGAATAGTGATTATAATAACCATACTAATGACCACACTAATCATAGAACTAACAGAAACTATTCTAACAACAACAAAAATAATAATACATATAACTGAAATAATAGAAATAATTAGAATTACACCGAGTACATGGATGTGGATATATCAACTATAAATAGTAGAGCACACAATAGAAGCAAAAATTTTCGAACAGCCGCCTTGGAAAATCATTACTCTGTATAAAAATCAAAACAGCTGTTAGAGATTTAAAACTAATTATTGATACTGGATCTACATCTAGTATAATGAATCCATATTTTTTCAACTCTAAATAGCAAACTATATTAGATAAACCTATAATTTTAAAAACCATGAACAGCACAAATAAAAGTGACTATTCCCTTATTAAAAGCATTCAACCGAAACGACGAAACCGCGAAATTTATAGTACATCGATTCAATTCATATTACGACGTATTAATAGGAAATCATATCCTTAAACCCATAAAGGAGAATATAAATTATGAACCCGGCATACTAAAAACTCCAAACTCCAACAACAATATCTAACAACAATAACATTTTCATTCTATTAACATCTTAGTCAAATACGAAGAACAATTAAACAACGAGGAAAGAACCACAATTAATAAAACAATTAAATCGTTTAAAAATATATATTTTCAAGGATGAAATGCTCTTTTTTCATCCATGCTATTAAGCATGCGATCAAAACCAAAAATGATATACCAATTTATTCAAAAAGTTATAGATATCGGAAGTACATAAAAACGAGGTGAAAACCAAATAAATGATGTACTGAGGCAATGAATAATACGTCCAAGCAATTCTGACTCATGGCGCAGTGGTTAAGTCGCCAATCTCGCACTCAAAGGGTCTTGGGTTCAAACCCCAGGTCATATAAATAAAAAATAAGTAGTAATTTCATATCTTAATAATGTTTATCCTATAATTAATAGGCGTAATAATAATAATAAAAATTGTAATAATAATAATAATGATGATAATAATAATAATAATAATAATAATAATAATAATAATAATAATAATAATAATAATAATAATAATAACAATAATAATAATAACAATAATAATAATAATAATAGTAATAATAATAATTGTAATTATAATAATAATATTAATAATTGTAATTATAATAATAATAATAATAATTGTAATTATAATAACAATAGCTGCTACAGTGGAAATATCTTTGATTATATAATGCAGGAAGTTTTTATATACTACTGCACGTTGTAATCCACTAATGGCACTAACTCTGTAGTAAAAATAATAATAATATTAATAAAAATACTAATATCAATAATAATAGCTGCAGTGACAGTGGGCAAAATGTTAGCAAAATAATAATAATAAAGGGCGGATTCATTGTTTCCTTACAGTCCCACTCCCAATTCAATATTTCTGTATATATTTCATATCCTTTCCTATCGCTATTCCCTAGCCAATATACTGCGTTTGCAGGTAAGGGTTTCATCCCATTATATTGGCTAAAGGGAAGTGGGTTTAGTCAGTAAGAATCTGACACTACCAAGGAAAAATTCCTGGTGTCTTTGGAAGATTTCCACCTACCTTAGAAAACAAAAATTCACCCTATTCCGCACCTATATGGATCGTGCCAAAAAAAATTGGCTCCTCAGGAAAGGAAAAATGGAGAACTACTTTTACTCATCTTACTACTTTCACAAGTATTAAGATGAGTAAAATTTTAGAAGGCCTCGAAGATGACGAGAAAGCAACTGAACCTATTATTAAAATTCACGAATTATTAAAGCACAGAAACACAACCGGAACCTACGAAGAAATGAAAGAACTTTATTATGCACCCAATATTAAAAATAAAATAAGCAAAATAATTAATAACTACGAGATATGTAACATATCAAAATACGAAAGCAACCCATATAAACCATTATACAAAGCAAGAGAAACCTCAGAAAAAGCTAACGAAATTTTTCATATCGATGTTTGAATAGCAAATGGGGAAACGATGTACTTAACAATAATAAATAAATTTACAAAGCATGTCACAATGCATAAATTAAGAAGCAGGTCTTGAATACACTTATTAGCAGCAATGAAAGTTAGAATAGCAACTATGGAAGCACCCAATAAAATTGTAATAGACGGCGAAGCTGGATTCTCTACTTACAACTTAGCAGAATACCTTAAAGAAAACAATTGGAATTCGTACTACAACAGCTCAAAGACACACAGGTAACTCTGATATTGAAATGTTCCACGCAATCTTAAATGAACATCTTAGGATATTAAAAACCAAATATAAATATGATAATTTGATCTGAACAATTTAGTATTAACAGCTTTATTCATGTATAATAAGACAAACTACCACAGAAAAGTGTCCTCTAGATTTTATTAACGGAAATATAACAACAAACGAATACACCGAAATAGCAAATAAAATCAAAAAAATAAAGCAAAATAAATTTAAAAAAAAATAAAATAGGGAAATTGTAAACTTAAGAACGTATAATTTATGTAAAATCAAGATCATAATAACAATAAATTACATATATTTAGTAATGATTAAGGACCACAAAAAAACAAGTAAGTTTGAAATTTTATTAAAAATAAAATTTTGGGACTGGCGAAATATTTTCTGGTATGGTTCGAACTTTGTGACATATTTTAATTAATATTGACTTTTATTTTATTGTCCGCAATCAAATTTCTAATTTTTAACACATTTTTAAGAAAAAAAAAAATTTGATTTAAATGAAAAAAGTGCAATATTATTGAATTCATAATATTAATTTTGATGCAAACTTCAACAAATAATTTTGTGAATTGCATGAAAATTATTTTGTACATTTATTATAAATTTTAAAAATCTACTCTTAAATTCTTCATACTTAAAATCATTTTTCATATTTCATTACATACCTCAATGGAAGCGACGAATTTTTATTAGAATAATTACGAATACTCATTCCAATAATAGGAAATTTTTATATACAATGCACATATTTTTTAGCTTTTATTTTTACAAAATTTACTTTCATACACAATTTGTCTGTCACTCAAAAAACCTTATACAATTTTCAATGTACACAAATGTACATCATACACCTAATACATACTTACATATTATATTCACATTCATTCTTTACACAAAACAGAAAAAAACAAAAAAGAAGCATAATAAAACAAAAAATATGTAGATAAATACTTAACATTACATATCTACATACATAAATAATACATAATAATATACATAAATACATAATATAAACTATACATAATATATATAAACTACATGTATAGCAATAGCTTATATTGTATAGAAACAAAAAAAAACAAAATAAAACAAAAAATACGTTTAGCCATAGATACCTAACACTACGTAGCTCTATAAATACATTTGTGTAATGTATATCATTCATATTCAAATTTCAAACTATGTATATGTATAGCAATAGCATATATTGCATAGAAACATAAAATTCGAAACAAAAAGAAAAAGGGAGGAAAAGGGAGGATCTCGCCAAAAAGAAAAAAAACATTTAATTTACAAGATGCCAATAATGTTCTATGATATGCATGTTCTAGATATATATGATGTGCATGTGCTAGGTATATGTTCTAGATCAACAAGATGTCAATAATGTGCAATGATCTATAAAGTATATATAAACACAAGATGTTGGCGAGACCTTGCCAACATGTAAAAAAAATATTTTTTTTCTGTAATAAACTACTCACACTGAATGTAAACTAAACTGGCAATTTATTGGATATTTTTGTATATTTATTTAATAATTTATCTAATAATTTATAATTATTTAATTTTTATTATATGAGACACAAATCTTCGACTAAAAGTATTATTAAAGATGCAAAATTTTCATTTCAAAGTAAGAATTTTAAGATTTTTTACTTTTTAAAAACTAATTTCGCCACATCCATTATGAACTGGTCGCAGCGGTAAATTAAAAATAAATCTTGGGTTCAAACCCGGTCAGGTCATAAATAAAAAATATGTAGTACTTTTATATCGTAATAATAATTGCATAATTAATAGTAGTAATAATAAAAATAATAATATTAAAAATAATAATAATAATATTAATAGTAATAATAACAATAATTATAATAATAATAATAATAGTTGTTTCTGCAGCTATCATATTTTGCTGGTTTCTCGTTCATCTAAAAATAAAAAAAGGAAAAACAAAGAATCAATTTCAAATTAAAATTATTTTTGTACTTATCTGAGTATCCTGGTTCCTGAGTGATGGTTAAATCCTGGTACCAATCAGCATCCAGCATCTTGAGGCATCATCTTTGTTTTTTTGTTGATATACCTAAAAAATAAAAATTAAAAGCATATGTATTTTATTTTAAAGTACTATTGATACTTACATTAATTGTCAAAACCAAACAAATTCACAATATTAGATAGAAATTGTCAAAATATAATTGTTTTAATTTTGGGACACAAGATGTCAGTTACATTAACTAAAATTAATTTAATTCACAATAATTTTATATTTTTTATATATTCAATGCTTTTAACTCTTTATATACACTACATATGTTTTTTATATACTCTGGTTTTTTTTTTTCATTTTTTATTATGTACTTTAAATTCAAGGTTACTGAACTTTAGTTAAACCTGATTTTATGAATTTTAATCAATCGTTATCGTAGAGTCGTAAAAAAAGGTTGTTAAAATAAATTAAATTGAAAATAAAATAGTGCGTTTTATTATAATAAAAAAAATAACAGTGCCTTATTAATTTTTTAGTGAAAATTCAATTAAATTGGATTGAATTGAACATTTGAATTAAACATTTTTTTTTGTATTTGTGTTTTAAACAAACATGTTTTGGTCCTTCGAGCCGGATATTAAGCGGCAAACATATTTGATTCTATTGTATGAAGTGTAAAAGGAAAAATTAGAAAATTTGTGGTGTAAAAAAAAAAATATACTTATATTAATAAACTATAAACCAAAAAAAAAAAAGAGTGTGAAAAAAGAAATTGTATTTGGGTGACAAATTTGCAAGAACAATAACAGTGACTTTTATGAGAAAAATTAAAATATTATATTAAAAACAGTGACTGTTGAAATTCTCTAAGATAAATTATAATTAAAAAGAGTGAATTTTCAAAATTTATAAAAACGAAAAAAAAATAATAATAAAAACCAGTGACATTGTAAGCCCTTATATAGTGAACAAAATATTAGGGTACAGAATGCCTAACGGTTTGGCACGCGCGCGTTCGGTACGGTTTCTGGAAATAAAAGAAGAATACACAAAACAAAAGTAAGTTCGTTCTAATTATTATATACTAACAAAACTCACACAATATTAAATATAAACATTTAACAACACCAACATTTTTAATAAAATTTTTATAAAAATATTCAACAACATTAATAACATATATAAAAATTTTAAAAATATTTTTGTAACATTTTTTATATGCTAAAATTTTGTTAAATAAGGATTAACTAATTTGATTTATATAAGTTGTAAGTAGTTTTATATCGCGTTAAGATGTCAAAGGCAAAAACGAAAGCAAGAATTATCGCGCAATTGGAAACCAATTTAAAGGATATGCTAACCTTTTAAGCTGGTTTTAAGGAACTAGGGTCGAAGTTACGTGCGACTCAATTGAAAACAAGGCTGACATTAGTAGAAAACAGATTCAAAGAGTCGGAGAAATTGCACATGGCTGTTGTTAGCATGTATGACGTCGAAGAACATGGACAAAAATTTTAGAAGTGTATATGGATCTGCAATCTGAGTTGAAGGATGCTTATGACCAGCTAGCAAAGGAAATCCCAGACTTGAGTTCATCATTGGTTCCAACTCAACACGATTTTGCGCCACCACGCTTGAGTTTACCCCCGTTTGACGGCACGTATGAAAGTTGGCCGGCCTTTAAGAATACTCTAGACGCCTATTTCCTTCAATACTCGCAAATGTCGAATATATATTGAACGTGCTAAAAACCAAGGCGTAGGGAGATGCAGCAATGCTCATTCAACATTTACATTTAGAAGAATCAGGTTTTAAGTCAGCCATAACTATTCCGACTGATCATTATGAAAACAAAAGAGTACTGGTTAACACACAGCCAATGGTTCTACTAAATCAACCACAAATTACAGCTGAGTCGGCAACAGCAATCAAAAATATGCTGGACAGCACTATTGTAGCCTATCATTCCTTAAAAAATTTAAATATACTCGTGGAAAACTGGAATAGTATTTTGATTTTTTTATTGGTTCAGAAATTACCATTTCGAACTCAACAATTATAGGAGGAAAAGATTGGCAACTCTCGAACAATACCGGAATTCACAAAGTGTTCAAAGAATTTTTAGAAAACAGATTTCGGACTTTGGAATCTATTCAACGTAATCATCCAAATCACATTAAATCAAAGGAGGTTAAACACCTACCAAAAATTTCCACATCGCGTCAGTAACTGGAGTTATTTGTACCATGTGTAAAGAGTCACACATTTTACGAAAATGTAAAAAATTTTTAGAACTGCCTCCTATTAAACGATTGGACTTTGTAAGAACAAAAGCGTTATGCTGGAATTGTTTAGGAGAAGGCCACAAAGTACCGCAGTGTTCCAGCAAACACAAATGCCATGAGTGCCAGAAGCCACTTCATACGTTACTGCACTTAACTAGGGGAGCTGGTCACACGCAGCCACTTGGAGCGCCATATATATCACATGTGCGAGTAAGCAATCATATTTTGAATATCAACAGTCCCAGTTTCACACCTTCAAACAATAGCAGTTCTACGGAGTATCCCCAGTGTCCTGACAAGGATGTAAGAACTACAGCTTTTAGCAAATGCAACAAACAAGTTTTGGTCAAAATAATAAATTCTTCTGGAAAGAAAATCACAGTGCGTGCGTTGCTTGACCAAGGATCTCAAGCATCCTCCATTACCGAGAAAATAGTGCAAAGAGTAAATTTAAATAAAGAAATTGTCAGTGCGACAATTCAAGGCATTGGAAAAGACAACAATCGTACAATTAATAATAAAACCACTTTCACCATAAAATCACTCGTGGATGAACATTTTATTAGCGTGAAGGATTCATTATGAAAAAACTAACTCAAATATTACCATCGTCAAGAATCAATTATGAGAAGTGGGAGCATATAGTGGATTTAAAATTAGCGAACCCTCATTTCAATCAACCTGGAGTTATTGATCTATTACTGATAGCCGAAGTTTTCAATAAAATTATATTACGTGGTGTCAAAAGGGGCACAGAGGGTACCCCATTAGCTCAAAATACAATATTTGGTTGGATTCTATCGCACGAAATTCACCAAGCTACAAAACAAAACATCACCATAGCCAACTACCATTTAACTCACAAGCTAGAAGAACAAGTAAGAATGTTTTGGGAAATAGAAGAAATCCAGAATGTTAATACCTTAACAGAAGAAGAACTTAAATGTGAACAGATTTACAAAGAAACAATCATTAGACTACCAATAGGAAGGTATCAAGTGTCACTGCCATTACGAGAATCCACGCTCGAACGTCATTTGGGAGCGTCAAGAAACATTGCAATCCGCCGACTTCATCAATTAGAAGCTAGATTCGAACGAGACAAGAAGTTCAAAACTGAATACTGTAAAGTAATTAACGAGTATCTAAAATTAGGTCACATGATCCCCATCACACATCATGAAAGATGATCAACTCAAACACACAACATGTTATCTGCCGCATCATGGAGTCGTAAAGGAATCCAGTATCACTACAAAACGGAGAGTGGTCTTCGATGCGTTACGATCAACAGAAAGTGGAACATCCTTAAACGACATGATGTTAATGGGTCCGGTCATTCAAGACGAATTAGTGCAACTATTCATCCGATGGCGCAAACATAGAATTGCTTTCATAGCAGATATCGAAATAATGTATCGGCAAGTCTTAGTTGACAAGAAACATGCTAATTACCAACGCATAGTGTGGCGTGAAAACACCAACGAAAACGTTAATTACAAATTGTTAACCGTCACGTTCGGAACGAAAAGTGCACCATATTTAGCGACACGAACAATGCAACTATTAGCCAGTGATGAAGCACAAAACTTTCCACTAGCTTCAGAAATCACTATGTCAGATTTTTATGTAGATGATCTGCTATCAGGAGCAGAAGATATAGAGTCAGCTTTACAAATTCAACAAGATATGATAGAACTTATAAATCGTGGCGGTTTTCCATTAAGAAAATGGATGTCGAATACCAAGGAGTTAATATCGGAGATGCCTAAGGTTGAACAAGAGAAAATATTGCCGTTAGTTTCAGATCATAAAGATGAAGTACGTACTTTGGGAACTATTTGAAATCCCAAAGCAAATGTATGCTATTTTTCTGTGAATTTTTCACCGATATCACAAATTTGTTCAAAACGAACAATTTTATCACAAATCGCCAAGTTGTTTGATCCGTTAGGTTGGCTAGCTCCAATAATCATAACGGGTAAAATAATTATGCAGAAATTATGGTTGGAGGGTATGACTTGGGATGATAATGTGAGTCATGAGTTGCAACAACAATGGAACAAATATTATATTTATTTATCGGATATAACACAAATTCGAGTTCCAAGATGGCTTCACTATTCAACACAGAACTCACGGGTTGAACTCCATGTATTTACAGATGCTTCAAACAAAGCATACGCGGCAGTAATTTACCTATGTACTGTTGACCAAATCGGCCACAGAACCATACGTCTGGTCTTAGCAAAAAGTAGAGTTGCTCCGATTAAAACGTTATAATTACCACGATTAGAACTGTGTGCTACAAGTTTGGCAGCAAGGTTGATGCAAGTAGTACGTAAATCACTAAAACTAAATGAAACTGTCAAATTTTACAGATGGAGTGACTCAGAAATCGTACTAGCTTGGTTGAAAGGACATCCCAGTAAGTGGACTACCTTTGTCGCAAACAGAGTTTCAGATATTCATAACATTTTAAAGGGAAATGTATGGTCATATGTACCAACGAAGCAAAATCCAGCCGATTGTGCAACACGAGGGCTATGTCCATCAGAATTGGTAAAACATAAAATTTGGTGGAACGGTTCAGAATGGCTTTCCAAAACACCAGACTTTTGGCCTATACAAAAACTAACAACAACCGAAATTGAAAAAAGGAAAATTGTAATTTGCCATTCAACAAGCGCAAAGGTGGACATTTTCGAAGTCAATTTCTCATCATTACATAGATTAATAAGAGTAACTGCATATTGTCGTCGATTTTTTACCAAATTAAAATGCAAAACAAAATCCGACCACGTAGATCATCTCACAAACTCGGAAACGGAAGATACTCTTAACATATTAATTAGAAGAGCGCAACCTAGAAATTTTCAAAAGGCAAATAATTGCATTGAAAGGTAACCAGCCAATTGATAATATCAAAACTTAATCCCTTCCTAGACAAGGATGGACTATTTCGTGTTGGTGGAAGGTTAAGAAATTCCAGTATACCATTTGGCCAAAAGTATCCTATTATACTCTCAGATAACGACCATCTCACTAAGCTGCTAATAGAAAAAGTTCATAAGCAAACATTACATAGCGGTTTTCAACTGATGATGTCTGTACTTCGCACTAAATATTGGATCATCAATGCAAGGAATAGTATACGCATGATGATACATAAATGCATACCTTGTTTTAAGCAAAAGGCTGAAACACAAACACAACTAATGGGGAATTTTCCAAGTGTAAGAACACAAATTGCAAGACCATTTACGCATACAGGGTTAGATTATTTCGGGCCATTCGAATTAAAGGCGCATAAAGGTAGAGGTGCAAAGAAATATAAGGCATACGTTTCATTATTTATTTGTATGTGCACTAAGGCCATTCACTTGGTGTTAGTTACCGACATGTCATCAGACGGCTTCATCGCGGCATTCCGTCGATTCTGTGCGCGACGTGGATTATGTCGAAATATCTACTGTGACAACGGCACTAACTTTGTTGGTGCTAATAGAAGTTTAATGAAGCAATCCAACATCATGATTAAAGAATATAAGCCCCAAATAACTGAGTTGACAGAAAAGGAAGGTGTAAAATTTCATTTCATTCCACCCTCATCTCCTCATTTCGGAGGTTTGTGGGAAGCCGGAGTTAAATCTACAAAGTACCATTTAAAACGAATTTTGAACACCATTTTAACTTATGAAGAATTTTCAACTTTTTTGTGTCAAATAGAAGCTTGCTTGAACTCAAGACCTTTATGTGAAATAACCATTAATATCGACGATTTAGCACCGTTAACTCCTGCACATTTTCTTATAGGAAAAAACATGCTTGCAACACCGCAAATGGCTTTGTTAGATACTAATCCAAATAGATTAAATAGATGGCAACATTTGCAACACATGTAACAAAGTTTTTGGATGAGGTGGCAAAAGGAATATTTAACTCGACTACAACAACGACCTAAATGGTCAGCACAAGTGAACAATGTCAAACCAAACCAATTAGTGTTATTGAAAGAAGATAATTTGCCACCATGTCATTGGCCACTAGCCAGAATTACTCAGATACATCCTGGTTCGGATGAGTTGGTCCGAGTCGTTACGTTGCGTACAAAACATAATGTCATCAAACGTCCAATAACAAAGATGTGCTTACTACCACATGATTAACAATACACTATGTTCATCAACCATTGGTAAGTCAATGTAGGAAAACATCACAAACACTTACACGCTAAAATCTATCGCTCATAAACAAAAAAAAAATAATTGGTTAATCTAAAATTTATCGCTTATAAAAAAAAATATAACAATAATTCGCTAATACTTATACGAAACTCGTTTAACAATCAACTATGATTTTAATATCTATACGCTAAATTCGTTAAAATAATTAAAATAAAAAAAAAAAATCGCAAAAAAAAACTCGTCCGTTGAAATAAAATCAAAATTTCGAAATTCGTCCGTTCAGTTAAAACAAAAAAAAAAAACATCAACATTAAAAATATTGTCACACTCACACTAAATGACATTTGAAATTTACATATCAACATATTCAACGAAATCACACATCAACATAATTCAAGTATTTATACATTCACACAAACTATTATTCAAAAATTCCTACGTATGAATTTCTTATAAACTACAAAAGCATACACAAATTTTCTAAAACAAAATAATATAATTCTTACACTTTCATAATTTTTTTCTTTCATGTTACTGCATACCGGAACTGCATTTTGTACGAGTACCGGAACCTGCAAATCATCTGGATACGTTGTTGCGAACTTGAGATGTCATGGTGTTTTTGAATATTTAACCTAAAAAACACTTCACCCATGATGAAATTAGTATAAATCGAGCATGAATTTGAATGATAAAAGTTACCTATCCACATTGCAACTCACATAATTTACCTCAATAAGTTGGCATTACTTCAATATAATGTCAAGACCGGCAGTATGTTTCTGCAGCTATCATATTTTGCTGGTTTCTCGTTCATCTAAAAATAAAAAAAGGAAAAACAAAGAATCAATTTCAAATTAAAATTATTTTTGTACTTATCTGAATATCCTGGTTCCTGAGTAATGGTTAAATCCTGGTACCAATCAGCATCCAGCATCTTGAGGCATCATCTTTGTTTTTTTGTTGATATACCTAAAAAATAAAAATTAAAAGCTTATGTATATTTTATTTTAAAGTACTACTGATACTTAAATTAATTGTGAAAACCAAACAAATTCACAATATTAGATAGAAATTGTCAAAATATAATTGTTTTAATTTTGGGACACAAGATGTCAGTTACATTAACTAAAATTAATTTAATTCACAATAATTTTATATTTTTTATATATTCAATGATTTTAACTCTTTATATACACTACATATGTTTTTTATATAGGTACTTTGGTTTTTTTTTCATTTTTTATTATGTACTTTAAATTCAAGGTTACTGAACTTTAGTTAAACGTTAGTCCTGAACCGTTTAACTCAAGTTTATATAAACCCAAATTTTATGAATTTTAATCAATCGTTATCGTGGAGTCGTAAAAAAAGGTTGTTAAAATAAATTAAATTGAAAATAAAACAGTGCGTTTTATTATAATAAAAAAAAAGCAGTGTCTTATTAATTTTTTAAAAATAGTGAAAATTCAATTAAATTGGATTGAATTGAACATTTGAATTAAACATTTTTTTTTTGTATTTGTGTTTTAAACAAACAATAGTAATAATAATAGTAAAATAATAGTAATAATAATAATAGCTGCTACAGTGGAGCCATCTTTGGTTATATCATGCAAGTAAGATGTTATATAGTGCTGCACGTTGTAATCCACGGATGGGGCAAACTCTGTAGTAAAATAGTAGCAATAATAATAATAATAATAGTAGTAGTAATAACAATAATTATAATAATAATAGTAATAGTAATAATCGCTGCTACAGTGGAGCCATCTTTGGTTATATCATGCAAGTAAAGTGTTTTATACTGCCGCACGTTGTAATACACTGATGGCGCTGACTCTGTAGTAAAATAATAACAATAATAACAATAAAAATAACAATAATAATAATAGTAATAATAATAATAGTTACTACAGTGGAGCTAATCTAAACAAAATCTGCTCATAAGTCATATTAAATCAGAAAAAAAATTTTATTCTAAGAACAAATTACATATATGTATACATATTGTATATTTACTTTAGGCGGAAAATAAATATAAAAGAAAAAGAAATACTATCATTTAACCACACCAAATGCACACTGGAGGAAGTGGCAAAATTTTTGAAAAGCCTTGGTAGTGTAATACTAGATATGCATAAGGGACAAGTCAATTTAGCGCTCCAACTTGAAGATGTTAAAAATCAAAATATAAGCCTACAAAAAGAAAATTCACTTCTAAAAAATCGACTGGATAAATTTGAAAAAAATAACACTGTCCTAACAAGCAAAGTAAACAATTTGAAATACCTTTTAGATAAATCGAACCAACATAGCTTAAAAAATAATGTTATCATATCTAATTTACCTCCAAATCTGGAAAATCCTACCGAAACAATTTTAACAAAAAAAATTGGTGATGTAATCACTGAGCAAGACATAGTTGATATAACAAAAATTAATCAAGGAGGAAAAAATGGTGCAATTTTAAACCAATAATATGTTGTGAAATTGAATTCTAAGTCTATTAAAAATGAAATAATGTCAAAAAAGCGTAACTATAAACACATTTTTCCGGCTTAGCTAAACATGACTAAATTTGGAAACAAAGAAATTTTGTTTCGACATAACCTATCAACATTGCAGTCAAAGCTTTATCACGAGGGAAAGAAAATTAAGCTGTTACACGAATTTCAATTTCTTTGGGTCAAGAAAAATTCAATTTTTTTGCGGAAAACACAAACTAGCAAAGTCTACAAGATCTTATCATATGATGACATCAACTATTTTCATAAAATATGTGAGGGTAATAAATAAAATTTCTTCTTTTAAGTTTTTACACACAAACATGGTAAATAGCAAAAACTTCTTTTCATTTAAATTTCTTAATTATTTTATTTTTTTAATATTATTTATATCTTTTCATTTGATTTAATTTATTTTGATTTACAACATTGTAATTATTTATTATTAATATTACCAAAACATATGGCACATAACAAAAACATAAAATTAATATTTATATTACTACATTATTTTAATTTTAATATATCAAATTTACATTATTCAAACAACAAATTTTTATTTTATACTTTTACTTATAAATTTAGAAAGAATTTCGCTACAATTTTAAATTTTGATTTTTATTATAATTTTTTCATTATTTTTTTCACTAATTATAATTACTTCTTAACCTAATACTAAATTGATGAACTTAAATTTAAATTTTTGATTTGATATTAGTTTACTATCACTTTACAAATTAAAATGGTTAATATTATTAATATTACAAAAACATATGGCAAATAACAAAAACAAAAAGTTAATTTTTATATTACATTATTTTAATTTATCAAATTTACAATATTCACACAACAAATTTTTATTTTACACTTTTAATTATAAATTTAGAAACAATTTCGCTAGAATTTTAAATTTTGATTTTTATTATAATTTTTTCAATATTCATTTATTTATTTATTTAATATTATTGCATGTTATAAATAAATATACAATAATTTTTTGGCCGGTTACCTTAAAGGCATGTGAGCCATCTTGTATACTATATTATATACTAAATATTAAAATTATTATACACTAGATATTATAAATTTACTTAACTATATTATATTGAGTATTAAATATTAAAATAAAATAATAAGTAAAGAAAATAATTTTTAAAATACATATGCTTTTATCAAAACCGAATTCGCCCCCTAAAAAGTAGAAAATAAAATTGATTGCAAAACTTTAGCTTTTTGGACTGTTATAATATAAAAGTGAGTTGCTAGTGCAAGCATTTTGGACTGTTATAATATAAAAGTAAATTGCTGGAATAAGGTTAAATAAAAATCTGCGAAATTTGAGATTCGTGTTTCTTTTTTATTCCAGCAATTTACTTTTATACATAACACATAATTTAAATTTAAAAAATATGGGATATTTTTACATACATTAATTATTGTTTCTGATATAAAATACGTTTTACAATTTTTTACCAAATGTTTAAGTAAATTAAGAGACGTTAAATCGATTCCATTACAGCAAGAGTAAACATTTTTTATTGCAGTAATTCATAAATAATGAAAGTACCTCGAAGGGTTTAATATGTACCAAAATACTGTGATTATAAGTATTACAATCCAATTTTAGTTGAAGCAACATTTCTAACACGTATAAAAATGATATACATAAATGTATTTTACTGTATATTTCTATAGTATAGTATTAGTAGTATACCGTATATCCAAACAAACATCTAACCTTGAACACCTACCTACATACCTAATTCCTTAATAAGATCATGCAGTAAAAATTGTTGACAAATATCTTGATTTAAATTATAAACAAATGGAGCGGAACAAAATAATTTAGGAAATTAGTTCAACATAATATTATTTACATACGTACGTACATATTTACATACGTAGTTTTAATTTTTTGTGTTGACAAAATTTTGTTTGTAAATCATAATGCGTAATGCGCAAAAGCATAATTTTGTAATGATCTTTACTTTTTATATTCTTTACTATGTACATACAAAAATATATTATGTATGTATGTAGTTTGAATTTGGCAAATTTTGGAATTATTTTGAATGAAATTTTATATGTATATCTATATACACAATAGACATAATAAATGTTCCTAAATAAAACACATAAAACATTAATTTTTAACGCCATGCATATTCAATATGCAATAAAGAATGTTGACAACAAATATTCTGATTTAAATCCTAAAAAATGCTGTAAACAAAATAATTTAGCGACATACATAAAAATATACTATTATAGGAGAAAAGATCAAAAATATATTGCGTGTGTATTGTATGCATGAATTTAAAGATAAAAATTTAAATTTCAAATTCATATATAAAAAATATATACATATTTTATTCAAAAAATGTTGATGAATAGATAGTTAAAAAAAAAAAAAAGTTGCATGTGAACTGGATTCGAACAACATGACCCCCACTTTTGAAACCTGTACACTTTCCTCTGCACCATATAACACTTGCAAATGTTGCTAACAGATTACGAAGATAATAAAAAGCGTGACAGAATGACAAATAAATAAATAAACCGACAGCGACGAGTTAATATAAAATCATATAATATAATGATATTATTATTTGTTTTTTATTTATATTTTCTACACAGATGTAAATTGCAATCTGCTTTTTGGCCATTGTATATGATCTAGGAATAATTAGTTTCGTTGGGCGAATTGTTGCAAGTTTTGCCTCTTTGTCTGCTATTTCATTTCCTTTGATACCAATGTGGCTTGAAATCCAGCAGATTTGTACTTTGCCTTTACTTTTAGTTACTTCATTCCTTATCAGCATTGTCATTTGTGAGTTATTGTTATTGTTTTTAATAGCTTTTACGACACTTAGGCAGTCCGTATATATTATAGATTGGTAGTTTCTTATTTAGACCTCTCTAATTGCTTCAAGCAGAGCCACTTGTTCTGCCACATATACTGGACAATAGCTTGGTAGCACCGCCGTTTTTATTACCGTATTGTGTTCGATTATCGATAAAGCGACTCCATTTGTTCCTTTTGTGCATCTGTGAATATTGGCACTAATGTTTTCGTTTGTTCTCTATGCTCTTGGTATAATTTCCTGTATGTTTCTTCTCTAGTTTCCGTTTTTTTCTTTTCACTTAAGTGAAAAGGTCGTGTATCTATTGTCTCCAGTTTCCCCAGGAGATTTGGTCTTTCTCTTTTCTATGTCGGCAGGCGGATATATCTAATTCTAAGTCCTTTATTAGTTGTAAAACTTTACATAATGCGGAGTTTTTAGGAATGTTCAATTCTTCTTGAATATATCCATTATAGCTTACAGCAATTGTTCGGTTGGTAAGGAAACCAGCCGTATAATTAATTATATTTTTTCCCGTTTTCCATTTTATCAATTCCTCAATGACTGTATCCTTTTTCACCCTATAGAAAGCTTTTTCTAAATAGCAGGAAAGTATGTCCATATATTGTTTTCTTTCTAAGACAATTCGGGCTTAAAATTCCAATTCGTGAAGGAAGGTATTGGAAGGTGCTTCTATGTTTGCTAAAACCGTGTATTTCTTCTAGTAAGATATGGTTCATAAAGTGGCTTAATCTTTTCGCAGCTATTTTTTCCAGTATTTTGCTCGTCGTGCTCAGGAGAGATATAAATCTGTAATTTTCTTGGTATCGTGGATCTTCTCCTGGTTTTGGTATGGGCCGTAGCTCGACCATTTTCCAACTTTGTGGAATCTGGCCAGATTTATATACCTTATTATAAAGTGTAGTTAGCCTGACAATGTACTTAGTTGTTGTGTTTCTTATCATTTCATAGGAGATTTTGTCGATACCCGGTGTTATTCCTTTAAAACCTTTTATTACTGAAATCACTTGCTCCGTTGTTATTGTCAAATCCATAGTTTCATTTGGCAAAATGTTTTCTATTGGCTGGAAATTGATTCTCCTTCTTTTATCTGAATCTTGGTCGTTACCTTCAGCATACGCTGCACAACAATTCGCAAGATATTCAACATTTTTGTTTGGATCAGTTTCCAAATTATTTCCTTGCTGAAAAGCTAGTGTTCCCATAGGGGTTCTTTTGCTCAGGATTGCTTTGGCTCTACGCCACGTTTCACTGGAATTGCTGTTGTTTATCCCATTCGTAAAATTTATCCACGATGTTCTTCTTGCTTGCCTGATTTCTTTTCTAAGCTCTGCATTTGCTCTTTTTAACATGTGTAGTGTGTGTTTTGTAGGTGCTCTTCTGTAAGATCTGAGCAGCTTGGTTTTATTCTTAGAGAGTTCTGAAATTTTTTATTTTGTTTTGTTTTTGCAGATACTACCGGCATTGAAAGTGAAGTTGCTTATCTTATCATTTTTGCGTTGCTTTTTCTTGGTTGATGTTGTTTGATTCTAGACGATTTTGTAAAAATTGGTCTATAAGACATTTGTATTTTCCCCAATTTGCTCCATTTCCCTTAAACCTTGTTTTGTTTTTGCTTTCGATACTTATTTTATTTTTGTTAGTAATTAAAATGGGGTAGTGTCATATCCCTTTGGGTTGTCTGCAATTTTCCACTCGAGTTGGTATGCGATTGATGTGTGTGCTATAGTTAAATCTAGACATGTCAAAGTTCCTCTGGTATTGATAAGTGTTGGGGATCCATCATTTAAAATACAGATGTCTCCTTTCTCGTCTGTCCATTCATCAATTAATTCTCCTCTTGGGTTTGTTGTTTTATCTCCCCAGGTTTGACTTCGGGCATTTATGTCTCCCAGTATTATATATGGTGCCGATATTTGAGACAACAATTGGTTCATGTGCGCGTGTTGAAGACGTAATTCGTTTTCGAAATAGAGATTTATAATAGTGACTTTCTCTTTCAGGCCTGGAAGGCAAGTTCTAATAGCAATAACCTGAAGGGTTGTGTTTAGTTGAATTTCTTCGAATTTTATTCCAGAATCAATTAGAAAACCAACACCGCCGCATCTGCGATGGGTTGTCGGAAGTAGGCATTTGTAATGCTTGAAATTGGTTTTAATGGGCTGTTTATGTATATTCGTTTCTTGTAAAGCTATTATTAACAGTTTGTATTTTCTAATTAGTTTTTCTAAGTATGGTATATTGGTATGGTACCATTGAATATTCCATTGTATTATATCATTAATTGTATTATTGCTTGTCATATTTTTTTAGAAGGATTTATAGAATTTTTGGTTTGGTTGGTTTAATTGGTAGATTTTTAGTAAGATGTTTGGCATTGTTGGAATACAAGAAATCAAACCGTATTTTAAATATAAGTTTTTTTATGAAAATAATTGTAAGTGAATGTTCAATAAAAATGTGTGATTCATAGAGTTTGATAAAGACTTCTTCTTTCTTTACATTTTTTTTTTTTTTTAAATTGTCAATAGTATTCAATTTAATAATATTGTGCATTACAAATTGAAATAATTAAGAAGGAAAGGTTATGTAATAATTCAAATTTAACCTTGAAAGATAGGGCAGAAAGAAGAATATAGAAAAAAAGAAGTCTTTTTCTGCACACCAGTATTACTATTTACGTGAATAGTAATTGGTTTACTACAAATTGTCAGAAATATCTGAAAGTTGTAAAGACTCATTCATAAATGTTTGATTCATACAATTTGTTGTTGATACATTATTTTCATCAGCAATCAAACTTGACTGATGATATTGTTTTGAGTGATACAAGTTGAGTGGGAAGTAACTTTGTTGACCGGTTGGAGAATTTTTGAGTGAAATGTTATTATATTGCGTTCTTCTTCATTATACCCGTACGATAAGTATCGGGTATAATAAAATTACTCCTCCGTTTGTAACACCTCGAAATAAGCGAGCTAGATATACCTTCAAAGGTATGGATCGGATCAGAATCAAATTCTGAGTCGATTAAGCCATGTTCGTCCGTCCGCCCGTCAGCACGCTAACTCAAAAACTAAGAAAGCTAGAATCTTGAAATTTACACAAAATATTCTGGGAGCAATTTGTAGGTTCCCTATTTTTTTTGTCTTAATTTACCGTTATGCGAAACTGAATTATTGCAAAATCCTTTAACCCTTCTATCTTCTAAACGGTTTTAGTTGGAAACTTGAAATTTTGACAGAAGTTAGATTTTTGAAAATAAGTATGAATCATTTCAGAAATTTTTTTAGTATCAGCCCCCGTTTAGGAGCTGCAAGGAGTCAAAACTGAAAATTTCCTATTTTTAAACACCTGTAACTTGAACACCTGTTAACATTTTTTTGAAGTAATTCATAAAAATTAAAGCTTTAACATTATACTCTTATTTCTGTTAACAACTTTTTTTAATAACATAGGGTTACTTTATAATTGACGAAAGTGTTACTTGATTTTTTCAAATTTTCTAACAAATTTCTTTAACGAATTTTTTGCATTTTGTTTTACTCGATATTTTGATATTGTTGAGGATATAATGCGTAGTACAAAAAAATGTAAATAAGTAAACAACATAACGGTTGCTTGAAGAATATTTATTTATATGATATTGATATACATACATACTTATATAATATCATGTTTATTTACATATCGTATATGTCACTGATGAATGAATGATAAGAGTATATATGTATAATATATAGCGCCGTATTTACATACATATAACAAATTATTCTATGAATGGAAATATTTTTAAAGTAATATTGCAATGTATGGCGATATACTTATAAAATTATAAATATACTATTTGCGCATTAATATAATATAATATTTAAAATTATATTTACTATTTGTAATTTAATATACATTTACCGCTTAGTATTAAATGGTACTATAGAATATTTGAAAAAGTTTTGGATTGATAATCGTTATGTGGAAGGTTAGAATCTGCTTTTGAAGAATGTATAAACATATAGTTTGAATATATGTACAACCCATAGTTCTAGAAATTATCAAATTCACCCAAATTATTTTAAAATACTAAAATATTAAAAAAATAATATTGTAAGCAGATTGACAGGCTGTGAACATACTAACGGTTCGTACGGGTATCTAAGAGTTGACGAAGGCAGCCGTATTCTTTCTCGTTTTTTAATTGAATTTGTATTTTGTTTTATTGAAGAAGAAGAGGAAAGAGGTATTATTATTTCATTATTTAAGTTTGACATTTTATCTATTTGTTTGAAATTAAAATATTTTTATTTGGAGTTGATGTATTTTTTACAACAGAAGAAAAAATTTGGATATTTGCTGATAAACTTGGGTTTTTTTGATTATATATTTTACGAGCTTCACCAAAACTACATTTATTTTGCGTTTTTATTTTTAGAATTTCCTTTTGTTGTACGTATTTCGGACAGGAATTGGAGGAAGATGGATGTTCTCCCAAACAATTTGAACACATAGTTCGTGTACAATCTAATGGTGAATGTGGCGGAAGTTTGCAATTTACACAATTTGCCGAGTTTTTGCAATGTTTGGCGGTATGACCAATAAGTTGGCAATTTTTACACCTCAAAGGATTTGGGAAGTATTCTTTTATTTTAACTTGATATCATGAGATGTCAATTTTGCTTGGAATTCTGTATGCATCAAAAGTTAAAAGTATTAGGCCAGTGTAATTGTTTTTACCATCAATTGTTTTAAAAAATTTGTAAACACTTGTTACACCTTGGTTTTTTAGGTCCTGTAAGATTTCTTGTTGGAAATCACTAGTTGGAATTAAGTTCATTCACTAGTTGGAATTAAGTTTTTATCAAAGAGGGTGCCTTTTGTTGAGTTAAGTGTTTCATGATATTTGGCTGAAATGGTGCACAAACCACCAAAATTTTTAGTTCTGATAAATTTATCAGGTATTGTTTGTGTTTTCGTTAAGATGAGTAAGTTACCATCCCGAAGGAGGCTGCCAGACTCAATTTCTGTGCTGATGCTATCGATAGCCTTCTTTTTCGCAAAAACACTAAAGCTGGATAGGGGCTTGGCATTATCTGTATGATTCTATAACGACAAATTTTGGATTCTTTTAGTAAATATTTATTCTGGGGTAAAGCAGGAAAAATATCATTGGTAATATTTTGATCTCTTTCTCTTTTGGCTCTAGGGCTACATTGACCTGGGTCGTTGACCGATTCCCCGGAGGGATCGGCCTATCACCTTTCATTGTTCACTCAAAAACTTTTTTAATTTTAATTTTTTTTTTTTTTTTTTAAATAACAAAATTATAGTTTAAATATATTTAATGACTATGTAATAATTATTACTTATTTTTATGTTAGAATATTTAATATGTAAGAAGAAGCGAGAAAAGAGAGAAAAAAATTAAGAAGCAAATAGTACAATTAGCAAAAAGAAACGAGAAGAAAAATTAAAGAAAAAAAAAGATTGATATAATAATGTAATGTAAATAATGTAATGTAATAATGATCGATTAATATGTAAGAAAAAGCGAGAAAAGAGAGAAAAAAATTAAGAAGGAAATAGTACAATTAGCAAAAAGAAACGAGAAGAAAAATTAAAGAAAAAAAAAGATCGAAAAAGCACTCTATATACGTCTACTCTGCACAAAAGTTAGTCGAAGACGTTCAATATTCTTTTCATTAATTATAATTACTTCTTAACCTAGTACTAAATTGATGAACTTAAATTTAAATTTTTTATTTAATATTAGTTTACTATTACTTTACAAATTAAAATGGTTAATATTATTAATATTACAAAAACATATGGCAATGGCAAATAACAAAAACAAAAAATTAATTTTTATATTACATTATTTTAATTTTAATTTTTTATAATTTTTCCAATATTCATTTATTTATTTATTTATTTAATATTATTGCATATTATAAATAAATATACAATAATTTTTTGGCCGGTTTCCTTAAAGGCATGTGAGCCATCTTGTACACTATATTATATACTAAATATTAAAATTGTTATACACTAGATATTATAAATTTACTTTACTATATTATATTGAGTATTAAATATTAAAATATAATGATATTACTATTTGTTTTTAATTTATATTTTCTCCCAAATTTGGTGGTGCTTTAGCAGTGGAATTACTTTTCCGAGACTGACCTTGTCATTCTTTGCTAGAATTTCCATCAGTGACACTCTTTCATTTGCCCAAAAGATCGTTGTTTCGCTACAGTCGGTAAATATGTGCTTGATGGTTAGCGTGTTGCTGCAGAAATGGCAGATTGGGGGGTGTTCTCCGCTGAAAAGGTGTTTGTGGGTATACAAAGTGCAATCCATTCTAACTCTGGATATCCTTATTACTATATCTCGGTTTTCGGTGCCTATTAAGCTTGATACATTTACATTCGGACTGTGTAACTTTCTGAAAGATGTTGAGTTGTCCTATACTTGTTGACTAATTTTTTGGATGTACATTGCAATCTGCTTTTTGGCCATTGTATATGATCTAGGAATAATTAGTTTCGTTGGCCGAATTGATGCAAGTTTTGCCTCTTTGTCTGCTATTTCGCTTCCTCTGATACCAATGTGGCCTGGAATCCAGCAGATTTGTACTTTATCTTTACTTTTAATTACTTCATTCCTTATCAGCGTTGTCATTTGTGAGTTATTGTTATTGTTCGTATTGTGTTCGATTATGGATAAAGCGACTCCATTTGTTCCTTTTGTAGCATCTGTGAATATTGGCACTAATGTTTTCGTTTGTTCTCTATGCTCTTGGTATAATTTCCTGTATGTTTCTTCACTAGTTTCTGTTTTTTCTTTTCACTTAAGTGAAAAGGTCGTGTATCCATTGTCTCCAGTTTCCCCAGGAGATTTGGTCTTCCTCTTTTCTATGTCGGCAGGCGGATATATCTAGTTCTAGGTCCTTTATGAGTTGCAAAACTGGAGATTTTAGGAATGTTCAATTCTTCTTGAGTATATCTATTATAGCTTACAGCAACTTTTCGGTTGGTAAGGAAACCAGCCGTATAATAATTATATTTTTTCCTGTTTTCCATTTTATCAATTGCTCAATGACTGTATCCTTTTTCGCCCTATCGAAAGCTTTTTCTAAATCGAAGGAAAGTATGTCCATATGTTGTTTTCTTTCTAAGACAATTCGGGTTTGAAATTCCAATTCGTGAAGTAAGGTATTTGTGCTTCTATGTTTGCTAAAACCGTGTATTTCTTCTGGTAAGATATGGTTCATAAAGTGGCTCAATCTTTTCGCAGCTATTTTTTTCAGTATTTTGCTCGTCGTGCTCAGGAGAGATATAAATCTGTAATTTTCTTGGTATCATGGATCTTTTCCTAGTTTTGGTATGGGCCTTAGCTCGGCCATTTTCCAACTTTGTGGAACCTGGCCAGATTTATATACCTTATTATAAAGTGTAGTTAGCCTGACAACTTAGTTGTTGTGTTTCTTATCATTTCATATGAGATTTTGTCGATACCCGGTGTTATTCCTTTAAAACCTTTTATTACCGAAATCACTTGCTCCGTTGTTATTGTCAAATCCATAGTTTCATTTTTTTTTTTTTTTTGTTTTCCTAAGGGAGGTGGGAATCTTCCAAAGACACCAAGAATTTCCCCTTGGTAGTGTCAGATTCTTACTGACTAAACCCACCTCCCCCTTTAGCCAATATAGTGGGTTGAAACCCTTACCTGCGGACGCAGTTAATTGAATTGAGAGTGGGACTGTAAGGAAACAATGAATCCGCCTATTATTATTATTTTGCTAACAGTGACTAAATCCGTCACAATAGTTACAACATGTAGTAGTAGTATATATTACTACATTAGGCAACTATTGAAGGCAACCCCCATTGTCACTGTAGCGGCTGTTATTATTGGTATTAATATTTTTTTATTAATATTATTATTATTTTACTACAGAGTCAGCGCCATCAGTGGATTATAACGTGCAGCAGTATATAACACCTTACTTGCATGATATAACCAAAGATACCCCCACTGTAGTAGCTATTATTATTATTACTATTATTATTATTATTATAATTATTGTTATATTATTATTGTACTATTTATTATACTATTTAATTGTACTATTATTATTATTATTACTATTATTATTATTATTATTATTATTACTATTATTATTATTGCTATTATTATTATTGTTATTATTTTACTACACAGTCAGCGCCATCCGTGAATTACAACATGCAGCAGTATATAACACCTTACTTGCATGATATAACCAAAGATGGCTCCACTGTAGCAGCTATTATTTATTATTAATTATTATTATTATTATAATTATTATTATTATTATAATTATTGTTATTATTATAATTATTATTATTATTACTATTATTATTATTATTACTATTATTATTATTATTGTTATTATTACTAATATTAATTATACGATATACATTATTACGATATAAAAGTACTACATATTTATTTATGACCTGACCGGGGTTTGAACCCAAGACCATTCGATTGAAAGATTGGCGACTTAACCACTGCGCCATGAGTCAGATAAATTGGCAAAATGTTTTCTATTGGCTGGAAATTGATTCTCCTTCTTTTATCTTAATCTTGGTCGTTACCATCAGCATATCCTGCACAGCAATTCGCAAGATATTCAACAATTTTGTTTAGATCAGTTTCCAAATTATTTCCTTGCTGAAAAGCTAGTGTTCCCATAGGGGTTCTTTTGCTCAGGATTACTTTGGCTCTACGCCACGTTTCACTGGAATTGCTGTTGTTTATCCCATTCGTAAAATTTATCCACGATGTTCTTCTTGCTTGCCTGATTCCTTTTCTAAGCTCTGCATTTGCTCTTTTTAACATGAGTAGTGTGTGTTTTGTAGGTGCTCTTCTGTAAGATCTGAGCAGCTTGGTTTTATTCTTAGAGAGTTCTGAGATTTTTTATTTAGCCACACTGGTTTATTTTGTTTTGTTTTTGTAGATACTACCGGCATTGAAAGTGAAGCTGCATATCTTATTGTTTTTGCGAGCGTTGCTGCTTCTTGGTTGATGTTTTTTGATTCTAGACGATTTTGTAAAAATTGGTCTATAAGACATTTGTATTTTTCCTAATTTGCTCCAATTTCTTTAAATCTTGTTTTGTTTTTGCTTTCGATACTTATTTTATTTTTCTTAGTAATTAAAATGGAGTAGTGTCATATCCCTTTGGGTTGTCTGCAATTTTCCATTCGAGTTGGTATGCGATTGATGTGTGTGCTATAGTTAAATCTAGACATGTCAAAGTTCCTCTGGTATTGATAAGTGTTGGGGATCCATCATTTAAAATACAGATGTCTCCTTTCTCGTCTGTCCATTCATCAATTAATTCTCCTCTTGGGTTTGTTGTTTTATCTCCTCAGGTTTGACTTCGGGCATTTATGTCTCCCAGTATTATATATGGTGCCGAAATTTGAGACAACAATTGGTCCATGTGCGCGTGTTGAAAACGTAATTCGTTTTCGAAATAGAGATTTATAATAGTTTCTTTTCAGGCCTGGAAGGTAAGTTCTAATAGCAATAACCTGAAGGGTTGTGTTTAGTTGAATTTCTTCCAATTTTATTCCAGAATCAATTAGAAAACCTACACCGCCGCATCTGCGATGGGTTGTCGGAAGTAGGCCTTTGTTTCAAGTAGGCAATTATTCTTAGTATGGTATATTGGTATGGTACCCTTGAATATTCCATTGTATTATATCACTAATTGTATTATTGCTTGTTATATTTTTTTAGAAGGATTTATAGAATTTTTGGTTTGGTTGGTTTAATTGGTAGATTTTTAGTAAGATGTTTGGCATTGTTGGAATACAAGAAATCAAACCGTATTTTAAATATAAGTTTTTTTATGAAAATAATTGTAAGTGAATGTTCAATAAAAATGTGTGAGTCATAGAGTTTAATAAAGACTTCTTCTTTCTTTACACTTTTTTTTTTTTTATAATCGTCAATAGTATTCAATTTAAGAATATTATGCATTACAAATTGAAATAATTAAGAAGAAAAGGTTATATAATAATTTAAATTTAACCTTGAAAGATAGAACAGAAAGAAGAATATAGAAAAACAGAAGTCTTTTTCTGTAAACCAGTATTACTATTTACGTGAATAGGAATTGGTTTACTACAAATTGTCAGAAATACCTGAAAGTTCAAAAGACTCTTTCATAAATGTTTGATTCATACAATATGTTGTTTATACATTATTTTCATCAGCAATCAAACTTGACTGATGATGTTGTTTTGAGTGATACAAGTTGAGTGGGAAGTTACTTTGTTGACCGGTTGGAGAATTTTTGAGTGAAATGTTATTATATTGTAAGGTATTGTGTTCTTCTTCATTATACACGTACGATAAGTATCGGGTATAATAAAATTACTCCTCCGTTTGTAACACCTCGAAATAAGCGAGCCAGATATACTTTCAAAGGTATGGATCGGATCAGAATCAAATTCTGAGTCGATTAAGCCATGTTCGTCCGTCCGTCCGTCAGCACGCTAACTCAAAAACTAATTAAGCTAGAATCTTGCAATTTACACAAAATATTCTGGGAGCAATTTGTAGGTTCCCTATTTTTTTTGTCTTAATTTACCGTTATGCGAAACTGAATTATTGCAAAATCCTTTAACCCTTCTATCTTCTAAACGGTTTAAGTTGGAAACTTGAAATTTTGACAGAATTTTCAGTCATTTCAGAAATTTTTTTAGTATCACCCCGCGTTTAGGAGCTGTAAGGAGCCAAAAACTGAAAATTTTCTATTTTTAAACACCTGTACCTTGAAGACGTGTTAACATTTTTTTGAAGTAATACATAAAAGTTAAAGCTTTAACATTATACTCTTATTTCTGTTAACAACTTTTTTGAATAATATAGGGTTACTTTATAATTGACGAAAGTGTTACTTGATTTTTTCAAATTTTCTAACAAATTTCTTTAACGAATTTTTTGCATTTTGTTTTACTCGATAATTTTATATTGTGGGTATATAATGCGTAGTACAAAAAAATGTAAATAAGTAAACAACATAACGGTTGCTTGAAGAATATTTATTTATATGATATTGATATACATACATACTCATATAATATCATGTTTATTTACATATCGTATATGTCACTGATGAATGAATGATAAGATGTATAATGTATAATATATAGCGCCGTATTTACATACATATATGTATTTTATTGTACTTATAAGAAATTATTCTATGAATGGAAATATTTTTAAAGTAATATTGCAATGTATGGCGATATACTTATAAAAATATAAATATACTATTTGCGCATTAATATAATATAATATTTAAAATTATATTTACTATTTGTAATTTAATATACATTTACCGCTTAGTATTAAATGGTACTATAGAATATTTGAAAAAGTTTTGGATTGATAGTCGTTATGTGGAAGGTTAGAATCTACTTTTGAAGAATGTATAAACATATAGTTTGAATATATGTACAACCCACAGTTCTAGAAATTATGAAATTCACCCAAATTATTTTAAAATACTAAAATATTAAAAAATAATATTGTAAGCAGATTAAAAGGCTATGAACATACTAACGGTTCGTATGGGTATCTAAGAGTTCGTACGGAATTATTAATATTACAAAAATATATGGCAATGGCAAATAAAAAAAACAAAAAATTAATTTTTATATTACATTATTTTAATTTTAATTTTTTATAATTTTTCCAATATTCATTTATTTATTTATTTATTTAATATTATTGCATATTATAAATAAATATACAATAATTTTTTGGCCGGTTTCCTTAAAGGCATGTGAGCCATCTTGTACACTATATTATATACTAAATATTAAAATTGTTATACACTAGATATTATAAATTTACTTTACTATATTATATTGAGTATGAAATATTAAAATATAATGATATTACTATTTGTTTTTAATTTATATTTTCTCCCAAATTTGGTGGTGCTTTAGCAGTGGAATTACTTTTCCGAGACTGACCTTGTCATTCTTTGCTAGAATTTCCATCAGTGACACTCTTTCATTTGCCTAAAAGATCGTTACAGTCGGTAAATATGTGCTTGATGGTTGGCGTGTTGCTGCAGAAATGGCAGATTGGGGGGTGTTCTCCGCTGAAAAGGTGTTTGTGGGTATACAAAGTGCAATCCATTCTAACTCTGGATATCCTTATTACTATATCTCGGTTTTCGGTGCCTATTAAGCTTGATACATTTGCATTCGGACTTTGTAACTTTTTGTAATAAAGATGTTTAGTTGTCCCATACTTGTTGACTAATTTTTTGGATGTACATTGCAATCTGCTTTTTGGCCATTGTATATGATCTAGGAATAATTAGTTTCGTTGGGCGAATTATTGCAAGTTTTGCCTCTTTGTCTGCTATTTCGTTTCCTTTGATACCATGTGGCCTGCAATCCAGCAGATTTGTACTTTGTCTTTACTTTTAATTACTTCATTCCTTATCAGCGTTGTCATTTGTGAGTTATTGTTATTGTTTGTATTGTGTTCGATTATGGATAAAGCGACTCCATTTGTTCCTTTTGTAGCATCTGTGAATATTGGCACTAATGTTTTCGTTTGTTCTCTATGCTCTTGGTATAATTTCCTGTATGTTTCTTCACTAGTTTCCGTTTTTTTCTTTTCACTTAAGTGAAAAGGTCGTGTATCCATTGTCTCCAGTTTCCCCAGGAGATTTGGTCTTCCTCTTTTCTATGTCGGCAGGTGGACATATCTAATTCTAGGTCCTTTATGAGTTGTATAACTTTACATAATGAGGAGTTTTTAGAAATGTTCAATTCTTCTTGAATATATCCATTATAGCTTACAGCAATTTTTCGGTTGGTAAGGAAACCAGCCGTATTATAATTATATTTTTTCCTGTTTTCCATTTTATCAATTGCTCAATGACTGTATCCTTTTTCGCCCTATCGAAAGCTTTTTCTAAATCGAAGGAAAGTATGTTCATATGTTGTTTTCTTTCTAAGACAATTTGGGCTTGAAATTCCAATTCGTGAAGTAAGGTATTTGTGCTTCTATGTTTGCTAAAACCGTGTATTTCTTCTGGTAAGATATGGTTCATAAAGTGGCTTAATCTTTTCGCAGCTATTTGTTTCAGTATTTTGCTCGTCGTGCTCAGGAGAGATATAAATCTGTAATTTTCTTGGTATCATGGATCTTTTCCTAATTTTGGTATGGGCCTTAGCTCGGCCATTTTCCAACTTTGTGGAATCTGGCCAGATTTATATACCTTATTATAAAGTGTAGTTAGCCTGACAATGTACTTAGTTGTTGTGTTTCTTATCATTTCATATGAGATTTTGTCGATACCCGGTGTTATTCCTTTAAAACCTTTTATTACCGAAATCACTTGTTCCGGTGTTATTGTCAAATCCATAGTTTCATTTGGCAAAATGTTTTCTATTGGCTGGAAATTGATTCTCCTTCTTTTACCTTAATCTTGGTCGTTACCATCAGCATACGCTGCACAACAATTCGCAAGATATTCAACATTTTTGTTTGGATCAGTTTCCAAATTATTTCCTTGCTGAAAAGCTAGTGTTCCCATAGGGGTTCTTTTGCTCAGGATTGCTTTGGCTCTACGCCACGTTTCACTGGAATTGCTGTTGCTTATCCCATTGGCAAAATTTATCCACGATGTTCTTCTTGCTTGCCTGATTTCTTTTCTAAGCTCTGCATTTGCTCTTTTTAACATGAGTAGTGTGTGTTTTGTAGGTGCTCTTCTGTAAGATCTGATCAGCTTGGTTTTATTCTTAGAGAGTTCTGAGATTTTTTATTTAGCCACACTGGTTTATTTTGTTTTGTTTTTGTAGATACTACCGGCATTGAAAGTGAAGCTGCATATCTTATTGTTTTTGCGAGCGTTGCTGCTTCTTGGTTGATGTTGTTTGATTCTCGACGATTTTATAAAAATTAGTCTATAAGACATTTGTATTTTTCCCAATTTGCTCCATTTTCTTTAAATCTTGTTTTGTTTTTGCTTTCGATACTTATTTTATTTTTCCTAGTAATTAAAATGGAGTAGTATCATATCCCTTTTCTAAGCTCTGCATTTGCTCTTTTTAACATGAGTAGTGTGTGTTTTGTAGGTGCTATTCTGTAAGATCTGAGCAGCTTGGTTTTATTCTTAGAGAGTTCTGAGATTTTTTATTTAGCCACACTGGTTTATTTTGTTTTGTTTTTGTAGATGCTACCGGCATTGAAAGTGAAGGTGCATATCTTATTGTTTTTGCGAGCGTTGCTGCTTCTTGGTTGATGTTGTTTGATTCTCGACGATTTTATAAAAATTAGTCTATAAGACATTTGTATTTTTCCTAATTTCCTCCATTTTCTTTAAATCTGGTTTTGTTTTTGCTTTCGATACTTATTTTATTTTTCTTAGTAATTAAAATGGAGTAGTGTCATATCCCTTTGGGTTGTCTGCAATTTTCCATTCGAGTTGGTATGCGATTGATGTGTGTGCTATAGTTAGATCTAGACATGTCAAAGTTCCTCTGGTATTGATAAGTGTTGGGGATCCATTATTTAAAATACAGATGTCTCATTCCTCGTCTGTCCATTCATCAATTAATTCTTCTCTTGGGTTTGTTGTTTTATCTCCCCAGGTTTGACTTCGGGCATTTATGTCTCCCAGTATTATATATGGTGCCGATATTTGAGACAACAATTGGTTCATGTGCGCGTGTTGAAGACGTAATTCGTAAGTATAATTAAATACTTTTAATTATAAATTTAGAAACAATTTCGCTAGAATTTTAAATTTTGATTTTTATTATAATTATTTCAATATTCTTCTCACTAATTATAATTACTTCTAAACCTATACTAAATTGATGAACTTAAATTTAAATTTGTTATTTGATATTAGTTTACTATCACTTTACAAATTAAAATGGTTAATATTATTAATATTACTAAAACATATGGCAAATAACAATAACAAAAACAAAAAATTAATTTTTATATTACATTATTTTAATTTTAATTTATCAAATTTACAATATTCACAGAACAAATTTTTATTTTATACTTGTAATTATAAATTTAGAAACAATTTCGCTAGAATTTTAAATTTTGATTTTGATTATAATTTTGTCAATATTCTTTTCACTAATTATAATTACTTCTTAATCTAATACTAAATTGAAGTACTTAAATTTAAATTTTTTATTTGATATTAGTTTACTATCACTTTACAAATTAAAATGGTCAATATTATTAATATTACAAAAACCTATGGCAATGGCAAATAACAAAAATAAAAAATTAATTTTTATATTGGTTACATTATTTTAATTTATCAAATTTACAATATTCACACAACAAATTTTTATTTTATACATTTAATTATAAATTTAGAAAAAATTTCGCTAGAATTTTAAATTTTGATTTTTATTATAATTTTCTCAATATTCTTTTCATTAATTATTATTACTTCTTAACCAATACTAAATTGATGAACTTGAATTTAAATTTTTTATTTAGTATTTATTTACTATCACTTTACAAATTACATATAAAAAAAATATATACTGTTGTTTATATAATGGAAACTGATGATCTAATAAATGTACAAGATGAGATAAATGTTGAATACTTTACAGGGTTGCCGCTGAACAAAAAGATGTGTGGTGAACATAATAATAATTTAAATATTTTGTATCTAAATTATACAAAGCTTAAAAAACAAGCTTTATAATTTAGAAATGTTGGTTTAATACTTTTTCTTGTGACGTGCACGTGCATGTATTATCAGAAATATGGTTGTATAAATCTCAAAATAAAATTTTTAATTTAGAAGGTTATACACCATATTTGTCAAATCGTGAAAAATCTTATGGTGGTGTTGCAATTTATGTATGCAATAAAAATAGTACTATTTTAAACTTTGAAGTTGAGCTTGATAAATCGAATATATTATGCATTAAATTATTAAAACACTACATTAATTAATAGGCGTATACTAGTCTCATGAAATTAATATAGACACTTTTCTCATTAAATTGGATAAAATAACTACAACGTATAAAAATTTAATGATTATGGGAGATTTTAATATTATCTTATTTAATAATGACAGTTATGATTCAAAGTACTATATTAATACAGTAAACACAAATGGGTTCTTGATATATAATAAAATATCAAATGAATTTGCAACTAGATTTGGTAGGTCTTCAAAAACAATTATACACCATGTTATATTATAACTGACTTGATTAAATATAAATTTTTCTTTCACATAACAGATACATGTCTATCTGATCATCAAATGATTTTTTTAAGTGCAGACCTGAAGCCAATAAAAGAAAAATCAAAGCAATTTAAACCCGTTTCGGACTACGAAGGGGTGTTAAACGATAACCTGTCAGGTAAAAATTTTAAACAAAGGTGAAAAAATATTTAAAAACGATACAGAAATTGCTAATGAACTGATTGTCAACATAACCTGAATTCTTTGTCAACATAACCAACGAAATAAATGTTTGCAAACTCCCTATAGACAGAGAGTACATAAACAGTTTTATGCAAACCGGTATTAGTAACTTTCAGTTCACCTCTACTAATCAAATAGAAGTAAATGCTGCAATTGATAAGTTAAAAACACCTACAGCCACTGGTCATGATAATATTTCTTCTAGGTTTGTTAAAAAATTTAAAAGTAGATTAACCCCAATTCTATTAAAATTAATAGACATTTCATTCCTAACATCTGTTTTTCCAGACTCACTAAAAACTGCAATTGTAACGTCCATCTTCAAAAGTGGTAACACAACGAATGTAACTAATTACCGTCCTATTTCCGTGTTGAACTGTTTGTCGAAGATATTTGAAACAATAATAAAAAATCGCTTAGATAATTTTATCACTACAAACCAAATTATGAGCAACAAACAGTTTGGTTTTGAAAATAAATCTAATACAACAGCTGCTTGTTTAAGTTTGACCAATTTAGTTTCCAAAAGTATGAACGAAGGGAAATATGTCGGGTTTCTATTCTTGGACCTACAAAAGGCGTTTGACTGTATTGATCACAAAATTATGCTACTTAAACTGTCAAATATTAATGTTCATTCAAATGAACAAATGTATTTCTCATCGTATTTAGCTAATCGTCATCAAAAAGTACGTGTAAATAGTGTCTTTAGTAAATCCCAATTGATAATAAAAGGAGTTCCTCAAGGTTCTATTTTGGGACCACTCCTATAGAAATTATACATAAATGATCTTATATACTTAAATTGAAAATCCAACTTTATGCCGATGATGCAGTAGTTACATATGCAAAAAACAGTGAAACTGAAATAAGATATGATATAGAATCCGACTTAATTATTATTGAATAGTGGCTTACTAAACACAAGTTACTACTCAATGTAAAGACAAAAATTATGTTATTTGAAAATAAATATTTTAGCAATCGGAATTTTAGCATCAATGAAAATATAATCGAAGTTGTTAAATCATTTAACTATTTGGGGTTACTTTTAGACAGTAAAATGAAGTGGAATGCCTACATTGAACAACTGATAAAAAAATTGCACCGTACATTTTTATTATTAAACGTCTCCGAAGATGTTTTACTGAAAAAGTTCTCAAAATAATATATTCCTCTTATATTTTATCTAACATTAATTATTTAACATTAGATTTCCATCTGGAATAATACATCATAAACTTTGCTGAATAAATTAGATATTGTTCACAAAAAGGTTATTAAAACTATACACAACTATCCATTACTGTATCCCACCAATAATTTGTACTCAAACGATTACCCAAGCTTTACAAATATCTGCAAAATAGAAATGTATTTATTAGCTTTTAAGATAATAAATAACGAAATAAAACATAATTTTCTACTGAACAGAATGATTGACATACATAACCGCAACACCAGAGACAAGTCGAATTTTTACCTAACACTCTTCAAAACAAATAATCAAAAAAACAATTGTTTTTACAATTATCTTAAACTCTATAATGAATTGCCGAATGAATTGAAGGTTCTGCATAATTTATATTCCTTCAAAAAAAGCATTAAAGAACATATCTTAGGTTTCAGTTTATATCTTTAGTCTTTTCATTTCTGTTTTATTCTTATTATTGATACTTATCGTCATCATAACCCATTCTAAATTGCGCCCAGTATGCTTAAAATACATGGGTATTCAATATTTTTGTCTTTTCCGGTAAAATTATATAATTTTCTGTAAAGTGATCTGTAATTCGATAGCAATAACATTAATGTATTTGGTTCTCTTTAATATTAAAGAAAAAGAAATTATAACAAAGGAAAAAAAAATAAAAAAAAATAAAAGGATAGATAAATGGAATAAATAATTAAAAAATTAGTAATTTTTTTATGAAATTATAAGGCCAGACAGCTAACAACTACGGTCGTTCAAAATTGAATATGTACAATATAATTCAAACATTTATAATATAATTATTAATTTTTGTTTTTTCTGAATGGAATTAAAATTGAAATAAAAAAAAATAATAATTAAATGTAACTTGAAGTACTCAATTTTGTAAATCAATTGTATATGACCTATTAAATAAAAAAAAGAAAAAAAAAAGCTGGTAAAAGCTTCGCAACAGACTTTAAAGTAGTTTTGTTTATTTAGGTGGAAATTTTAATTTTTAACCTGAATTTTTGATATAACATAAAATATTCGAATTTTTTTTATTAATATAAAATTCGGCAGACTTAGATAATTACATTTCGTAACAGAAGTCTGAAACTAACTAAATATTATAGAAATAGCTATTTTTCTTAAAAAACAAAGAAAAAAATAACATAGAAAATATCATTTTAGAAGCCTTCTTTCACAATAGATTCATAATTTTGTACTAATTTATTATTAGACCATTAAATTAAAAAGCTGTCGAAAACGACCGTCACAAAAAACAAGCATTTATGAAATTTCATTATCAGAGACGTGAATCTTTTATTAAATATACCAAAGACCTCTTCCAAACTTCATTTAATTAAAATAAATTCAGCAAATTTTTTTCAAGCAAAAAAAAATAAACTGTTTCTGATTGAAATAAAAATTTTTTTTAAAACTAAAGAAAAATAGAGTAAAATTTTGAAAAATATTAAAATTATTTCGATTATTGGGATTCTTTTAAATGCAACGAAAAAAAATGTTGTAGCGGTTGGTGGGTGAATTCGAATTTCATAGCAAATGAAGATCGGAACAAGATGATTTCCTCGTAAAATATTATATGGAAATAAAAGAAAAGGATGAAGAACATTTTTTGAAACAAACAAGAATAATCTTCATGTAATTTACTAATTACTAATGTCTAGCTATTAGTTACTAGTTAGCAGTTGTTAGATACTAGTTACTAGTTAGTATTTACTAATTACTAGTTAGTACTAGTAGTTACTAGTTAGTACTAGTAGTACTAATGTCTAGTTACTAGTTACTAGCTACTAATTACTAGTTACTAATGTCTTCATGTAATTTACTATTTTACTTATTCCTTCCTCGATTAATTTTTCTTCAAATGACATATTATTATCTTAACCTATCAATGAATGTTAACAAAATGACATTAAAAATTGTTTTAGAATCCACGAAGCCATGGGCTTTTCAAAGTTTGAGCGTGTTCCGTCTTCAGTATAATCTGAAGCATCTGAAAATAAACAAACAAGAAATAAAATAAAAGCACAAAGAATCATATTACTCAAATAAAACAAATGTAAATATTTATCTGACTAAAGATGAAATCCTGGCTAAATCCTGGCCCTGTCTAAACAACATCCTGGTTCCGTCCATCGACAGCATACCAAATCTTGAAACAGCACAAATTCTTTTTTTTTTATAAATATATTAAAATTTTATGTTTATATTAATTATTAAATTTTATACACCTACATTGTAACTTAAAGTATTATTGATACTTACATTAATTGTCAAAGTCAAACAAATTCACGATATTACATAGAAATTGTCAAAATATAATTGTTTTTATTTTGTAACACAAGATGTCAGTTACATTGACTAAAATTAATTTTATTCACAATAATTTTATATTTTTTATATACTCGATCATTTTAACTTTTTTATATACACTACATATGTTTTTAATATACTTTCTTGTTTCACTTTATTATGTACTTTTAATTCAAGGTTACTAAACTTGGATTAAACGTGAGTCCTGAACCGTTTATCTCAAGTGTATACGAAGCCAAATTTCTATAGATCAAAAACATTTACGTTATCACACTGACTGCCTTAATAAACTACCTAAAAATTTAATTTTTGCATAACCACCATTAAAAAAACGGTGGAATCACTTACTTTACTTGATATAATAGAAAATAAACATAAAACAAAATCTAAACACATAAAATTAAAAAAGCTAGGAACAGTTTATTTATTTTTGTTTGCCTTTTTTTCGTGGCGGTAATTTTTGACAGTTTTTTAATCATTGATAAAACTTGATGGTCCAAGGTAAAAACACATTCAGGGTAACAATTTTTAATGTCATTTTGTTAACATTCATTGATAGGTTAAGATAATAATATGTCTTTTGAAGACAAATTAATCGAGGAAGTAATACGTAAAATAGTAAATTACATGAAGACATTAGTAACTAGAATAACTAGTAACTAGACATTAGTACTACTAGTACTAACTAATAACTAACAACTACTAACTAGTAACTAGACATTAATAATTAGTAAATTACATGAAGATCATTCTTGTTTGTTTCAAAAAATGTTCTTCATCCTTTTCTTTTATTTCCATATAATATTTTACGAAGAAATCATCTTGTTCCGATCTTCATTTGCTATGAAATTCGAATTCACCCACCAACCGCTACAACATTTTTTTTTTTTGCTGCATTTAAAAGAATCCTAATAATCGAAATAATTTTAATATTTTTCAAAATTTTACTCTATTTATTATTCTTTAGTTTTAAAATATTTTTTTTATATCTATCAAAAACAGCTGTTTTCGCCGCGAAATTACTTTATTTACCAAAACTACTTTCAAGTCTTTTACGTTTTTCTTTTTTTGCTTGAAAAATATTATAGAATTATTTTAAAATTAGTATTTAAATTTACCGTTACGTAAAAGCCACATTTTGCTTGATTTTTCCACATTCATAACTCCGGCACGCTTTCAGATAGGAACTTGAAATTTTAAGATAAGAAAGGACTTTTAGAACTAGTATAAGTTTCCTCTAGTATAAATTTGTACCTGCTCCTGTTTAAGAGCTATTAGAGTTCAAAAATTGAAAATATGCTATTTTTAGACACCTGTAATATAGTCACCTGTGAAATTTTTCTTCGACAAAACGGTGTTAACGGTTTTCTTACTTAAATAGGGTTCCGGACTTACACTCCTCAAAATTTCAAAAATGTTTTATTTTCACATTTTTTATGATTAGATGTATGAAATTTCAAAATTTTGGTACAAGTCACAATTAAACAGTTTGTTTATCTTTTTGCAATGTGCGCTTTAAAAAACCATTGGTTTACATCCTGCCTTATCCTTTTTCTTTTCTTTAAAATGTTTGAATTTTCAGATATTAAAATTATTTACATAATAAACGAACAATATGGCTAAATATATCATAATCAGTTACAGATGTAATATAAGTTTTTAACAATTCTTAGTATTACCTATACTCTTATAAACATAACCTTTCTTACAAAAAAATTGTTCATAGTAAATTCTTAATACTACTTATACTACAACTACGAGTATTTGTATTTTATTATTTTAGATATCTGTTCTATTTAATTTTTGTACATGTATTCTTTCCTTTTGTACTTGTTTTCCTTTTCTTTTTTTTTTATTCATATATATTTTCAATTTTGCAAAAATTTTTGTTTTGGTTACATAATATGGTTTAAATATAAAAGTCTTTTTTTTGTTTTTGAACAGGGTTTAGTTAATATTTGGTTTTTGTAATTAATTTTTTTGGTTAAGTTTCTTAATTATTGCAATATTTGTATTATCATTATGTCATAATTAACTTAAAATAGAGTTTATAATATATTTTTATTATATTTTTATTTAATAGAGTTTCAAAATATATTTTTTAAAAATCTAATTTAATATTTTTTGTCATAATTTACATTTAATGTTCCTTAATTCTTGTTAAAAATAAAAAAAATTAAATGTAACTCCTATAATCAATTATAAACGTAAAATGAAATTCATGATAAATTCTTAATTCAACAAAAAAAAATAAAATTCCAATAATATATTTGTTTTAAAATTTGAACTAGAAAATCCCCAATTGCACAATTTCTATAGATCAAAAACATTTACGTTATCACACTGACTCCCTTAATAAACTACTTAAAAATTTAATTTTTGCATAACCACCATTAAAAAAACGGTGGAATCACTTACTTAACATGATGTAATGGAAAAAAAACATAAAACAAAATCTAAACACATAAAATTAAAAAAGCTAGGAACAGTTTATTAACAGCTTTTTATTAACTTGGTTGGGTAAAGGATGGAATCTTAGAAGCCCTTTTAAACACACTTCCCGTTGAGCTAGAGACTTGACATTTTCTTCATTAGATTAGATCCCGATGACAATACATGATTTTAAAATAATAATATCGAAAATCATTAGAGAAAGTAGCTTAATTTCAAAATTAAATTTTCATACAAAGATATAACAGTAAATTTAAAGTAATAATTTAAATTTAACGTTGAAAGATAGAGCAGAAAGAAGAATATAGAAAAAAAGAAGTCTTTTTCTGCAAACCGGTATTACTATTTACGTGAATTGTAATTGGTTTACTACAAATTGTCAGAAATACCTCAAAGTTCTAAAGACTCATTCATAAATGTTTGATTCATACAATTTGTTGTTGATACATTATTTTCATCAGCAATCAAACTTGACTGCTGATATTGTTTTGAGTGATACAAGTTGAGTGGGAAGTTACTTTGTTGACCGGTTGGAGAATTTTTAGTGAAATGTTATTATATTGTATTCTTCTTCATTATACCCGTACGATAAGTATCGGGTATAATAAAATTACTCCTCCGTTTGTAACACCTCGAAATAAACGAGCTAGATATACCTTCAAAGGTATGGATCGGATCAGAATCAAATTCTGAGTCGATTAAGCCATGTTCGTCCGTCCGCCCGTCAGCACGCTAACTCAAAAACTAAGAAAGCTAGAATCTTGAAATTTACACAAAATATTCTGGGAGCAATTTGTAGGTTCCCTATTTTTTTTGTCTTAATTTACCGTTATGCAAAACTGAATTATTGCAAAATCCTTTAACCCTTCTATCTTCTAAACGGTTTAAGTTGGAAACTTGAAATTTTGACAGAAGTTAGATCTTTGAAAATAAGTATGAATCATTTCAGAAACTTTTTTAGTATCAGCCGCCGTTTAGGAGCTGCAAGGAGTCAAAACTGAAAATTTCCTATTTTTAAACACCTGTAACTTGAACATCTGTTAACATTTTTTTGAAGTAATTCATAAAAATTAAAGCTTTAACATTATACTCTTATTTCTGTTAACAACTTTTTTTAATAATATAGGGTTACTTTATAATTGACGAAAGTGTTACTTGATTTTTTCAAATTTTCTAACAAATTTCTTTAACGAATTTTTTGCATTTTGTTTTACTCGATATTTTGATATTGTTGAGGATATAATGCGTAGTACAAAAAAATGTAAATAAATAAACAACATAACGGTTGCTTGAAGAATATTTATTTATATGATATTGATATACATACATACTTATATAATATCATGTTTATTTACATATCGTATATGTCACTGATGAATGAATGATAAGAGTATATATGTATAATATATAGCGCCGTATTTACATACATATATGTATTTTATTGTACTTATAAGAAATTATTCTATGAATGGAAATATTTTTAAAGTTATATTGCAATGTATGGCGATATACTTATAAAAATATAAATATACTATTTGCGCATTAATATAATATAATATTTAAAATTATATTTACTATTTGTAATTTAATATACATTTACCGCTTAGTATTAAATGGTACTATAGAATATTTGAAAAAGTTTTGGATTTATAATCGTTATGTGGAAGGTTAGAATCTGCTTTTGAAGAATGTATAAACATATAGTTTGAATATATGTACAACCCATAGTTCTAGAAATTATAAAATTCACCCAAATTATTTTAAAATACTAAAATATTAAAAAAATAATATTGTAAGCAGATTAACAGGCTGTGAACATACTAACGGTTCGTACGGGTATCTAAGAGTTGACGAAGGCAACCGTATTCTTTCTCGTTTTTTAATTGAATTTGTATTTTGTTTTATTGAAGAAGAAGAGGAAAGAGGTATTATTATTTCATTATTTAAGTTTGACATTTTATCTATTTGTTTTGAAATTAAAATATTTTATTTGGAGTTGATGTATTTTTTACAACAGAAGAAAAAATTTGGATATTTGCTGATAAACTTGGGTTTTTTTGATTATATATTTTACGAGCTTCACCAAAACTACATTTATTTTGCGTTTTTATTTTTAGAATTTCCTTTTGTTGTACGTATTTCGGACAGGAATTGGAGGAAGATGGATGTTCTCCCAAACAATTTGAACACATAGTTCGTGTACAATCTAATGGTGAATGTGGCGCAATATTGCAATTTACACAATTTGCCGAGTTTTTGCAATGTTTGGCGGTATGACCAATAAGTTGGCAATTGTTACACCTCATAGGATTTGGGAAGTATTCTTTTATTTTAACTTGATATCATGAGATGTCAATTTTGCTTGGAATTCTGTATGCATCAAAAGTTAAAAGTATTAGGCCAGTGTAATTTTTTTTACCATCAATTGTTTTAAAAAATTTGTAAACACTTGTTACACCTTGGTTTTTTAGGTCCTGTAAGATTTCTTGTTGGAGATCCCTAGTTGGAATTAAGTTCATTCACTAGTTGGAATTAAGTTTTTATCAAAGATGGTGCCTTTTGTTGAGTTAAGTGTTTCATGATATTTGGCTGAAATGGTGCACAAACCACCAAAATTTTTAGTTCTGATAAATTTATCAGGTATTGTTTGTGTTTTCGTTAAGATGAGTAAGTTACCATCCCGAAGGAGGCTGACAGACTCAATTTCTGTGCTGATGCTATCGATAGCCTTCTTTTTCGCAATAACACTAAATCTGGATATGGGCTTGGCATTATCTGTATGATTCTATAACGACAAATTTTGGATTCTTTTGGTAAATATTTATTCTGAGGTAAAGCAGGAAAAATATCATTGGTAATATTTTGATCTCTTTCTCTTTTGGCTATAGGGCTACATTGACCTGTGTCGTTGACCGATTCCCCGGAGGGATCGGCCTATCACCTTTCATTGTTCACTCAAAAACTTTTTTAATTTTAATTTTTTTTTTTTTTTTTTAAATTTCAAAATTATAGTTTAAATATATTTTACTGACTATGTAATAATTATTACTTATTTTTATGTTAGAATATTTAATATGTAAGAAAAAGCGAGAAAAGAGAGAAAAAAATTAAGAAGGAAATAGTACAATTAGCAAAAAGAAACGAGAAGAAAAATTAAAGAAAAAAAAAGATCGAAAAAGCACTCTATATACGTCTACTCTGCACGAAAGTTACTCGAAGACGTTCAATATTCTTTTCACTAATTATAATTACTTCTTAACCTAGTACTAAATTGATGAACTTAAATTTAAATTTTTTATTTAATATTAGTTTACTATTACTTTACAAATTAAAATGGTTAATATTATTAATATTACAAAAACATATGGCAATGGCAAATAACAAAAACAAAAAATTAATTTTTATATTACATTATTTTAATTTTAATTTTTTATAATTTTTCCAATATTCATTTATTTATTTATTTATTTAATATTATTGCATATTATAAATAAATATACAATAATTTTTTGGCCGGTTTCCTTAAAGGCATGTGAGCCATCTTGTACACTATATTATATACTAAATATTAAAATTGTTATACACTTGATATTATAAATTTACTTTACTATATTATATTGAGTATTAAATATTAAAATATAATGATATTACTATTTGTTTTTAATTTATATTTTCTCCCAAATTTGGTGGTGCTTTAGCAGTGGAATTACTTTTCCGAGACTGACCTTGTCATTCTTTGCTAGAATTTTCATCAGTGACACTCTTTAATTTGCCCAAAAGATCGTTGTTTCGCTACAGTCGGTAAATATGTGCTTGATGGTTAGCGTGTTGCTGCAGAAATGGCAGATTGGGGGGTGTTCTCCGCTGAAAAGGTGTTTGGGTATACAAAGTGCAATCCATTCTAACTCTGGATATCCTTATTACTATATCTCGGTTTTCGGTGTCTATTAAGCTTGATACATTTGCATTCGGACTGTGTAACTTTCTGAAAGATGTTGAGTTGTCCCATACTTGTTGACTAATTTTTTGGATGTACATTGCAATCTGCTTTTTGCCCATTGTATATGATCTAGGAATAATTAGTTTCTTTGGGCGAATTGTTGCAAGTTTTGCCTCTTTGTCTGCTATTTCGTTTCCTTTGATACCAATGTGGCCTGGAATCCAGCAGATTTGTACTTTGTCTTTACTTTTAATTACTTCATTCCTTATCAGCGTTGTCATTTGTGAGTTATTGTTATTGTTTGTATTGTGTTCGATTATGGATAAAGCGACTCCATTTGTTCCTTTTGTGGCATCTGTGAATATTGGCACTAATGTTTTCGTTTGTTCTCTATGCTCTTGGTATAATTTCCTGTATGTTTCTTCACTAGTTTCCGTTTTTTTCTTTTCACTTAAGTGAAAAGGTCGTGTATCCATTGTCTCCAGTTTCCCCAGGAGATTTGGTCTTCCCCTTTTCTATGTCGGCAGGCGGATATATCTAATTCTAGGTCCTTTATGAGTTGTATAACTTTACATAATGCGGAGTTTTTAGGAATGTTCAATTCTTCTTGAATATATCCATTATAGCTTACAGCAATTTTTCGGTTGGTAAGGAAACCAGCCGTATAATAATTATATTTTTTCCTGTTTTCCATTTTATCAATTGCTCAATGACTGTATCCTTTTTCGCCCTATCGAAAGCTTTTTCTAAATCGAAGGAAAGTATGTCCATATGTTGTTTTCTTTCTAAGACAATTTGGGCTTGAAATTCCAATTCGTGAAGTAAGGTATTTGTGCTTCTATGTTTGCTAAAACAGTGTATTTCTTCTGGTAAGATATGGTTCATAAAGTGGCTTAATCTTTTCGCAGCTATTTTTTTCAGTATTTTGCTCGTCGTGCTCAGGAGTGATATAAATCTGTAATTTTCTTGGTATCATAGATCTTTTCCTAGTTTTGGGATGGGCCTTAGCTCGGCCATTTTCCAACTTTGTGGAATCTGGCCAGATTTATATACCTTATTATAAAGTGTAGTTCGCCTGACAATGTACTTAGTTGTTGTGTTTCTTATCATTTCATATGAGATTTTTGTCGATACCCGTTGTTATTCCTTTAAAACCTTTTATTACCGAAATCACTTGCTCCGTTGTTATTGTCAAATCCATAGTTTCATTTGGCAAAATGTTTTCTATTGGCTGGAAATTGATTCTCCTTATTTTATCTGAATCTTGGTCGGTACCATCAGCAAACGCTGCACAACAATTCGCAAGATATTCAACATTCACTGGAATTGCTGTTGTTTATCCCATTGGCAAAATTTATCCACGATGTTCTTCTTGCTTGCCTGATTTCTTTTCTAAGCTCTGCATTTGCTCTTTTTAACATGAGTAATGTATAAACATATAGTTTGAATATATGTACAACCCATAGTTCTAGAAATTATAAAATTCACCCAAATTATTTTAAAATACTAAAATATTAAAAAAATAATATTGTAAGCAGATTAACAGGCTATGAACATACAAACGGTTCGTACGGGTATCTAAGAGTTGACGAAGGCAACCGTATTCTTTCTCGTTTTTTAATTGAATTTGTATTTTGTTTTATTGAAGAAGAAGAGGAAAGAGGTATTATTATTTCATTATTTAAGTTTGACATTTTATCTATTTGTTTTGAAATTAAAATATTTTATTTGGAGTTGATGTATTTTTTACAACAGAAGAAAAAATTTGGATATTTGCTGATAAACTTGGGTTTTTTTGATTATATATTTTACGAGCTTCACCAAAACTACATTTATTTTGCGTTTTTATTTTTAGAATTTCCTTTTGTTGTACGTATTTCGGACAGGAATTGGAGGAAGATGGATGTTCTCCCAAACAATTTGAACACATAGTTCGTGTACAATCTAATGGTGAATGTGGCGCAATATTGCAATTTACACAATTTGCCGAGTTTTTGCAATGTTTGGCGGTATGACCAATAAGTTGGCAATTGTTACACCTCATAGGATTTGGGAAGTATTCTTTTATTTTAACTTGATATCATGAGATGTCAATTTTGCTTGGAATTCTGTATGCATCAAAAGTTAAAAGTATTAGGCCAGTGTAATTTTTTTTACCATCAATTGTTTTAAAAAATTTGTAAACACTTGTTACACCTTGGTTTTTTAGGTCCTGTAAGATTTCTTGTTGGAGATCACTAGTTGGAATTAAGTTCATTCACTAGTTGGAATTAAGTTTTTATCAAAGATGGTGCCTTTTGTTGAGTTAAGTGTTTCATGATATTTGGCTGAAATGGTGCACAAACCACCAAAATTTTTAGTTCTGATAAATTTATCAGGTATTGTTTGTGTTTTCGTTAAGATGAGTAAGTTACCATCCCGAAGGAGGCTGACAGACTCAATTTCTGTGCTGATGCTATCGATAGCCTTCTTTTTCGCAATAACACTAAATCTGGATATGGGCTTGGCATTATCTGTATGATTCTATAACGACAAATTTTGGATTCTTTTGGTAAATATTTATTCTGGGGTAAAGCAGGAAAAATATCATTGGTAATATTTTGATCTCTTTCTCTTTTGGCTCTAGGGCTACATTGACCTGTGTCGTTGACCGATTCCCCGGAGGGATCGGCCTATCACCTTTCATTGTTCACTCAAAAACTTTTTTAATTTTAATTTTTTTTTTTTTTTTTTAAATTTCAAAATTATAGTTTAAATATATTTTACTGACTATGTAATAATTATTACTTATTTTTATGTTAGAATATTTAATATGTAAGAAAAAGCGAGAAAAGAGAGAAAAAAATTAAGAAGGAAATAGTACAATTAGCAAAAAGAAACGAGAAGAAAAATTAAAGAAAAAAAAAGATCGAAAAAGCACTCTATATACGTCTACTCTGCACGAAAGTTACTCGAAGACGTTCAATATTCTTTTCACTAATTATAATTACTTCTTAACCTAGTACTAAATTGATGAACTTAAATTTAAATTTTTTATTTAATATTAGTTTACTATTACTTTACAAATTAAAATGGTTAATATTATTAATATTACAAAAACATATGGCAATGGCAAATAACAAAAACAAAAAATTAATTTTTATATTACATTATTTTAATTTTAATTTTTTATAATTTTTCCAATATTCATTTATTTATTTATTTATTTAATATTATTGCATATTATAAATAAATATACAATAATTTTTTGGCCGGTTTCCTTAAAGGCATGTGAGCCATCTTGTACACTATATTATATACTAAATATTAAAATTGTTATACACTTGATATTATAAATTTACTTTACTATATTATATTGAGTATTAAATATTAAAATATAATGATATTACTATTTGTTTTTAATTTATATTTTCTCCCAAATTTGGTGGTGCTTTAGCAGTGGAATTACTTTTCCGAGACTGACCTTGTCATTCTTTGCTAGAATTTTCATCAGTGACACTCTTTCATTTGCCCAAAAGATCGTTGTTTCGCTACAGTCGGTAAATATGTGCTTGATGGTTAGCGTGTTGCTGCAGAAATGGCAGATTGGGGGGTGTTCTCCGCTGAAAAGGTGTTTGCGGGTATACAAAGTGCAATCCATTCTAACTCTGGATATCCTTATTACTATATTTCGGTTTTCGGTGTCTATTAAGCTTGATACATTTGCATTCGGACTGTGTAACTTTCTGAAAGATGTTGAGTTGTCCCATACTTGTTGACTAATTTTTTGGATGTACATTGCAATCTGCTTTTTGCCCATTGTATATGATCTAGGAATAATTAGTTTCTTTGGGCGAATTGTTGCAAGTTTTGCCTCTTTGTCTGCTATTTCGTTTCCTTTGATACCAATGTGGCCTGGAATCCAGCAGATTTGTACTTTGTCTTTACTTTTAATTACTTCATTCCTTATCAGCGTTGTCATTTGTGAGTTATTGTTATTGTTTGTATTGTGTTCGATTATGGATAAAGCGACTCCATTTGTTCCTTTTGTGGCATCTGTGAATATTGGCACTAATGTTTTCGTTTGTTCTCTATGCTCTTGGTATAATTTCCTGTATGTTTCTTCACTAGTTTCCGTTTTTTTCTTTTCACTTAAGTGAAAAGGTCGTGTATCCATTGTCTCCAGTTTCCCCAGGAGATTTGGTCTTCCCCTTTTCTATGTCGGCAGGCGGATATATCTAATTCTAGGTCCTTTATGAGTTGTATAACTTTACATAATGCGGAGTTTTTAGGAATGTTCAATTCTTCTTGAATATATCCATTATAGCTTACAGCAATTTTTCGGTTGGTAAGGAAACCAGCCGTATAATAATTATATTTTTTCCTGTTTTCCATTTTATCAATTGCTCAATGACTGTATCCTTTTTCGCCCTATCGAAAGCTTTTTCTAAATCGAAGGAAAGTATGTCCATATGTTGTTTTCTTTCTAAGACAATTTGGGCTTGAAATTCCAATTCGTGAAGTAAGGTATTTGTGCTTCTATGTTTGCTAAAACAGTGTATTTCTTCTGGTAAGATATGGTTCATAAAGTGGCTTAATCTTTTCGCAGCTATTTTTTTCAGTATTTTGCTCGTCGTGCTCAGGAGAGATATAAATCTGTAATTTTCTTGGTATCATAGATCTTTTCCTAGTTTTGGGATGGGCCTTAGCTCGGCCATTTTCCAACTTTGTGGAATCTGGCCAGATTTATATACCTTATTATAAAGTGTAGTTCGCCTGACAATGTACTTAGTTGTTGTGTTTCTTATCATTTCATATGAGATTTTTGTCGATACCCGTTGTTATTCCTTTAAAACCTTTTATTACCGAAATCACTTGTTCCGTTGTTATCGTCAAATCCATAGTTTCATTTGGCAAAATGTTTTCTATTGGCTGGAAATTGATTCTCCTTATTTTATCTGAATCTTGGTCGGTACCATCAGCATACGCTGCACAACAATTCGCAAGATATTCAACATTCACTGGAATTGCTGTTGTTTATCCCATTGGCAAAATTTATCCACGATGTTCTTCTTGCTTGCCTGATTTCTTTTCTAAGCTCTGCATTTGCTCTTTTTAACATGAGTAATGTGTGTTTTGTAGGTGCTCTTCTGTAAGATCTGAGCAGCTTGGTTTTATTCTTAAAGAGTTCTGAGATTTTTTATTTAGCCACACTGGTTTATTTTGTTTTGTTTTTGTAGATACTATCGGCATTGAAAGTGAAGCTGCATATCTTATTGTTTTTGCGAGCGTTGCTGCTTCTTGGTTGATGTTGTTTGATTCTCGACGATTTTATAAAAATTAGTCTATAAGACATTTATAGTAGTATTTTTCCCAATTTGCTACATTTTCTTTAAATCTTGTTTTGTTTTTGCTTTCGATACTTATTTTATTTTTCTTAGTAATTAAAATGGAGTAGAGTCATATCCTTTTGGGCTGTCTGCAATTTTCCATTCGAGTTGGTATGCGATTGATGTGTGTGCTATAGTTAGATCTAGACATGTCAAAGTTCCTCTGGTATTGATAAGTGTTGGGGATCCATCATTTAAAATACAGATGTCTCCTTTCTCGTCTGTCCATTCATCAATTAATTCTCCTCTTGGGTTTGTTGTTTTATCTCCCCAGGTTTGACTTCGGGCATTTATGTCTCCCAGTATTATATATGGTGCCGAAATTTTAGACAATAATTGGTCCATGTGCGCGTGTTGAAAACGTAATTCGTTTTCGAAATAGAGATTTATAATAGTTTCTTTTCAGGCCTGGAAGGCAAGTTCTAATAGCAATAACCTGAAGGGTTGTGTTTAGTTGAATTTCTTCCAATTTTATTCCAGAATCAATTAGAAAACCTACACCGCCGCATCTGCGATGGGTTGTCGGAAGTAGGCCTTTGTTTCAAGTAGGCAATTTTTCTTAGTATGGTATATTGGTATGGTACCCTTGAATATTCCATTGTATTATATCACTAATTGTATTATTGCTTGTTATATTTTTTTAGAAGGATTTGAATTTTTGGTTTGGTTGGTTTAATTGGTAGATTTTTAGTAAGATGTTTGGCATTGTTGGAATACAAGAAATCAAACCGTATTTTGAATATAAGTTTTTTTATGAAAATAATTGTAAGTGAATGTTCAATAAAAATGTGTGAGTCATAGAGTTTAATAAAGACTTCTTCTTTCTTTGCACTTTTTTTTTTTTTTATAATCGTCAATAGTATTCAATTTAAGAATATTATGCATTACAAATTGAAATAATTAAGAAGAAAAGGTTATATAATAATTTAAATTTAACCTTGAAAGATAGAACAGAAAGAAGAATATAGAAAAACAGAAGTCTTTTTCTGTAAACCAGTATTACTATTTACGTGAATAGGAATTGGTTTACTACAAATTGTCAGAAATACCTGAAAGTTCTAAAGGCTCTTTCATAAATGTTTGATTCATACAATTTGTTGTTGATATTATTTTCATCAGCAATCAAACTTGACTGATGATGTTGTTTTGAGTGATACAAGTTGAGTGGGAAGTTACTTTGTTGACCGGTTGGAGAATTTTTGAATGAAATGTTATTATATTGTAAGGTATTGTGTTCTTCTTCATTATACACGTACGATAAGTATCGGGTATAATAAAATTACTCCTCCGTTTGTAACACCTCGAAATAAGCGAGCCAGATATACTTTCAAAGGTATGGATCGGATCAGAATCAAATTCTCAGTCGATTAAACCATGTTCGTCCGTCCGTCCGTCCGTCAGCACGCTAACTCAAAAACTAAGAAAGATAGCATCTTGAAATTTACACAAAATATTCTGGGAGTAATTTGTAGGTTCCCTATTTATTTTGTCTTAATTTACCGTTATGCGAAACTGAATTATTGCAAAATCCTTTAACCCTTCTATCTTCTAAACGGTTTAAGTTGGAAACTTGAAATTTTGACAGAATTTTCAGTCATTTCAGAATTTTTTTTAGTATCACCCCCCGTTTAGGAGCTGTAAGGAGCCAAAAACTGAAAATTTCCTATTTTTAAACACCTGTTAGAATTTTTTTGAAGTAATACACAAAAATTAAAGCTTCAACATTATACTCTTATTTATGTTAACAACTTTTTTTAATAATATAGGGTTACTTTATAATTACTTGATTTTTTCAAATTTTCTAACAAATTACTTTAACTAATTTTTTGCATTTTGTTTTACTAGATAATTTGAAATTGTTGAGGATATAATGCGTAGTACAAAAAAATGTAAATAAATAAACAACATAACGGTTGCTTGAAGAATTTTTATTTATATGATATTGATATACATACATACTTATATAATATCATGTTTATTTACATATCGTATATGTCACTGATGAATGAATGATAAGAGTATATATGTATATTATTATAGCGCCGTATTTACATACATATATGTATTTTATTGTACTTATAAGAAATTATTCTGTCAATGGAATATTTAAATATAATATAATATAATATTTAAAATTATATTTACTATTTTGTACTAAGTAAATTTAATATACATTTACCGCTTAGTATTAAATGGTACTATAGAATATTTGAAAAAGTTTTGGATTGATAATCGTTATGTGAAAGGTTAAAATCTGCTTTCGAAGAATGTACATATAAACATATAGTTTGAATATATGTACAACCCATAGTTCTAGAAATTATAAAATTCACCCAAATTATTTTAAAATACTAAAATATTAAAAAAATAATATTGTGAGCAGAGTGACAGGCTGTTAACATACTAACGGTTCGTACGGGTATCTAAGAGTTGACAAAGGCAACTGTATTCTTCCTCGTTTTTTAATTGAATTTGTATTTTGTTTTATTGAAGAAGAAGAGGAAAGAGGTATTATTATTTCATTATTTAAGTTTGACATTTTATCTATTTGTTTTGAAATTAAAATATTTTTATTTGGAGTTAATGTATTTTTTTCATACAAAAGAAAAATTTTGGATATTTGCTGATAAACTTGGGATTTTTTGATTGTATATTTTACGAGCTTCACCAAAACTACATTTATTTTGCGTTTTTATTTTTAGAATTTCCTTTTGTTGTACGTATTTTGGACAGAAATTGGAGGAAGATGGATGTTCTCCCAAACAATTTGAACACATAGTTCGTGTACAATCTAATGGTGAATGTGGCGCAAGATTGCAATTTACACAATTTGCCGAGTTTTTGCAATGTTTGGCGGTATAACCAATAAGTTGGCAATTTTTACACCACATAGGATTTGGGAAGTATTCTTTTATTTTAACTTTATACCATGCGATGTCAAGTTTGCTTGGAATTCTGTATGCATCAAAAGTTAAAAGTATTAGGCCAGTGTAATTTTTTTTACCATCAATTGTTTTAAAAAATTTGTAAACACTTGTTACACATTGGTTTTTTAGGTCCTGTAAGATTTCTTGTTGGAGATCACTAGTTGGAATTCAGTTTTTATCAAAGATGGTGCCTTTTCTTGAGTTAAGTGTTTCATGATATTTGGCTGAAATAGTGCACAAACCACCAAAATTTTTAGTTCTGATAAATTTATCAGGTATTGTTTGTCTCCAGTTTCCCCAGGAGATTTGGTCTTCCTCTTTTCTATGTCGGCAGGCGGATATATCTAGTTCTAGGTTTTTTATGAGTTGCAAAACTTTACATAATGCGGAGTTTTTAGGAATGTTTAATTCTTCTTGAATATATCCATAATAGCTTACAGCAATTTTTCGGTTGGTAAGGAAACCAGCCGTATAATTAATTATATTTTTCCCGTTTTCCATTTTATCAATTGCTCAATGACTGTATCCTTTTTCACCCTATCGAAAGCTTTTTCTAAATCGAAGGAAAGTATGTCCATATGTTGTTTTCTGTCTAAGACAATTTGGTCTTGAAATTCCAATTCGTGAAGTAAGGTATTTGTGCTTCTATGTTTGCTAAAACAGTGTATTTCTTCTGGTAAGATATGGTTCATAAAGTGGCTTAATCTTTTCGCAGCTATTTTTTCCAGTATTTTGCTCGTCGTGCTCAGGAGAGATATGAATCTGTAATTTTCTTGGTATCGTCGATCTTTTCCTGGTTTTGGTATGGGCCTTAGCTCGGCCATTTTCCAACTTTGTGGAATCTGGCCAGATTTATATACCTTATTTTAAAGTGTATTTAGCCTGACAATGTACTTAGTTGTTGTGTTTCTTATCATTTCATAGGAGATTTTGTCGATACCCGATGTTGTCCCTTTAAAACCTTTTATTACCGAAATCACTTGTTCCGTTGTTATTGTCAAACCCATAGTTCCATTTGGCAAAATGTTTTCTATTGGCTGGAAATTGATTGTCCTTCTTTTATCTGAATCTTGGTCGTTACCATCAGCATACGCTGCACAACAATTCGCAAGATATTCACCATTTTTGTTTGGATCAGTTTCCAAATGATTTCCTTGCTGAAAAGCTGGTGTGCCCATAAGGGTTCTTTTGCTCAGGATTGCTTTGGCTCTACGCCACGTTTCACTGGAATTGCTGTTGTTTACCCCATTGGCAAAATTTATCCACGATGTTCTTCTTGCTTGCCTGATTTCTTTTCTAAGCTCTGCATTTGCTCTTTTTAACATGAGTAGTGTGTGCTTTGTAGGTGCTCTTCTGTAAGATCTGAGCAGCTTGGTTTTATTCTTAGTGAGTTCTGAGATTTTTTATTTAGCCACACTGGTTTATTTTGTTTTGTTTTTGTAGATACTACCGGCATTGAAAGTGAAGCTGCATATCTTATTGTTTTTGCGAGCGTTGCTGCTTCTTGATTGATGTTGTTTGATTCTCGACGATTTTATAAAAATTAGTCTATAAGACATTTGTATTTTTCCCAATTTGCTACATTTTCCTTAAATCTTGTTTTGTTTTTGCTTTCGATACTTATTTTATTTTTGTTAGTAATTAAAATGGAGTAGTGTCATATCCCTTTGGGTTATCTGCAATTTTCCATTCGAGTTGGTATGCGATTGATGTGTGTGTTATAGTTAGATCTGGACATGTCAAAGTTCCTCTGGTATTGATAAGTGTTGGGGATCCATCATTTAAAATACAGATGTCTACTTTCTCGTCTGTCCATTCATCAATTAATTTTCCTCTTGGGTTTGTTGTTTTATTTCCCCAAGTTTGACTTCGGGCATTTATGTCTCCCAGTATTATATATGGTGCCGAAATTTCAGACAACAATTGGTCCATGTGCGCGTGTTGAAAACGTAATTCGTTTTCGAAATAGAGATTTATAATAGTTTCTTTTCAGGCCTGGAAGGCAAGTTCTAATAGCAATAACCTGAAGGGTTGTGTTTAGTTGAATTTCTTCCAATTTTATTCCAGAATCAATTAGAAAACCTACACCGCCGCATCTGCGATGGGTTGTCGGAAGTAGGCCTTTGTTTCAAGTAGGCAATTTTTCTTAGTATGGTATATTAGTATGGTACCCTTGAATATTCCATTGTATTATATCACTAATTGTATTATTGCTTGTTATATTTTTTTAGAAGGATTTATAGAATTTTTGGTTTGGTTGGTTTAATTGGTAGATTTTTAGTACGATGTTTGGCATTGTTGGAATACAAGAAATCAAACCGTATTTTAAATATAAGTTTTTCTATGAAAATAATTGTAAGTGAATGTTCAATAAAAATGTGTGAGTCATAGAGTTTAATAAAGACTTCTTCTTTCTTTACACTTTTTTGTTTTTTTATAATTGTCAATAGTATTCAATTTAAGAATATTATGCATTACAAATTGAAATAATTAAGAAGAAAAGGTTATATAATAATTTAAATTTAACCTTGAAAGATAGAACAGAAAGAAGAATATAGAAAAAAAGAAGTCTTTTTCTGTAAACCAGTATTACTATTTACGTGAATAGGAATTGGTTTACTACAAATTGTCAGAAATACTTGAAAGTTCTAAAGACTCTTTCATAAATGTTTGATTCATACAATTTGTTGTTGATACATTATTTTCATCAGCAATCAAACTTGACTGATGATGTTGTTTTGAGTGATACAATTTGAGTGGGAAGTTACTTTGTTGACCGGTTGGAGAATTTTTGAGTGAAATGTTATTATATTGTAAGGTATTGTGTTCTTCTTCATTATACACGTACGATAAGTATCGGGTATAATAAAATTACTCCTCCGTTTGTAACACCTCGAAATAAGCGAGCCAGATATACTTTCAAAGGTATGAATCGGATCAGAATCAAATTCTGAGTTGATTAAGCCATGTTCGTCCGTCGGTCAGCACGCTAATTCAAAAACTAAGAAAGCTAGAATCTTGCAATTTACACAAAATATTCTGGGAGCAATTTGTAGGTTCCCTATTTTTTTTGTCTTAATTTACCGTTATGCGAAACTGAATTATTGCAAAATCCTTTAACCCTTCTATCTTCTAAACGGTTTAAGTTGGAAACTTGAAATTTTGACAGAATTTTCAGTCATTTCAGAAATTTTTTTAGTATCACCCCCCGTTTAGGAGCTGTAAGTAGCCAAAACTGAAAATTTCCTGTTTTTAAACACCTGTAATTTGAAGACCTGTTAACATTTTTTTGAAGTAATACATAAAAATTAAAGCTTCAACATTATACTCTTATTTCTGTTAACAACTTTTTTTAATAATATAGGGTTACTTTATAATTGACGAAAGTGTTACTTGATTTTTTCAAATTTTCTAACAAATTTCTTTAACGAATTTCTTGCATTTTGTTTTACTCGATAATTTGATATTGTTGAGGATATAATGCGTAGTACAAAAAAATGTAAATAAGTAAACAACATAACGGTTGCTTGAAGAATATTTATTTATATGATATTGATATACATACATACTTATATAATATCATGTTTATTTACATATCGTATATGTCACTGATGAATGAATGATAAGAGTATATATGTATAATATATAGCGCCGTATTTACATACATATATGTATTTTATTGTACTTATAAGAAATTATTCTATGAATGGAGATATTTTTAAAGTAATATTGTAATGTATGGTGATATACTTATAACAATATAAATATACTATTTGCGCATTAATATAATATAATATTTAAAATTATATTTACTATTTTGTAATTTAATATACATTTACCGCTTAGTATTAAATGGTACTATAGAATATTTGAAAAAGTTTTGGATTGATAATCGAAACGTTGACGAAGGCAACCGTATTCTTTCTCGTTTTTTAATTGAATTTGTATTTTGTTTTATTGAAGAAGAAGAGGAAAGAGGTATTATTATATCATTATTTAAGTTTGACATTTTATTTATTTGTTTTGAAATTAAAATATTTTTATTTGGAGTTAATGTATTTTTTTCATACAAAAGAAAAATTTTGGATATTTGCTGATAAACTTGGGATTTTTTGATTGTATATTTTACGAGCTTCACCAAAACTACATTTATTTTGCGTTTTTATTTTTAGAATTTCCTTTTGTTGTACGTATTTTGGACAGAAATTGGAGGAAGATGGATGTTCTCCCAAACAATTTGAACACATAGTTCGTGTACAATCTAATGGTGAATGTGGCGGAAGATTGCAATTTACACAATTTGCCGAGTTTTTGCAATGTTTGGCGGTATGACCAATAAGTTGGCAATTTTTACACCTCATAGGATTTGGGAAGTATTCTTTTATTTTAACTTGATACCATGCGATGTCAATTTTGCTTGGAATTCTGTATGCATCAAAAGTTAAAAGTATTAGGCCAGTGTAATTTTTTTTACCATCAATTGTTTTAAAAAATTTGTAAACACTTGTTACACCTTGGTTTTTTAGGTCCTGTAAGATTTCTTGTTGGAGATCACTAGTTGGAATTAAGTTCATTCACTAGTTGGAATTAAGTTTTTATCAAAGATGGTGCCTTTTGTTGAGTTAAATGTTTCATGATATTTGGCTGAAATGGTGCACAAACCACCAAAATTTTTAGTTGTGATAAATTTATCAGGTATTATTTGTGTTTTCGTTAAGATGAGTAAGTTACCATCCCGAAGGAGGCTGACAGACTCAATTTCTGTGCTGATGCTATCGATAGCCTTCTTTTTGGCAAAAACACTAAAGCTGGATAGGGGCTTGGCATTATCTGTATGATTCTATAACGACAAATTTTGGATTCTTTTAGTAAATATTTATTCTGGGGTAAAGCAGGAAAAATATCATTGGTAATATTTTGATCTCTTCCTCTTTTAGCTCTAGGGCCACATTGAGCTGGGTCGTCGAGCGGTAGCCCGAAAAACCGATTCCCCGGAGGGATCGGCCTATCACCTTTCATTGTTCACTCAAAAACTTTTTTAATTTTAATTTTTTTTTTTTTTTTTTGAAATAACAAAATTATAGTTTAAATATATTTTACTGACTATGTAATAATTATTACTTATTTTTATGTTAGAATATTTAGTATGTAAGAAAAAGCGAGAAAAGAGAGAAAAAAATTAAGAAGGAAATAGTACAATTAGCAAAAAGAAACGAGAAGAAAAATTAAAGAAAAAAAAAGATCGAAAAAGCACTCTATATACGTCTACTCTGCACGAAAGTTACTCGAAGACGTTCAATATTCTTTTCACTAATTATAATTACTTCTTAACCTAGTACTAAATTGATGAACTTAAATTTAAATTTTTTATTTAATATTAGTTTACATTTACTTTACAAATTAAAATGGTTAATATTATTAATATTACAAAAACATATGGCAATGACCAAATTTTTATATTACATTATTTTTATTTTAATTTTTTATAATTTTTCCAATATTCATTTATTTATTTATTTATTTAATATTATTGCAATTTATAAATAAATATACAATAATTTTTTGGCCCGTTGCCTTAAAGGCATGTGAGCCATCTTGTATACTATATTATATACTAAATACTAAAATTATTATACACTAGATATTATAAATTTACTTTACTATATTATATTGAGTATTAAATATTAAAATATAATGATATTACTATTTGTTTTTTATTTATATTTTCTCCCAAATTTGGTGGTGTTTTAGCAGTGCAATTACTTTTCCGAGACTGACCTTGTCATTCTTTGCTAGAATTTCCATCGGTGACACTCTTTCATATGCCCAAAAGATCGTTGTTTCGCTACAGTCGGTAAATATGTGCTTGATGGTTAGCGTGTTGTTGCAGAAATGGCAGATTGGGGGGTGTTCTCCGCTGAAGAGGTTTTTGTGGGTATACAAAGTGCAATCTATTCTAACTCTGGATATCCTTATTACTATATCTCGGTTTTCGGTGCCTATTAAGCTTGATACATTTGCATTCAGACTGTGTAACTTTCTGAAAGATGTTGAGTTGTCCCATACTTGTTGCCTAATTTTTTGGATGTACATTGCAATCTGCTTTTTGGCTATTATATATGATCTAGAAATAATTAGTTTCGTTGGGCGAATTGTTGCAAGTTTTGCCTCTTTGTCTGCTATTTCGTTTCCTTTGATACCAATGTGGCCTGGAATCCAGCAGATTTGTACTTTGTCTTTACTTTTAATTAATTTATTCCTTATCAGCGTTGTCATTTGTGAGTTATTGTTATTGTTTCTATTGTGTTCGATTATGGACAAAGCGACTCGATTTGTTCCTTTTGTGGCATCTGTGAATATTGGCACTAATGTTTTCCTTTGTTATCTATGCTCTTGGTATAATTTCCTGTATGTTTCTTCACTAGTTTCCGTTTTTTTCTTTTCACTTAAGTGAAAAGGTCGTGTATCCATTGTCTCCACTTTCCTCAGGAGATTTGGTCTTTCTCTTTTCTATGTCGGCAGGCGGATATATCTAGTTCTAGATCCTTTATGAGTTGTATAACTTTACATAATGCGGAGTTTTTAGGAATGTTCAATTCTTCTTGAATATATCCATTATAGCTTACAGCAATTTTTCGGTTGGTAAAGAAACCAGCCGTCTAATTAATTATATTTTTTCCCGTTTTCCATTTTATCAATTGCTCAATGACTGTATCCTTTTTCGCCCTATCGAAAGCCTTTTCTAAATCGCAGGAAAGTATGTCCATATGTTTGTTTTTTTCTAAGACAATTTGGGCTTGAAATTCCAATTCGTGAAGTAAGGTATTTGTGCTTCTATGTTTGCTAAAACCGTGTATTTCTTCTGGTAAGATATGGTTCATAAAGTGGCTTAATCTTTTCGCATCTATTTCTTCCAGTATTTTGCTCGTCGTGCTCAGGAGAGACATAGATCTGTAATTTTCTTGGTATCGTGGATGTTTTACTGGTTTTCGAATGGGCCTTAGCTCGGCTATTTTCCAACTTTGTGGAATCTGGCCAGATTTATATACCTTATTATAAAGTGTATTTAGCCTGACAATGTACTTAGTTGTTGTGTTTCTTATCATTTCTTAGGAGATTTTGTCGATACCCGGTGTTGTTCCTTTAAAACCTTTTATTACCGAAATCACTTGTTCCGGTGTTATTGTCAAATCCATAGTTTCATTTGGCAAAATGTTTTCTATTGGCTGGAAATTGATTCTCCTTCTTTTATATGAATCTTGGTCGTTACCATCAGCATACGCTGCACAACAATTCACAAGATATTCAACATTTTTGTTTGGATCAGTTTCCAAATTATTTCCTTGCTGAAAAGCTAGTGTTCTCATAGGGGTTCTTTTGCTCAGGATTGCTTTGGCTCTACGCCACGTTTTACTGGAATTGCTGTTGTTTATCCCATTCGTAAAATTTATCCACGATGTTCTTCTTGCTTGCCTGATTTCTTTTCTAAGCTCTGCATATGCTCTTTTTAACATGAGTAGTGTGTGTTTTGTAGGTGCTCTTCTGTAAGATCTGGGCAGTTTGGTTTTATTCTTAGAGAGTTCTGAGATTTTTTATTTTGTTTTGTTTTTGTAGATACTACCGGCATTGAAAGTGAAGCTGCATATCTTATTGTTTTTGCGAGCGTTGCTGCTTCTTGGTTGATGTTGTTTGATTCTCGACGATTTTATAAAAATTAGTCTATAAGACATTTGTATTTTTCCCAATTTGCTCCAATTTCCTTAAATCTTGTTTTGTTTTTGCTTTCGATACTTATTTTATTTTTGTTAGTAATTAAAATCGGGTAATGTCATATCCCTTTGGGTTATCTGCAATTTTCCATTCGAGTTGGTATGCGATTTATGTGTGTGTTATAGTTAGATCTGGACATGTCAAAGTTCCTCTGGTATTGATAAGTGTTGGGGATCCATTATTTAAAATACAGATGTCTCATTCCTCGTCTGTCCATTCATCAATTAATTCTCCTCTTGGGTTTGTTGTTTTATCTCCCCAGGTTTGACTTCGGGCATTTATGTCTCCCAGTATTATATATGGTGCCGATATTTGAGACAACAATTGGTTCATGTTCGCGTGTTGAAGACGTAATTCGTTTTCGAAATGGAGATTTATAATAGTGACTTTCTCTTTCAGGCCTGGAAGGCAAGTTCTAATAGCAATAACCTGAAGGGTTGTGTTTAGTTGAATTTCTTCGAATTTTATTCCAGAATCAATTAGAAAACCTATACCACCGCATCTGCGATGGATTGTCGGAAGTAGGCATTTGTAATGCTTGAAATTGGTTTTGATGGGCTGTTTATGTATATTCGTTTCCATTAAAGCTATTATTAACAGTTTGTATTTTCTAATTATGATATTAGTTTACTATCACTTTACAAATTAAAATGGTTAATATTATTAATATTACTAAAACATATGGCAAATAACAAAAACAAAAAATTAATTTTTATATTACATTATTTTTATTTTTATTTATCAAATTTACAATATTCACAGAACAAATTTTTATTTTATACTTTTAATTATAAATTTAGAAACAATTTCGCTAGAATTTTAAATTTTGATTTTTATTATAATTTTTTCAATATTCTTGTCACTAATTATAATTACTTCTAAACCTATACTAAATTGATGAAGTTAAATTTAAATTTGTTATTTGATATTAGTTTACTATCACTTTACAAATTAATATGGTTAATATTTTTAATATTACAAAAACATATGGCAAATAACAAAAACATAAAATTAATATTTATATTACTACTTTATTTTAATTTTAATTTATCAAATTTACATTATTCACACAACAAAATTTTTATTTTATACTTTTAATTATAAATTTAGAAACAATTTCGCTAGAATTTTAAATTTTGATTTTTATTATAATTTTTTCAATATTCTTTTCACTAATTATAATTACTTCTAAACCTATACTAAATTGATGAACTTAAATTTAAATTTGTTATTTGATATTAGTTTACTATCACTTTACAAATTAATATGGTTAATATTTTTAATATTACAAAAACATATGGCAAATAACAAAAACATAAAATTAATATTTATATTACTACATTATTTTAATTTTAATTTATCAAATTTACATTATTCACACAACAAAATTTTTATTTTATACTTTTAATTATAAATTTAGAAACAATTTCGCTAGAATTTTAAATTTTGATTTTTATTATAATTTTTTCAATATTCTTTTCACTAATTATAATTACTTCTAAACCTATACTAAATTGATGAACTTAAATTTAAATTTGTTATTTGATATTAGTTTACTATCACTTTACAAATTAATATGGTTAATATTTTTAATATTACAAAAACATATGGCAAATAACAAAAACATAAAATTAATATTTATATTACTACATTATTTTAATTTATCAAATTTACATTATCCACACAACAAAATTTTTATTTTATACTTTTAATTATAAATTTAGAAACAATTTCGCTAGAATTTTAAATTTTGATTTTTATTATAATTTTTTCAATATTCTTTTCACTAATTATAATTACTTCTTAACCTAATACTAAATTGAAGTACTTAAATTTAAATTTTTTATTTGATATTAGTTTACTATCACTGTACAAATTATAATGGTCAATATTATTAATATTACGAAAACCTATGGCAATGGCAAATAACAAAAATAAAAAATTAATTTTTATATTAGTTACATTATTTTAATTTATCAAATTTACAATATTCACACAACAAATTTTTATTTTATACATTTAATTATAAATTTAGAAAAAATTTCGCTAGAATTTTAAATTTTGATTTTTATTATAATTTTTTCAGTATTCTTTTCATTAATTATTATTACTTCTTAACCAATACTAAATTGATGAATTTAAATTTAAATTTTTTATTTAGTATTTGTTTACTATCACATTACAAATTACATATAAAAAAATATATACTGTTGTTTATACAATGGAAACTGATGATCTAATAAATGTACAAGATGAGATAAATGTTGAATACTTTACAGGGTTGCCGCTGCACAAAAAGATGTGTGGTGAACATAATAATAATTTAAATATTTTGTATCTAAATTATACAAAGCTTAAGAAACAAGCTTTATAATTTAGAAATGTTGGTTTAATACTTTTTCTTGTGACGTGCACGTGCATGTATTATCAGAAATATGGTTGTATAAATCTCAAAATAAAATTTTTAATTTAGAAGGTTATACACTATATTTCTCAAATCGTGAAAAATCTTATGGTGATGTTGCAATTTATGTATGCAATAAAAATAGTACTATTTTAAACTTTGAAGTTGAGCTTGATAAATCGAATATATTATGCATTAAATTATTAAAACACTACATTAATTAATAGGCGTATACTAGTCTCATGAAATTAATATAGATACTTTTCTCATTAAATTGGATGAAATAACTACAACGTATAAAAATTTAATGATTATGGGAGATTTTAATATTATCTTATTTAATAATGACAGTTATGATTCAAAGTACTATATTAATACAGTAAACACAAATGGGTTCTTGATATATAATAAAATATCAAATGAATTTGCAACTAGATTTGGTAGGTCTTCAAAAACAATTATACACCATGTTATATTATAACTGACTTGATTAAATATAAATTTTTCTTTCACATAACAGATACATGTCTATCTGATCATCAAATGATTTTTTTAAGTACAGACCTGAAGCCTATAAAAGAAAAATCAAAGCAATTTAAACCCGTTTTGGACTATGAAGGGGTGTTAAACGATAACATCTGCTCTAGAATTGACTCCCTTGAAACCTTAGACGAAATTGTACAAAAAATAGATTTACTTGTTCAACAAAATACTAATGTCGTCTCTTGTAAAACCAAAAAAATAAATGAATGGATGACAAATGAAATTATACATGCCATCAAAATTCGGGATTCGTTTCTTAAATACAAAAGAAAATATTCAAATGATCCTCACGTAAACGAATTATATAAAGTTCACAAAAAAAGTTGATTATTTAATAATTGAAGCTAAAAAAAGTTTCTGTACTGATCAAATAGCTCGGGATCCGGGCAACAGAAAAAATTTATGGAATTTATATTAAAAATTAATGTACAACAAAGGTACCAAAAGTTCTACCTGTCAGGTAAAAATTTTAAACAAAGGTGAAAAAATATTTAAAAACGATACAGAAATTGCTAATGAACTGATTGTCAACATAACCTGAATTCTTTGTCAACATAACCAACGAAATAAATGTTTGCAAACTCCCTATAGACAGAGAGTACATAAACAGTTTTATGCAAACCGGTATTAGTAACTTTCAGTTCACCTCTACTAATCAAATAGAAGTAAATGCTGCAATTGATAAGTTAAAAACACCTACAGCCACTGGTCATGATAATATTTCTTCTAGGTTTGTTAAAAAATTTAAAAGTAGATTAACCCCAATTCTATTAAAATTAATAGACATTTCATTCCTAACATCTGTTTTTCCAGACTCACTAAAAACTGCAATTGTAACGTCCATCTTCAAAAGTGGTAACACAACGAATGTAACTAATTACCGTCCCATTTCCGTGTTGAACTGTTTGTCGAAGATATTTGAAACAATAATAAAAAATCGCTTAGATAATTTTATCACTACAAACCAAATTATGAGCAACAAACAGTTTGGTTTTGAAAATAAATCTAATACAACAGCTGCTTGTTTAAGTTTGACCAATTTAGTTTCCAAAAGTATGAACGAAGGGAAATATGTCGGGTTTCTATTCTTGGACCTACAAAAGGCGTTTGACTGTATTGATCACAAAATTATGCTACTTAAACTGTCAAATATTAATGTTCATTCAAATGAACAAATGTATTTCTCATCGTATTTAGCTAATCGTCATCAAAAAGTACGTGTAAATAGTGTCTTTAGTAAATCCCAATTGATAATAAAAGGAGTTCCTCAAGGTTCTATTTTGGGACCACTCCTATAGAAATTATACATAAATGATTTTATATACTTAAATTGAAAATCCAACTTTATGCCGATGATGCAGTAGTTACATATGCAAAAAACAGTGAAACTGAAATAAGATATGATATAGAATCCGACTTAATTATTATTGAATAGTGGCTTACTAAACATAAGTTACTACTCAATGTAAAGACAAAAATTATGTTATTTGAAAATAAATATTTTAGCAATCGGAATTTTAGCATCAATGAAAATATAATCGAAGTTGTTAAATCATTTAACTATTTGGGGTTACTTTTAGACAGTAAAATGAAGTGGAATGCCTACATTGAACAACTGATAAAAAAATTACACCGTACATTTTTATTATTAAACGTCTCCGAAGATGTTTTACTGAAAAAGTTCTCAAAATAATATATTCCTCTTATATTTTATCTAACATTAATTATTTAAATCCCATCTGGAATAATACATCATAAACTTTGCTGAATAAATTATTATTGTTCACAAAAAGGTTATTAAAACTATACACAACTATCCATTACTGTATCCCACCAATAATTTGTACTCAAACGATTACTCAAGCTTTACAAATATCTGCAAAATAGAAATGTATTTATTAGCTTTTAAGATAATAAATAACGAAATAAAACATAATTTTCTACTGAACAGAATGATTGACATACATAACCGCAACACCAGAGACAAGTCGAATTTTTACCTAACACTCTTCAAAACAAATAATCAAAAAAACAATTGTTTTTACAATTATCTTAAACTCTATAATGAATTGCCGAATGAATTGAAGGTTCTGCATAATTTATATTCCTTCAAAAAAAGCATTAAAGAACATATCTTAGGTTTCAGTTTATATCTTTAGTCTTTTCATTTCTGTTTTATTCTTATTATTGATACTTATCGTCATCATAACCCATTCTAAATTGCGCCCAGTATGCTTAAAATACATGGGTATTCAGTATTTTTGTCTTTTCCGGTAAAATTATATAATTTTCTGTAAAGTGATCTGTAATTCGATAGCAATAACATTAATGTATTTGGTTCTCTTTAATATTAAAGAAAAAGAAATTATAACAAAGGAAAAAAAAATAAAAAAAATAAAAGGATAGATAAATGGAATAAATAATTAAAAAAATTAGTAATTTTTTTATGAAATTATAAGGCCAGACAGCTAACAACTACGGTCGTTCAAAATTGAATATGTACAATATAATTCAAACATTTATAATATAATTATTAATTTTTGTTTTTTCTGAATGGAATTAAAATTGAAATAAAAAAAAAAAAAATAATTAAATGTAACTTGAAGTACTCAATTTTGTAAATCAATTGTATATGACCTATTAAATAAAAAAAAGAAAAAAAAAAGCTGGTAAAAGCTTCGCAAGAGACTTTAAAGTAGTTTTGTTTATTTAGGTGGAAATTTTAATTTTTAACCTGAATTTTTGATATAACATAAAATATTCGAATTTTTTTTTATTAATATAAAATTCGGCAGACTTAGATAATTACATTTCGTAACAGAAGTCTGAAACTAACTAAATATTATAGAAATAGCTATTTTTCTTAAAAAACAAAGAAAAAAATAACATAGAAAATATCATTTTAGAAGCCTTCTTTCACAATAGATTCATAATTTTGTACTAATTTATTATTAGACCATAAAATTAAAAAGCTGTCGAAAACGACCGTCACAAAAAAAAAGCATTTATGAAATTTCATTATCAGAGACGTGAATCTTTTATTAAATATACCAAAGACCTCTTCCAAACTACATTTAATTAAAATAAATTCAGCAAATTTTTTTCAAGCAAAAAAAAATAAACTGTTTCTGATTGAAATAAAAATTTTTTTTAAAACTAAAGAAAAATAGAGTAAAATTTTGAAAAATATTAAAATTATTTCGATTATTGGGATTCTTTTAAATGCAACGAAAAAAAATGTTGTAGCGGTTGGTGGGTGAATTCGAATTTCATAGCAAATGAAGATCGGAACAAGATGATTTCCTCGTAAAATATTATATGGAAATAAAAGAAAAGGATGAAGAACATTTTTTGAAACAAACAAGAATAATCTTCATGTAATTTACTAATTACTAATGTCTAGCTACTAGTTACTAGTTAGTAGTTGTTAGATACTAGTTACTAGTTAGTATTTACTAATTACTAGTTAGTACTAGTAGTACTAATGTCTAGTTACTAGTTACTAGCTACTAATTACTAGTTACTAATGTCTTCATGTAATTTACTATTTTACTTATTCCTTCCTCGATTAATTTTTCTTCAAATGACATATTATTATCTTAACCTATCAATGAATGTTAACAAAATGACATTAAAAATTGTTTTAGAATCCACGAAGCCATGGGCTTTTCAAAGTTTGAGCGTGTTCCGTCTTCAGTATAATCTGAAGCATCTGAAAATAAACAAACAAGAAATAAAATAAAAGCACAAAGAATCATATTACTCAAATAAAACAAATGTAAATATTTATCTGACTAAAGATGAAATCCTGGCTAAATCCTGGCCCTGTCTAAACAACATCCTGGTTCCGTCCATCGACAGCATACCAAATCTTGAAACAGCACAAATTCTTTTTTTTTTATAAATATATTAAAATTTTATGTTTATATTAATTATTAAATTTTATACACCTACATTGTAACTTAAAGTATTATTGATACTTACATTAATTGTCAAAGTCAAACAAATTCACGAAACGTAATAACATAGAAATTGTCAAAATATAATTGTTTTTATTTTGTAACACAAGATGTCAGTTACATTGACTAAAATTAATTTTATTCACAATAATTTTATATTTTTTATATACTCGATCATTTTAACTTTTTTATATACACTACATATGTTTTTAATATACTTTCTTGTTTCACTTTATTATGTACTTTTAATTCAAGGTTACTAAACTTGGATTAAACGTGAGTCCTGAACCGTTTATCTCAAGTGTATACGAAGCCAAATTTCTATAGATCAAAAACATTTACGTTATCACACTGACTGCCTTAATAAACTACCTAAAAATTTAATTTTTGCATAACCACCATTAAAAAAACGGTGGAATCACTTACTTTACTTGATATAATAGAAAATAAACATAAAACAAAATCTAAACACATAAAATTAAAAAAGCTAGGAACAGTTTATTTATTTTTGTTTGCCTTTTTTTCGTGGCGGTAATTTTTGACAGTTTTTTAATCATTGATAAAACTTGATGGTCCAAGGTAAAAACACATTCAGGGTAACAATTTTTAATGTCATTTTGTTAACATTCATTGATAGGTTAAGATAATAATATGTCATTTGAAGACAAATTAATCGAGGAAGTAATACGTAAAATAGTAAATTACATGAAGACATTAGTAACTAGAATAACTAGTAACTAGACATTAGTACTACTAGTACTAACTAATAACTAACAACTACTAACTAGTAACTAGTAACTAGACATTAATAATTAGTAAATTACATGAAGATCATTCTTGTTTGTTTCAAAAAATATTCTTCATCCTTTTCTTTTATTTCCATATAATATTTTACGAAGAAATCATCTTGTTCCGATCTTCATTTGCTATGAAATTCGAATTCACCCACCAACCGCTACAACATTTTTTTTTTTTTGCTGCATTTAAAAGAATCCTAATAATCGAAATAATTTTAATATTTTTCAAAATTTTACTCTATTTATTATTCTTTAGTTTTAAAATATTTTTTTTATATCTATCAAAAACAGCTGTTTTCGCCGCGAAATTACTTTATTTACCAAAACTACTTTCAAGTCTTTTACGTTTTTCTTTTTTTGCTTGAAAAATATTATACAATTATTTTAAAATTAGTATTTAAATTTACCGTTACGTAAAACCGAATTTTGCTTGATTTTTCCACATTCATAACTCCGGCACGCTTTCAGATAGGAACTTGAAATTTTAAGATAAGAAAGGACTTTTAGAACTAGTATAAGTTTCCTCTAGTATAAATTTGTACCTGCTCCTGTTTAAGAGCTATTAGAGTTCAAAAATTGAAAATATGCTATTTTTAGACACCTGTAATATAGTCACCTGTGAAATTTTTCTTCGACAAAACGGTGTTAACGGTTTTCTTACTTAAATAGGGTTCCGGACTTACACTCCTCAAAATTTCAAAATTATTTTATTTTCACATTTTTTATTATTAGATGTATGAAGTTTCAAAATTTTGGTGCAAGTCACACTTAAACAGTTTGTTTATCTTTTTGCAATGTGCGCTTTTAAAAACCATTGGTTTACATCCTGCCTTATCCTTTTTCTTTTCTTTAAAATGTTTGAATTTTCAGATATTAAAATTATTTACATAATAAACGAACAATATGGCTAAATATATCATAATCAGTTACAGATCTAATATAAGTTTTTAACAATTCTTAGTATTACCTATACTCTTATAAAAATAACCTTTCTTACAAAAAATTGTTCATAGTAAATTCTTATTACTACTTATAGACTTCAATTATAAAATGCATAATAATATTTTTGAAATTTTCAAAATTTACATTACAACTACGAGTATTTGTATTTTATTATTTTAGATATCTGTTCTATTTAATTTTTGTACATGTATTCTTTCCTTTTGTACTTGTTTTCCTTTTCTTTTTTTTTATTCATATTGATTTTCAATTTTGCAAAAATTTTTGTTTTGGTTACATAATATGGCTTAAATATAAGAGTCTTTTTTTTGTTTTTGAACAGGTTTTAGTTAATATTTGGTTTTTGTAATTAATTTTTTTGGTTAAGCTTCTTAATTATTGCAATATTTGTATTATCATTATGTCATAATTAACTTAAAATAGAGTTCAAAATATATTTTTTAAAAATCTAATTTAATATTTTTTGTCATAATTTACATTTAATGTTCCTTAATTCTTGTTAAAAATAAAAAAAATTAAATTATAGGAGTTAATCAATTATAAACGTAAAATGAAATTCAAGATAAATTCTTAATTCAACAAAAAAAAATAAAATTCCAATAATATATTTGTTTTAAATTTGAACTAGAAAATCCCCAATTGCACAATTTCTATAGATCAAAAACATTTACTTTATCACACTGACTCCCTTAATAAACTACCTAAAAATTTAATTTTTGCATAACCACCATTAAAAAAATCGGTGGAATCACTTACTTTACTTGATGTAATAGAAAAAAAACATAAAACAAAATCTAAACACATAAAATTAAAAAAGCTAGGAACAGTTTATTAATTAACAGCTTTTTATTAACTTGGTTGGGTAAAGGATGGAATCTTAGAAGCCATTTTAAACACACTTCCCGTTGAGCTACAGACTTGAAATTTTCTTCATTAGATCAGATCCCGATGACAATACATGATTTTAAAATAATAATATCGAAAATCATTAGAGAAAGTAGCTTAATTTCAAAATTAAATTTTCATACAAAGGTATAACAGAATTTTTAACAGAATTATTACAGAACCAAAATAAAACATTTTATCTAAATTTACTAAATTCACCAATACCAATACGTATCCGTACCACATAAATGTTTTTTTTTCCTATAAAAGACTATTGTTTTTTATGGAGACCATTGCATTGTTTGTGTACATATACATATAGGTCCATACTTCAAAATATGTAATAATATGTGCTTCGAAAATATTTTTGGTTTGAAAGCGATGAATTTGAAAGACATGAATGTGTAAACAAATTAATGTGTCGCACTTGAGAACACAGTGTAAAACTTAATATGCATTTACTTAAAATTTAGTTAGCAAGTGTTAAATTTAAGTTTTTTTTCATCAAAGCAATTGATTTTTAGTATACATTTTTATTTATAAAAGCAATGTGTTTATTTATAATATTTATATAGATATGTGTTTTTCCTTTTTTAATAATAATTAAAATAGATCTTTTCTTTCGAAACTCTTAACATATTAAAATCGCATATTATGGCCCTAACATTGATATCTAAATTGGGAGCTGCCTTTAAATTAAGATCTATTAGGGAATGATGATCTGCACCACTAATGGCTTTTTCTGAAGTATGAAAACTAAGAATATATTTCCAATTATGTAAAAACATTAAACAACAAAAAGAATATTTTAAAAATAAGAAATCCAGACTTTTTTAAAAATAGTAAATAACAACAATATTTTTCTTTTCAATAACAATAATTATGAATTAATCATAAAATATATTTTATGTACATACATACATATATGTATATCTACATCGTCTAGAAAAAGCAAAATCATTTTTAACAGCTTTTTATTAACTTGGTTGGGTAAAGGATGGAATCTTAGAAGCCATTTTAAACACACTTCCCGTTGAGCTAGAGACTTGAAGTTTTCTTCATTAGATCAGATCCCGATGACAATACATGATTTTAAAATAATAATATCGAAAAACATTAGAGAAATTAGCTTAATTTCAAAATTAAATTTTCATACAAAGATATAACAGAATATTTAACAGAATTATTACAGAACCAAAATAAAACATTTTATCTAAATTTACTAAACTCACCAATACCAATACCAATACGTATCCGTAACACATAAATGTTTTTTTTTTCTATAAAAGACTATTGTGTTTTATATAGCCCATTGGATTTTATGTGTACATATCCATAGGAACATCCTTAAAAATATGTAATAATATGTGCTTCGAGAATATATTTTTGGTTTGAAAGCGATGAATTTGAAAGACATGAATGTGTAAACAAATTAATGTGTCGCACTTGAGAACACAGTGTAAAACTTAATATGCATTTACTTAAAATTTAGTTAGCAAGTGTTAAATTTAAGTTTTTTTTCATCAAAGCAATTGATTTTTAGTATACATTTTTATTTATAAAAGCAATGTGTTTATTTATAATATTTATATAGATATGTGTTTTTCCTTGCTTAATTGTAATTAGTACAGGGGTTTTCTTTCGAAATTCTTAACATATTAAAATGGCATATTATGGCCCTAACATTGATATCTAAATTAGGAGCTGCCTTTAAATTAAGATCTATTAGGGAATGATGATCTGCACCACTAATGCCTTTTTCTGAAGTATAAAAACTAAGAATATATTTCCAATTACGTAAAAACATTAAACAACAAAAAGAATATATTTATTAAAAATAAGAAATCCAGTCTTTTTTAAAAATAGTAAATAACAACAATATTTTTCTTTTCAATAACAATAATTATGAATTAACCATAAAATATATGTTATGTACATACATACATATACGTATATCTACATCGTCTAGACGAGACTCACATCAATTATCAGGCCATGAAGTGCAGAGAGTAAAAGCTTAATAAGGGGCCAGCTTTTAACAAATTTACACGCAGTCTTATGGAAAAAAATAGGGGGCCGACTATAAATCTTGAAATAACACAAAAACCATTTACTTTATTCAATTTGGTCCAAAGAAAAAATTAAAGTCGCATCTTTTTTACATAATTCATTAAATAAAGATATTTTAAAATATAATATTTTCATTCATAAATATGAATTTAAAAAATTGTCTTCCTTTTAATTTTTTATTTTAAAAGCTTCTTAAGATAAATAGTATACGTCGAGCTACTTTCATACTTTAAAATTTTGTACACGCTTATATGGCTATAATCGAGACTCACATCAATTATTAAATTATTTATACGCGCAATACGTGAGAATCGATTGGAATTCTCTCACAACTACATTCATGTGTTTTCAGTTCTTGGCCTGTTTACTTAGGTCTTGGTCTAGAAAAAGCAAAATAATTTTTTTTTAATTCAAAAACATTAGCATTTAGAAGTAAGCAATTTAATATATTCTCAATTACATACTTTTAAAACCAAATTTTTTTAAAACATATGTATGTAGGTACAAACATGTACAAAAATGGTATGCATATTTTTATGTGTGCTGTACTATTAAAAATCTGCTAACACAGTCACACCAAATTCCCAAATTCCCAACTATTATTATTTAGTTGATTTATCGATTTATTATTTTTTTTTAATATGTAGGCAACAGTTATATTTATATGAATGGAGGGTAAACATAAACGAACAAAAAAAATTTTATGTATGCATATGAATAGACGGTTAACATAAACGAACAAAAAAAAAATCAGAATGTTATATAGCTAATAATTTCTATTTTTGAAATAGACTGTATGCATAAATTTAATATTAAAAAAAAAAAAAATAAGTTCTTAGTGTACCTAAATAACAGAAAAAAAAAGTAAAATGTAATACTGGAAGAAAAATAAAAACGAATAGAAAACGAGGAAGAGTGCAGTAGAGTATACTGTGTCAACTCTGGGATACCCGTATGAACGTAATATATCCTGTTTCTATAAAACTTGATCATCTTTTAAAAACATTCAGATGTTTTAGTACCGAACTACAGAGATATATTTATGTAAATTGTGGAGTTGTATGACAGCTACCTCAATCTATTGCGCCTAGCTTCATTAACTTCCAAGAGGTGCAAGAAGCCTGAACCGGCTGCTCTAGACCAACCAAATTTTACAAAAGTTGTTGGCCTATAACTCGACACCTCTTTACTAAATTTCAGGTTCCTAGCTTCAATAGACACTGAGTTATTCTCATTTAAACGGATAAGTTGTATGGCAGCTACCCGAACCCGTCGCACCACCACAACCAAATTTTGCAAAAGTGGTTGCCATAAAACTTGATCATCATTTGCAAGATTTCAGACGCCTAGCTTCATTAAGTTCCAAAAGGTGCAAGAAGCCTGAACCGGCTGCTCTAGACCAACCAAATTTTACAAAAGTTGTTGGCCTATAACTCGACACCTCTTTACTAAATTTCAGGTTCCTAACTTCAATAGACACTGAGTTATTCTCATTTAAAAGGATAAGTTGTATGGTAGCTACCCGAACCCGTCGCACCACCACAACCAAATTTTGCAAAAGTGGTTGCCATAAAACTTGATCATCATTTGCAAGATTTCAGACGCCTAGCTTCATTAAGTTCTAAGAGGTGCAAGAAGCCTGAACCGGCTGTTCTAGACCAACCAAATTTTACAAAAGTTGTTGGCCTATAACTCGACACCTCTTTACTAAATTTCAGGTTCCTAACTTCAATAGACACTGAGTTATTCTCATTTAAACGGATAAGTTGTATGGTAGCTACCCGAACCCGTCGCATCACCACAACCAAATTTGGCAAAAGTGGTTGCCATAAAATTTGATCATCATTTGCAAGATTTCAGACGCCTAGCTTTATTAAGTTCGAAGAGGTGCAAGAAGTCTGAACCGGCTGCTCTAGACCAACCAAATTTCACAAAAGTTGTTGGCCTGTAACTCGACACTTTGTTACTAAATATCAGGTTGCTAGCTTCAATAGACACTGAGTTATTCTCATTTAAACGGAGAAGTTGTATGGCAGCTACCCGAACCCGCCGCACCACCACAACCAAATTTTACAGAAGTTGTTGCCATAAAACTTGATCATCATTTGCAAAATTTCAGAAACCTAGCTTGAATAGATACTGAGTTACTTCTATATAAAGATAGAAGTTGTATGGCAATTACTCGAACCCGCCGACCGAAAATGTTGGATTTAAAAAGCAAAACTAACAATTTTGCCGTAAAAGTGCCGTAAAAAAATCTCAGCCTCCTAGCTCCGTTATTTTTTGAGTTATCGTGCGGACGGACGGACGGACGTACATGGCTTAATCGACTCAGAATTCGATTCTGAGCCGATCCATACCTTTGACACTATATCTAGCTCGACTCCTTTAAGGTGTCACAAACGTAATGGCAAATTTATTATACCCTTGAACATAGTTCATACGGATATAAAAAGAGAACAAAAAATGTTACTTTGATTGTTTTTAAATATTCTTAAAAGCTATTTCTTATGCATATGTGCAGATCTGATATTTACCCATAACAGATAGAAAAAAAGAACTATTAAAATGTTATGATTTTAAAAGAAAAAAACATACGTTTGATATATCCGTACATAACAGATAAAAAAAAATAATATTAAAATGTTATGTTATGAAAAGAAAGAAAAAACAAGGCAGTGTATGAATCAAAGTTTTTAAAGGGTCGCATTTTAAGTGGAAATAAAGAACATTATAAAATTGCAATATTTTTATTTAAATTTTGAATTTAGTTATGCAACGTTTTCTTAATTTTTTAAAAATTTTGCCGCATTATGATATAATGCAACACTGAGAAGTTCAGCTCATAATATAGATACATATGTATATGAATGAATATATGGCTATTTATGTATGTAGTTATAGATTTATTATTTTTTAATATGTAGGCAACAGTTACATTTATATGAATGGACGGTAAACCTAAACGAACAAAAAAAAATTTTATGTATGCATATAAATGGACGGTAAATATAAACGAACAAAAAAAAATTCAGAATGTTCTATAGGTTATAATTTATATTTTTTAAATAGAATGCATGTATAATATAAACATCAGCTCATAATATAGATACATATGTATATGAATGAATATATGGCTATTTATGTATGTAGTTATAGATTTATTATTTTTTAATATGTAGGCAACAGTTATATTTATATGAATTGCCGGTAAACATAAACGACCAAAAACAAATTTTATGTATGCATATGAATGGACGGTTAATATAAACGAACAAAAAACAATTCAGAATGTTCTATAGGTTATAATTTATATTTTTTAAATAGAATGCATGTATAAATTAAACATTTAAAAAAAAAAGAAGAAATACTTAGCGTACCTAAATAACAGAAAACAAAAAAAAAGGAAAATGTAATACTGGAAGAAAAATAAAAACGAATAGAAAAAAATGAGAACAAAAAATGTTACTTTGATTGTTTTTAAATATTTTTAAAGGCTATTTCTTATGTATATGTGCACATCTGATATTTACACATATAACAGATAGAAAAAAAGAAATATTAAAATGTCATGCTATAAAAGGAAGAAAAAAGAAGGCAGTATATAAATCAAAGTTTCCAAAGGGTCGCATTTTTAAGTGGAACATTATAAAATTGCAATATTTTTATTTAAATTTTGAAATTTAGCTATGCAACGTTTTCTTAATTTTTTAAAAATTTTGCCACAATAAATTAATAATAAAAAAATTCAGTATATTCTATATTATAACAGGTAATAATATAATTATAGACTGTAAGGGCAACTGTAAAAATTCAAAATTAAACAAGGAAAAAAAAAATATCAATTTAATACTTGTATTTGTCGTTACTAAAAAGAATAAAATAAAATAAATAAAAAAAATTTTTAGAAAACAGCTTTTTTGAACTAAAAAGTAGAAAATAAATTTTCAATAGCAAATTTTTCTGTAATTTTCTAAACTATATTGTTGCAATCAAGATTTCTTTGAAAAAGTTTATTTCAATATGTCAAATATATATATAAATATAAGTATATATAAGTTTTAAAGTCTGTGAAGTTAATATAAAAGCTGGAGGCAAAATTTAAAAATATAAGTTTATAGTTATGCGTTTGTTGCCTCCAGCTTTTATTTTAATTTCACAGACTGTAGAACTTACATATACTTATATTTATATATATATTTGACATATTGAAATAAACTTTTTCAAAGAAATCCTGACTGTAACAATATAGTTTAGAAAATTACAGAAAAATTTGCTATTAAAAATGTATTTTCTACTTTTTAGTTCAAAAACGCTGTTTTTTTTTAAAATTTTTTTTATTTGTTTTATTTTATTCTTTTTAGTAATGACAAATATAACTATTGAATTGATATTTTTTTTTTTCCCTTGTTTAATTTTGAATTTTTACAGTTGCCCTAACAGTCTATAATTATATTATTACCTGTTATAATATAGAATATATTGAATTTTTTTATTATTAATTTATTGTGGCAAAATTTTTAAAAAATTAAGAAAACGTTGCATAGCTAAATTCAAAATTTAAATAAAAATATTGCAATTTTATAATGTTCCACTTAAAAATGCGACCCTTTAAAAACTTTGATTTATATACTGCCTTGTTTTTTCTTCCTTTTATAGCATGACATTTTAATATTTCTTTTTTTCTATCTGTTGTATGTGTTAATATCAGATGTGCACATATACATAACAAATAGCCTTTAAAAATATTTAAAAACAATCAAAGTAACATTTTTTGTTCTCATTTTTTTCTATTCGTTTTTATTTTTCTTCCATTATTACATTTTACTTCTTTTTCTGTTATTTAGGTACGCTCAGAACTTATTTTTTTTTTAATATTAAATTTATGCATACAGTCTATTTAAAAAATAGAAATTATTAGCTATAGAACATTCTGAATTTTTTTTTTCGTTTATGTTTACCGTCCATTCTTATAAATATAATTGTTGATATTAAAAAATAATGAATCTATAACTACACACATATATACTGATATATTCATTCATTTACATTTTATAGTAATATGGGTACTATATAATGATCTGAACTTCTGATTGTTATATTGTATTTAATATTGTGGCACGATTTTTAAAAAATTAAGAAACATTGCATAGCAAAATTAAAAATTTAAATAAAATTGTTATTGCAATTTTATAATGTTCTTTATTTCCACTTAAAAATGCGACCCTTTAAAAACTTTGATTCATACACTGCCTTGTTTTTTCTTTCTTTTCATAACATAACATTTTAATATTTTTTTTCTTTTATCTGTTATGTACGAAAATAGCAAACGTATGTTTCTTTCTTTTAAAATCATAACATTTTAATAGTTCCTTTTTTCTATCTGTTATGTGGGTAAATATCAGATGTGCACAATATGTATACACATAAGAAATAGACTTTAAAAATATTTAAAAACAATTAAAGTAACATTTTTTGTTCTCTTTTTTTTCTATTCGTTTTTATTTTTCTTCCAGTATTACATTTTCCCTTTTTTTTGTTTTCTGTTATTTAGGTACGCTAAGTATTTCTTCTTTTTTTTTTAAATGTTTAATTAAATTAAATTAAATTATAACCTATAGAACATTCTGAATTTTTTTTTGTTCGTTTATATTTACCGTCCATTCATATAAATGTAACTGTTGCGTACATATTAAAAAATAATAAATCTATAACTACATACATAAATAGCCATATATTCATTCATATACATATCTATCTTATGAGCTGAACTTCTCAGTGTTGCATTATATCATAATGCGGCAAAATTTTTAAAAAATTAAGAAAACGTTGCATAGCTAAATTCAAAATTTATATAAAAATATTGCAATTTTATAATGTTCTTTATTTCCACTTAAAATGCGACCCTTTAAAAACTTTGATTCATACACTGCCTTGTTTTTTCTTTCTTTTCATAATATAACATTTTAATATTTTTTTTTTTATCTGTTATGTACGGAAATATCAAACGTATGTTTCTTTCTTTTAAAATCATAACATTTTAATAGTTCTTTTTTTCTATCTGTTATGTGGGTAAACATCAGATGTGCACAATGTATAAATAAGAAATAGAATTTAAAAATATTTGGAAACAATCAAAGTAACATTTTTTGTTCTCTTTTTTTTTTATTCGTTTTTATTTTTCTTCCAGTATTACATTTTCCTCTTTTTTTGTTTTCTGTTATTTAGGTACGCTAAGAATTTCTTGTTTTTTTTTTAAATGTTTAATTTATACATGAATTATATTTAAAAAATATAAATTATAACCTATAGAACATTCTGATTTTTATACCCGTATGAACTATGTTCAAGGGTATAATAAATTTGCCATTACGTTTGTGACACCTTAAAGGAGTCGAGCTAGATATAGTGTCAAAGGTATGGATCGGCTCAGAATCGAATTCTGAGTCGATTAAGCCATGTACGTCCGTCCGTCCGTCCGCACGATAACTCAAAAAATAAAAGAGCTAGGGGGCTGAAATGTTTTTTACGTCACTTTTGCAAAATTGTTAGTTTTGCTATTTAAATCCAACATTTTCGGTCGGCGGGTTCGAGTAGCTGCCATACAACTTCTATCTTTATATAGAAATAACTCAGTATCTATTCAAGCTAGGTTTCTGAAATTTTGCAAATGATAATCAAGTTTTATGGCAACAACTTCTGTAAAATTTGGTTGTGCTGGTGCGGCGGGTTCGGGTAGCTGCCATACAACTTCTCCGTTTAAATGAGAATAACTCAGTGTTTATTGAAGCTAGGAATCTGAAATTTAGTAAAAAAGTGTCGAGTTACATGCCAACAACTTTTGTAAAATTTGGTTGGTCTAGAGCAGCCGGTTCAGACTTCTTGCACCTCTTGGAACCTAATGAAGCTAGGCGCCTGAAATTTTGCAAATGATGATCAAGTTTTATGGCAACAACTTCTGTAAAATTTGGTTGTGCTGGTGCAGCGGGTTCGGGTAGCTGCCATACAACTCATCCGGTTAAATGAGAATAACTCAGTGTTTATTGAAGCTAGGAATCTGAAATTTAGTAAAGAAGTGTCGAGTTATATGCCAACAACTTTTGTAAAATTTGTTTGGTCTAGAACAGCCGGTTCAGGCTTCTTGCACCCCTTGGAAGTTAATAAAGCGAGGCGTCTGAAATCTTGCAAAAGATGATCAAGTTTTATGGTAACAACTTCTACAAAATTTGGTTGTGCTGGTGCGACGGGTTCGGGTAGCTGCCATACAAAATCTCTTTTTAAATGAAAAGAACTCAGTGTCCGTCCGCACGATAACTCAAAAAATAGAGGAGCTAGGAGGCTGAAAATTTTTTTACGTCACTTTTGTAAAATTGTTAGTTTTGCTATTTAACTCCAGCATTTTCTGTCCCCGGGTTCGGGTAGCTGCCATACAACGTCTTTCTTTAAATAGAAATAACCCAGTGTCTGTTCAATCTAGGTATCTGAAATTTTGCGAATGATGATCAAGTTTTATGGCAACAACTTCTGCAAAATTTGGTTGTGGTGGTGTGACGGGTTCGGGTAGCTGCCATACAAAATCTCTTTTTAAATGAAAGAACTCAGTGTCCGTCCGCACTATAACTCAAAAAATAGAGGAGCTAGGAGGCTGAAAATTTTTTTACGTTACTTTTGTAAAATTGTTATTTTTGCTATTTAACTCCAGCATTTTCGGCCGCCGGGTTCGAGTAGCTGCCATACAACGTCTTTCTTTAAATTGAAATAACCCAGTGTCTGTTCAATCTAGGTATCTGCAATTTTGCGAATGATGATCAAGTTTTATGGCAACAACTTCTGCAAAATTTGGTTGTGGTGGTGTGACGGGTTCGGGTAGCTGCCATACAACTTCTCTTTTTAAATGAAAATAACTCAGTGTCCGTCCGCACGATAACTCTAAAAATAAAGGAGTTAGGAGGCTGAAATTTTTTTTACGTCACTTTTACAAAATTGTTAGTTTTGCTATTTAACTCCAGCATTTTCGGCCACCGGGTTCGAGTAGCTGCCATACAACTTCTTTCTTTAAATGGAAATAACTTAGTGTCTATTGAAGCTAGCTATCTGAAATTTAGTGAAAAAGTGTCGAGTTGCATGCCAAAAACTTTTGTAAAATTTGAATGGTCTAAAGCAGCCGGTTCAGGCTTTTTGCATTTCTTGGAACTTAATGAAGCTAGGCGCAATAGATTCGGGTAGCTATCATACAACTCCATAATTTACATAAATATATCTCTGTAGTTCGGTACTAAAACTCTGAATGTTTTTAAAAGATGATCAAGTTTTATAGAAAAAGGATATGTTACGTTCATACGGGTATCCCAGAGTTGACACAGTCTACTCTACTGCACTCTTCCTCGTTTTTTTGTTCGTTTATATTAACCGTCCATTCATATGCATACATAACATTTTTTTTTTTTCGTTTATGTTTACTGTCCATTCATATAAATATAACTGTTCCCTACATATTAAAAAATAATAAATCGATAAATCAACTAAAAATAATAGTTGGGAATTTGGGAATTTGGTGTGACTGTGTTAGCAGATTTTTAATAGTACAGCACACATACAGTACAGCATCTATATAAATATTATAAATAAACACATTGCTTTTATAAATAAAAATGTATACTAAAAATCATTTGATTTGATGAAAAAAAACTTAAATTTAACACTTGCTATCTAAATTTTAAGTAAATGCATATAAAGGTTTACACTGTGTTCTCAAGTGCGGCACATTAATTTGTTTACACATTCACGTCTTTCAAATTCATCGCTTTCAAACCAAAAATATTTTCGAAGCACATATTATTACATATTTTTAAGGATGTTCCTATGGATATGTACGCATAAAATCCAATGGGCTATATAAAAAACCATAGTCTTTTATAGAAAAAAAAAACATTTATGTGTTACGGATACGTATTGGTATTAGTATTGATGAGTTTAGTAAATTTAGATAAAATGTGTTATTTTGGTTCTGTAATAATTCTGTTAAAAATTCTGTTATATCTTTGTATGAAAATTTAATTTTGAAATTAAGCTAATTTCTCTAATGTTTTTCGATATTATTATTTTAAAGTCATGTATTGTCATCGGGATCTGATCTAATGAGAAAATTTCAAGTCTCCAGCTCAACGGGAAGTGTGTTTAAAATGGCTTCTAAGATTCCATCCTTTACCCAATCAAGTTAATAAAAAGCTGTTAATAATAATGAGATTCCATCCTTTACCCAACCAAGTTAATAAAAAGCTGTTAAAAAAGAGAACAAAAAATGTTACTTTGATTGTTTTTAAATATTTTTAAAGTCTATTTCTTATGTATATATTGTGCACATCTGATATTTACCCACGTAACAGATAGAAACAAAGAACTATTAAAATGTTATGATTTTAAAAGAAAGAAACATACGTTTGATATTTCCGTACATAACAGTTAAAAAAAAAAAATATTAAAATATTATGTTATGAAAAGAAAGAAAAAACAAGGCAGTGTATGAATCAAAGTTTTTAAAGGGTCGCATTTTATTTAAATAAAGAACATTATAAAATTGCAATATTTTTATTTAAATTTTGAATTTAGCTATGCAACGTTTTCTTAATTATTTAAAAATTTTGCCGCAATATGATATAATGCAACACTGAGAAGTTCAGCTCATAATATAGATACATATGTATATGAAAGTATATATGGCTATTTATGTATGTAGTTCTAGATTTATTATTTTTTAATATGTAGGCAACAGTTATATTTATATGAATGGACGGTAAACATAAACGAACAAAAAAAAATTTTATGTATGCATATGAATGGAAGATAAATATAAACGAACAAAAAAAAATTCAGAATGTTTTATAGCTAATAATTTCAATTTTTAAATAGACTGTATGCATAAATTTAATATTAAAAAAAAAAATAAGTTCTTAGCGTACCTAAATAACAGAAAAACAGTAACAGTAAAATGTAATACTGGAAGAAAAATAAAAACGAATAGAAAAAAAAGAGAACAAAAAATGTTACTTTGATTGTTTTTAAATATTTTTAAAGGCTATTTCTTATGTATATGTGCACATCTGATATTTACACATATAACAGATAGAAAAAAAGAAATAATAAAATGTCATGCTATAAAAGAAAGAAAAAACGAGGCAGTATATAAATCAAAGTTTTCAAAGGGTCGCATTTTTAAGTGGAAATAAAGAACATTATAAAATTGCAATATTTTTATTTAAATTTTGAATTTAGCTATGCAACGTTTTCTTAATTTTTTAAAAATTTTGCCACAATAAATTAATAATAAAAAAATTCAACATATTCTATATTATAACAGGTAATAATATAATTATAGACTGTCAGAGCAACTGTAAAAATTCAAAATTAAACAAGGAAAAAAAAAAAATCAATTCAATACTTATATTTGTCGTTACTAAAAAGAATAAAATAAAATAAATAAAAATAATTTTTAAAAAAACAGTTTTTTTGAACTAAAAAGTAGAAAATAAATTTTCAATAGCAAATTTTTCTGTAATTTTCTAAACTATATTGTTACAATCAAGATTTCTTTGAAAAAGTTTATTTCAATATGTCAAATATATATATAAATATAAGTTTATATAAGTTTTAAAGTCTGTGAAGTTAATATAAAAGCTGGAGGCAAAATTTAAAAATATAAGTTTATAGTTATGCGTTTGTTGCCTCCAGCTTTTATTTTAATTTCACAGACTGTTAAACTTATATATACTTATATTTATATACTAGTAAAAAAGCCCGTCATACGACGGGTATAAGTAGAAAAATATAGCTTTTGTGAAAGTTTCCTCAGTTTTATGAACAATTTAATTTTAGTAAATTTATTCAAATACTTATATGTATTATATTTAGATATTGATAAATGTAAAATTTATTGCTAAAGTGTTTTAAATAATGAAAAACCTCAATGATGCTGTGAAGTAGTTTCTTTCAAAAATGTAATAAAAATGATTATTTAATAAATCTCATCTCTTGTAAATTTCTTTATCAAGCTTTGGATTAAAAAACCAAAGGCTGGATTAAAAACCAATGGTAAATAAATTTTTGCCAATAGTAACAAAAATTTTCGCTTCGAAAAAAATACAGTATCAAACTTTATAATTTTGAAACAAAACTATACTGATCTGAATATCTGATGCATTTACCTAATTATAATTATATAGTACACTTGTTATATTTTTCTATGGTTGCCATAGCAAATGCTTCAAAACTTTTTTTGTTATATTTTTCAAACAAATTTTTACTCTATACGTAATAGTATTCTGTCTCTTTATCTATCGCTTTCTCTACAAAATCTTCACACCGTAAGTTTTACGCACCTTTTATGTAAAACAATAAAAATTGGCTGTGCATATAATGTTGAAGATTTAGAAAATAAAAATCATAAAAGAAGCATAAAATTAAGAAAATGTTACACATTCAAAATTTAATTGAAAATTGTGATTTTATAATTTAAATTGCGCTCCTTTAAAAGCTTTGGTTTTACGCACTGCCTTATTTTTTTATAATTTCTACTTAAAAATGCAACTCTTTAAAAACTTTGATTTATGCTCTGCCTTGTTTTTTCATTCTTTTCATAGCATAACATTTTAATTCTTTTTTTCTATCTGTTATGTACCTAAATATCAGATGTACGTTTCTTTCTTTTCATAGCATAACATTTAATATTTCTTTTTTCTATCTGTTATGTACGTAAATATCAGAGGTATGTTTTTTTCTTTTAAAATCATAACATTTTAATAGTTCTTTTTTTCTTTAAAAATATTTAAAAACAGTCAAAATAACATTTTTTGTTCTCTTTTTTTCTATTCGTTTTTATTTTTCTTCGCAGTATTACATTTTTTTTTTTTTTTGTTTTCTGTTATTTACGTACGCTAAGTATTTCTTTTATTTTTTTTAAATATTAAATTTATACATACAGTCTATTTAAAAAATATAAATTATAACCTATAGAACATTTTGAATTTTTTTTTGTTCGTTTATGTTTACCGTCCATTCATTCATATTAATAACTGTTGCCTATATAAAAAATAATAAATCTATAATAAATCTAATGTATGTATACCCATATTTTTATTCATATATCTATATTATGGGCTAAACTTCTGATTCTTAAATTGTACTATATTATGGCAAAATTTTTAAAAAATTAAGAAAATGTTACTTAGCAAAATTTAAATAAAAATATTATTGCAATTTTATAATGTTCTACTTAAAAATACGACCCTCTAAATACTTTGATTTATACACTGCCTTGTTTTTTCTTTCATTTCATAGCATAACATTATATTTATTGTTTTCTATCTGTTATATGGGTAAATATCAGATGTACGTTTCTTTCTTTTCATAGTATAACATTTGTTAATTTAACATTTAACATAACAGTAGGGCACGCTACTCAGCAGCAGCAATTTTTCTTTTATTATATTTAGATATATTTGACATATTGAAATAAACTTTTTCAAAGAAATCCTGATTGTAACAATATAGTTTAGAAAATTACAGAAAAATTTGCTATTAAAAATTTATTTTCTACTTTTTAGTTCAAAAAAGCTGTTTTTTTAAAAATTTTTTTTATTTATTTTTTATTTTTTCTTGCCGTTTTTTCTTGGCGGTAATTTTTGACAGTTTTTTAATCATTGATAAAATATGGTCCAAGGTAAAAACACATTCAGGGTAACAATTTTTAATGTCATTTTGTTAACATTCATTGATAGGTTAAGATAATAATATGTCATTTGAAGAAAAATTAATTGAGGAATTAATACGTAAAATAGTAAATTACATAAGGGCATTAGTAACTAGTAATTAGTAGGTAGTAAGTAGTAACTAGACATTAGTGCTACTAGTACTAACTGGTAACTAACAACTACTAACTAGTAACTAGTAAATAGACATTAATAATTAGTAAATTACATGAATATCATTCTTGTTTGTTTCAAAAAATGTTCTTCATCCTTTTCTTTTATTTCCATATAATATTTTACGAAAAAATCATCTTGTTCCGATCTTCATTTGCTATGAAATTCGTATGCACCCAACAACCGCTACAACATTTTTTTTTTTGCTGCATTTAAAAGAATCCTAATAATCGAAATAATTTTAATATTTTTCAAAATTTTACTCTATTTATTATTCTTTAGTTTTAAAATATTTTTTTTTATATCTATCAAAAACAGCTGTTTTCGCCGCGAAATTACTTTATTTACCAAAACTACTTTCAAGTCTTTTACGTTTTTCTTTTTTTGCTTGAAAAATATTATACAATTATTTTAAAATTAGTATTTAAATTTACCGTTACGTAAAAGCCAAATTTTGCTTGATTTTTCCACATTCATAACTCCGGCACGCTTTCAGAAAGGAACTTGAAATGTTAAGATAAGAAAGAACTTTTAGAACTAGTATAAGGTTCCTCTAGTATAAATTTGTACCTGCTCCTGTTTAAGAGCTATTAGAATTCAAAAATTGAAAATATGCTATTTTTAGACACCTGTAACTTAGTCACCTGTCAAATTATTCTTCGACAAAGCGGTGTTAACGGTTTTCTTACTTACATAGGGTTCCGGACTTACAACTCCTCAAAATTTCAAAAATGTTTTATTTTTACATTTTTTATTATTAGATGTATGAAATTTCAAAATTTTGGTGCAAGTCACAATTAAACAGTTTGTTTATCTTTTTGAAATGTAATGCTTTTGAAAACCATTGGCTTACATCCTGCCTTATTCTTTTTTTTTCTTTAAAATGTTTGAATTTTCAGATATTCATAATCATAATCAGTTACAGATGTAATATAAGTTTTTAATATTACCTATACACTTATAAAAATAACCTTTCTTACAAAAAAATTGTTCATAGTAAATTCTTATTATACTACTTATAGACTTCAATTATAAAATGCATAATAATATTTTTCAAATTTTCAAAATTTACATTACAACTACCAGTATTTGTATTTTATTATTATTTTTATTAACTTGGTTGGGTAAAGGATGGAATCTTAGAAGCCATTTTAAACACACTTCCCGTTGAGCTAGAGACTTGAAATTTTCTTCATTAGATCAGATCCCGATGACAATACATGATTTTAAAATAATAATATCGAAAAACATTAGAAAAATTAGCTTAATTTCAAAATTAAATTTTCATACAAAGATATAACAGAATTTTTAACAGAATTATTACAGAACCAAAATTAAACATTTTATCTAAATTTACTAAACTCACCAATACCAATACGTATACGTAATACATAAATGTTTTTTTTTTTCTATAAAAGACTATTGTTTTTTATGTAGCAATTGCATTGTGTGTGTATATATACATAGGTACATACTTCAAAATATGTAATAATATGTGCTTCGAAAATATTTTTGGTTTGAAAGCGATGAATTTGAAAGATATGAATGTGTAAACAAATTAAAGTGTCGCACTTGAGAACACAGTGTAAAACTTAATATGCATTAACTTAAAATTTAGATAGCAAGTGTTAAATTTAAGTTTTTTTTCATCAAATCAATTGATTTTTAGTATACATTTTTATTTATAAAAGCAATGTGTTTATTTATAATATTTATATAGATATGTGTTTTTCCTTTCTTAATTATAATTAAAATAGGGCTTTTCTTTCGAAAGTCTTAACATATTAAAATCGCATATTATGGCCCTAACATTGATATCTAAATTAGGAGCTGCCTTTAAATTAAGATCTATTAGGGAATGATGATTTGCACCACTAATGCCTTTTTCTGAAGTATAAAAACTAAGAATATATTTCCAATTATGTAAAAACATTAAACAACAAAAAGAATATATTAAAAATAAGAAATCCAGTCTTTTTTAAAAATAGTAAATAACAACAATATCTTTCTTTTCAATAACAATAATTATAAATTAATCATAAAATATATGTTATGTACATACATACATATATGTATATCTACATCGTCTAGAAAAAGCAAAATAATTTTTTTTTAATTCAAAAACATTAGCATTTAGAAGTAAGCAATTTAATATATTTTCAATTAGGTACAAACATGTACAAAAATGGTATGCATATTTTTATGTGTGCTATACTATTAAAAATCTGCTAACACAGTCACACCAAATTCCCAAATTCCCAACTATTATTATTTAGTTGATTTATCGATTTATTATTTTTTAATATGTAGGCAACAGTTATATTTATATGAATGGACGGTAAACATAAACGAACAAAAAAAAATTCAGAATGTTCTATAGTTAATAATTTCTATTTTTGAAATAGACTGTATGCATAAATTTAATATTAAAAAAAAAAAAATAAGTTCTTAGTGTACCTAAATAACAGAAAAAAAAAGTAAAAAGTAATAGTGGAAGAAAAATAAAAACGAATAGAAAAAAAAGAGAATAAAAAATGTTACTTTGATTGTTTTTAAATATTTTTAAAGGGTATTTCTTATGCATATGTGCAGACCTGATATTCACCCACGTAACATATAGAAACAAAGAACTATTAAAATGTTATGATTTTAAAAGAAAGAAACATACGTTTGATATTTCCGTACATAACAGATAAAAAAAAAAATATTAAAATGTTATATTATGAAAAGAAAGAAAAAACAAGGCAGTGTATGAATCAAAGTTTTTAAAGGGTCGCATTTTAAGTGGAAATAAAGAACATTATAAAATTGCAATATTTTTATTTAAATTTTGAATTTAGCTATGCGACGTTTTCTTAATTTTTTAAAAATTTTGCCGCATTATGATATAATGCAACACTGGAAAGTTCAGCTCATAATATAGATACATATGGATATGAATGAATGTATGGCTATTTATGTATGTAGTTATAGGTTTATTATTTTTTAATATGTAGGCAACAGTTACATTTATATGAATAGACGGTAAACATAAACGAACAAAAAAAAAATTTATGTATGCATATGAATGGACGGTAAATATAAACGAACAAAAAAAAATTCAGAATGTTCTATAGGTTATAATTTATATTTTTTGAATAGAATACATGTATAAATTAAACATCAGCTCATAATACAGATACATATGGATATGAATGAATATATGGCTATTTATGTATGTAGTTATAGGTTTATTATTTTTTAATATGTAGGCCACAGTTACATTTATATGAATGGACGGTAAACATAAACGAACAAAAAAAAATTTTATGTATGCATATGAATGGAGGATAAATATAAACGAACAAAAAAAAATTCAGAATGTTTTATAGGTTATAATTTATATTTTTTAAATTAAATGCATGTATAAATTAAACATTTAAAAAAAAAAAAGAAATCCATAGCGTACCTAAATAACAGAAAACAAAAAAAAAGGAAAATGTAATACTGGAAGAAAAATAAAAACGAATAGAAAACAAAGAGAACAAAAATTGTTACTTTGATTGTTTTTAAATATTTTTAAAGTCTATTTCTTATGTATATATTGTGCACTCAAATTTTGGGGATATCAGGGATTCAGAAAAACACACCGTCGTACAAAATTTTAAGTTTCTATCTTTATTAATTTCGAAAATATGCGTATTAGGTTTTGGAAGTTGTATGGGAGGTACTCGAACGCATGGTCCGATTTCGCCCATTTACAATCCCCGCCTTACTTTAGTCATTGTTAACCTACAGTATAAATTTCATCAAGATAGCATGATTATTTTTTGAGTTATCGTGTGTACGGACGGACGGACGGACATCGCTAAATCGACTCCGGCGGTGATCCTGATTCAGAATATATATACATGTCTATACCTAACTCGCTTCCTTTTGGTGGTTACAAACACCATACCAAAGTTAATATACCCTATACTTAATGTGTAGGGTATAAAAATCAAATCAAACTTGTTCTAATAGTGAAATTTTTTTATAATATATAATAATTATGTTAATTAAGCAATAAGGGAAAAATAAAATATTTTTCTATAAGGGAAAAAATAAAAATATAATAAAAATATAATAAATAAAAAATTTATAAACAATGTCATTAACTTATAAAATGTTTATGACTATTACTGATAACATTTTTTTTCAGTGTTAATTATTGAAAAAAAAAATAGGAAGTATACATTAATGTAATAAATTAGTGAAGTAAAAAAAAAATTATAATAAAAACAAAAAAAAAAAATCAGCTGTCTTCACCACTGGACCGACCGCCACTACACGTACAATGCCAAAATTTCTAGATTATTATTATTTTTACATAATAATTTATATCAAAGAAAAATAACTTCTACTAATTTAACAACATTTTGTTTTATTCAATAACAATAATAAGCAATGAAATCGTAAAAATATATACGCGAATAAATAAATTCATACATCCATTTACATTATTATGTAATGTACATGATTTTTTTTTCATTCAAAAATATTAGAAGTAAAAAATAATAAAAACTGTAAACAAATACAAAACAAACATATCATTGAATCTAATCTAAACAAAAATATTATGGAAGATTAACAACTTTTTCTTAATAATTTTTCTCATAAAAATTTTCTGTTATGAAATATTCGTAAAAAACTTAAAAAGTACACTAGTTAACTACCACTTGCGGTTGTCCGATTTGCTCCAAAAGCTTATCAATCCGAGATATTTACGTTAAAACCTTAAATATGAAATTGAAGAAAATTCCGCTCAGTCGTTAAGCTGTACACGTGTCTACAGACATACCCATATACCCATACACGCACACCCCCCCCCACACACACACACACACATGCACCCACACACAGACATCATGCTAAAAAAATTGTAATGTACACGGTCGGTAAAAAAAGGATATAGCAACTTTTCAAATGAAAAGAGACTAAAATTACTTAATGTCCAGCTGAGTCTGGCAGTTAGTATCCCTATTAAAAAAAAAAAAGTGTATAAATGTAAGTGCAATTTTAAAACGGGGACCCAAAGGGCCGTTATAATTCATCATATAATAAAAAGAAAACAACTTTAAAGCGTTTTAATTAATATGGGTTCAGCACAGAGCGTATTCCAGTCTCTAAACAACAGCACGGAAGAAATTTTAAACGAGGTTTGTATTACAGTAAGTCATCCTATACGACTCATTAAAGAGCATTATCATCAAACAAGTAAGACCATCCCAGGACAAGCAAGCCGTTTAAAAAAAAAGTAAGTCAAAATTCTTTTAAAAACAAAAAACCAAACAAAAGGAAAAAACAAACTAATTAATAAAAAAAAAACTAAATATATATTATGTAATATAGAAAATTTGTAAAAAAAAAAATTTTTTAATAAGAAACCTTGTAGTAAAGTCTTATAAAGGGAAAAATTTAATAATTTCGTGAATTAAGAAAAAATCTTTCAAGATTTAAAAAAAAAAAAAATATATTAATAGTAATGAAATAAAATTAATAATAGGAAAAAAAAAATTTTTTTTAGTTATCTAAGATAAGTTTCATTATATGTCAATTTTAAATTTTTATTACTTTCACAAAAAAAAAAAAGGAAGGAAAAATTAATTTTTTTTATATAAAAGAATATTATATTTTAAAGAAGAGAATATTTCACTTGTAGAAGTGAAAGAAAGAAAAGGTTATATTTTTACCGAAACTTGTATGATACCAAAAAATCAAATATTTTTTAAAAAATTTCCAAATTATAAATGTACAAATTATAATTGTAAATAAAACGTTTAACCTAATTGTTGTTTTTTTTTTTTTTTTCTTTACGAGGTGGATTTTGGATTTTTTGTTTTTGGTGGAAAACTCGAAAATCACCAATAGTAACTGCACGTAGTTCCTCAGGATAGTGTTGGACTTTAACCAACCAAAACCATCCCCTTTTAAAACCAAACTTTAGGATGGAACCTTTAACACAAATTCACTGCTCGGTTTTGTGGATGGGGATGTGGGAAAGATGGTTGGGGAAATTGGAATTGGCAAATTTGGGATTATGGGGGATATATAGAAAAATTTGGAGGGATATTTTGAAGAAAGATGTTAATGTTCTTCTTACTTAATGTTAATGTTCTTCTTACTTAACTTAAGTAAATCATACACATATGAATTACCAACTTTAGGGAACACATGTGATGGTATATGGTTCCACAAACGGGACGTGCGCATAACAAACCAATTTCCATAAGCCATATTTCGCATCATAATAACTCTACATGATAGAGATGAGCATCTGTTGCACTCCTTGTTGCTCGTTGGAAAACTTTGAGTGGAGGCATTAACTGTTCTGTTTCTTTGGAACAGGTGCTAATCCTTACGAGATATCTATAAAACAAGGTCAGTGACGCAATTGTACGGCGATGGTTGAGTGGAGTGAGCATTGAAGTTATACTGGGGTCGTTGATAAGACGAATAGCTCTGCAGGTTATCTACATAACTTAGCGCTGTTTGAGGGCCTGCAGCCCAAATGTGTGTATTATACTCCATTTTCAGTCTAATGTACGTTTTATAGATATTAAGAAGATCAGATTTTTTTTCATAAGCGAGGTGGGAATCTTCCAAAGACACCAACAATTTCCCCCTTGGGATTCTTACTGACTAAACCCGCCTCCCCCTTTAGCCAATATAATGATATGAAACCCTTACCAGAGAAAGCAGTATATTGGCTAGGGAGTAATGATAAGAAATAAATACGGAAACGGAATTGCAAACATTTAATTGCCTATTATTATTACTATTTTGCTAACAGTGACTATGGCCATTACAACATGTAGTAGTATATAACACCTTACTACATGAGGTAATTATTGAAGGCAACCTCCACTGTCACTGTAGCGGCTTTTATTATTCGTATTAGTATTCTTATTAATATTATTATTATTTTACTACAGAGTCAGGGACATCAGTGCATTACAACAACACCTTACTTGCATGATATAACCAAATATAGCTCCACTGTAGCAAATATTATTATTATAATTATTATTATAATTATTATTACTATTATTATTGTTATTTTTGTTATTATTATTAATATTATTATTGTTATTATTATTATTATTATTATTACTATTAATTATACGGTATACATTATTATATATATATAATACTTATATAAAAGTAAGTACTAAATATTTTTTTATTTATATGACCTGACCGGGGTTTGAACTCAAGACCCTTCTATTGAAAGGTTGGCGACTTAACCACTGCGCCATGAGTCAGATGTAGAAAAGAAGGTTTTGCAGCGGTTCAAAAATCTCAAACATTTAACTGCATCTTTAGCTGTACAAAAATTGTGATTTGTCCAAGTCAATTTTTGGTTTAGCTCGATACCCAGCATGTTTAAATCTGTTGAATGTTGCAAAACTTCTCCCTGAAATAGAAGATTAGGAATAGTGGCGGCAATTTTTCGCGAGATTAGACGGCACTGAGTTTTCTTGGTGTTGAAATCAAATCGGTTGACTTCACCCAATTTTTGGATTTTAGCTAAATTATTATTTAGCTCACTAATAGTGAAATTTTTTGCTGTTGTACTTATTTGATGATTAATGTTACAGCGGCTATGAAACTCATAGGTAGCTACAAGGGTGCTGTCGTCTTCGAAGCTATGAATAGGATTAGAGGTTAATGAAAGTAGGTCATTGATAAATATTAAGAAGAGAGTGGTTGATAAAACTGATCCTTGAAGGACACCAGCATTTATTTTGAATTTGTCAGATGAATATCCATTGACCAGTACACGAATCGTACGATTCGAAAGGAAATCTCCAATCGATTTAAAAAGATCCTATCTAGACCTAATCCTTTGCATTTTGCCAATAGAGCATCGTGCCAAACTCGGACGAAAACCTTAGACATATCAAGAGCCACAACATCGGACTCACCAGAATGATGGAGGTCGATGTTTAGCTTCTCACAAAGGTAAGTCATGGGATCATCGGTTGAACGACGGGCTTTGAACCCGTATTGTCTGTCATGAAGCAAACCTTTGTGATCCAGGATACCCTTTAAGAAGCTTTTTATTAACAATTTTTTCCATTACTTTGGAAAGGACCGAAGTTATAGCAATAGGGCGGTGGTTAGAGGGATCGCTTTTGATACCTTTTTTGGGAATTAGGAAAACATGAGCAACCTTCCATTGGGTACAATGGATACTCGAAGTGAAGGAAAGGTGGAAAAGGTTGCGCAGAAGTTTTAAAATATTGGAGTAGGTATTTTTAAGCACCATGGTAATTATACCATCTGGAGCAGCTGATTTATTTGTATCAAGTTTTTTCAAGATTTTCAACAACGCCCGCGTCCTAAAGTAAATTTTACCGAAGGAGTAGCCACATTCTGGAACATAAGATGGCATTTGAGCTGACTATGGCAGTGTCGAATTGGAAGCAAACTGCTTGCCAAATAATTTCGCCTTCTCTTTAGAATCTGATATGGTTCTGCCGTTGTTATCAACAAGTGGTGGAAAAGAAGACTCTCCAACGTTTTCCTTTAATTTTTTGGCAAATGTCCAAAAAGATTTATTATTCTTTGACATGTGGATGATTTTACGCTTGAACTTTTGGTTGAAAAAGAATTTTTGCTTGTTGATAACTCTCTTGCATCTGTTTCTAACCACTATATATTTGGCCCTGTGAGCCTCCGACCTGTTATTTTGAAACCGTTTAAAAGCCTGCTCTTTTCTGGAAATAGCTTCTTTGCAATGCGTTATTAAACCAAGATTTGGGCCTCCTTTTAACAGTTTTCATAGAATGAGGAATAAATAACCATATTCCAAATAAAATAGTTTTCCTAATCGCATTTGCAGCAAAGTTGACATTTCTATTAAGGAAGCATAATAACTAATCAAAGGTTCTAAAAAAAAACTGTTAAGGCCCTGCCAGTTAGCATGACTGTATGACATGACAAACTAACTTTTTGGGAGAGGACCTCTGGTTGGAGATTGGGCTTACCCAAAAACTTGTGTTAACCAAACAATGATCGGAATTACCCAGAGGGAAACAAACTGAAACCATATATTTTTCAGGGTGTGTGGTGAGAAACAGATCCAAGAGGTGACCTTTTTGATCAGCACGGTCCGGTATCCTAGAGGGATTTTTAACAAGTTGAGAAAGATGGAACAGTGAGGAGAATAGTTCAACATGTTTCCCAATTGAGTTTTGACTCGCAGAAGTATTACTAGAGAAATTAAGGCAGTCCCTGTTATGAATGTTGAAATCTCCCACCAGAACAATTTCAGTTTTTGTAGTTGAGTCCAAAATTTCATTGATATGGTTCGATAGATTTTCAATTTCCATAGCAGTTTCTTGTTCATTTGAGTTGGGCGATCTGTATAGGAAACGGAAATGTATAACTTGCTTTTCAACGAGAATTTTGACCCAAATATAGTGGAAGGTTGAGCTAGAACATTTATATTTTTGAAGTGTGTTGAAAGCGATGTCATTTTTTATATAGATTGCGATACCTTTTTTGGGTACGAAATGTGAAATAAGTGAGTTGCTGGTAACACTAAAGTTATCATTATGGCTGCTGACTTGTGTTTCATATAGGGCTAAGATTGCTGGATTAATTGAACTACGATGACAGTCGACGGAATGAAAATTCGTTTGCAACACGCGAATGTTACAGAAATTAACATTAAAATTGGTAATTTTGTTAGAAAAATTAATATACGAACAATTAAACAAAACCAACGGAGCGCGTCTAATTTACATTATAAATTAATGTAAACAAAACCAATGGAGCGCGTCTAATTAAAAATTAAAAATTATAATTAAAAATTAAATATGTACCTATTCCGAAAAAAATCAAAAGTCATATAAATTTGCTAATCGAAAAAAATAAAAATAAAATTGCAATAGTGAAAACGAAAAATAATTTATACGTATAAAAAAAAAATTTATTTGTTGTATATTAAACGTAATTAATAAGGAAAAATACTTATCTTGCCGCTATTGGAGTGCAGCCATAAAACAGGAACAAATTAAAAATCAAAATTTAATTTTATCACAACAATCAAAAAAAAATTAAAGGAAGTGTTGTCACTTCAAAGGTCCAGCGCAAAAAAAAAGTCTTTGTCCTTGTTTTGTTTTGTATGAACCTCAGTTTAAGAACAAGAAAAATTTCTAAATCAGTCCCTATGCCTATTTCTCGTTCTCCACCAAAGCTTTTGCCTACCATCACGATAAATACGGTAAATACAGGTACTGAAGTAATAGAGCCAGAAAAGGTTACTGAAGGAATAAAAAGTACGAATTAAAACCACAAAATGACTCTATTCGATATTTATCGGGCAAACAAAATGATTTCCATGTTCAGCGGAGATTCTGCCGAGTTGCATAGATTTATATAAAAAAAAACTAAATATATATTATGTAATATAGAAAATTTGTAAAAAAAAAACTTCAACTTTTTAGACTTTTGTAGTAAAGTCTTATAAAGGGAAAAATTTAATAATTTCGTGAATTAAGAAAAAATCTTTCAAGATTTAAAAAAAAAAAAAAATTTTAATAGTAATGAAATAAAATTAAAATTAATAATAGGAAAAAAAAAATTTATTTTAGTTATCTAAGATAAGTTTCATTATATGTCAATTTTAAATTTTTATTACTTTCACAAAAAAAAAAAAAAGGAAGGAAAAATTAATTTTTTTTATATAAAAGAATATTATATTTTAAAGAAAAGAATATTTCACTTGTAGAAGTGAAGGAAAGAAAAGGTTACATTTTTACCGAAACTTGTATGATACCAAAAAATTAAATATTTCTTAAAAAATTTCCAAATTATAAATGTACAAATTGTAATTGTAAATAAAATTGTAAATACGTTTAACCTAATTTTTTTTTTTTACGAGGTGGATTTTGGATTTTTTTTTTTTGGTGGAAAACTCGAAAATCACCAAGAGTAACTGCACGTGGTTCCTCAGGATAGTGTTGGACTTTAACCAACCAAAACCAGCCCCTTTTAAAACCAAACTTTAGGATGGAACCTTTAACACAAATTTACTGCTCGGTTTTGTGGATGGGGATGTGGGAAAGATGGTTGGGGAAATTGGAATTGGCAAATTTGGGATTATGGGGGATATATAGAAAAATTTGGAGGGATATTTTGAAGAAAGATGTTAATGTTCTTCTTACTTAATGTTAATGTTCTTCTTACTTAATGTTAATGTTCTTCTTACTTAACTTAAGTAAATCATACACATATGAATTACCAACTTTAGGGAACACATGTGATGGTATATGTTTCCACAAACGGGACGTGCGCATAACAAACCAATTTCCATAAGCCATATTTCGCCATCATAATAACTCTACATGATAGAGATGAGCATCTGTTGCACTCCTTGTTGCTCGTTGGAAAACTTTGAGTGGAGGCATTAACTGTTCTGTTTCTTTGGAACAGGTGCTAATCTTTACGAGATATCTATAAAACAAGGTCAGTGACGCAATTGTACGGCGATGGTTGAGTGGAGTGAGCATTGAAGTTATACTGGGGTCGTTGATAAGACGAATAGCTCTGTTTTGCAGGCTATCTACATAACTCAGCGCTGTTTGAGGGCCTGCAGCCCAAATGTGTGTATTATACTCCATTTTCAGTCTAATGTACGTTTTATAGATATTAAGAAGATCAGATTTTTTTTTTCCTAAGGGAGTTGAAAATCTTCCAAAGACACCAAAAATTTCCCCCTTGGGATTCTTACTGACTAAACCTGCCTCCCCCTTTAGCCAATATAATGATATGAAACCCTTACCAGAGAAAGCAGTATATTGGCTAGGGAGTAAGGATAAGAAATGGATACGGAAACGGAATTGCAAACATTGAATTGCCTATTATTACTATTTTGCTAACAGTGACTATGGCCATTACAACATGTAGTAGTATATAACACCTTACTACATGAGGTAATTATTGAAGGCAAGCTCCACTGTCACTTTAGTGGCTTTTATTATTGGTATTAGTATTCTTATTAATATTATTATTTTACTACAGAGTCAGGGACATCAGTGCATTACAACAACACCTTACTTGCATGATATAACCAAATATAGCTCCACTGTAGCAACTATTATTATTATAATTATTATTATAATTATTATTACTATTATTATTGTTATTATTATTATTATTATTATTAATATTATTATTGTTATTATTATTATTATTATTACTATTAATTATACGATATACATTATTACGATTTAAAAGTAAGTACTAAATATTTTTTTATTTATATGACCTGACCGGGGTTTGAACTCAAGACCCTTCTATTGAAAGGTTGGCGACTTAACCACTGCGCCATGAGTCAGATGTAGAAAAGAAGGTTTTGCAGCGGTTCAAAAATCTCAAACATTCAACTGCATCTTTAGCTGTACAAAAATTGTGATTTGTCCAAGTCAATTTTTGGTTTAGCTCGATACCCAGCATGTTTAAATCTGTTGAATGTTGCAAAACTTCTCCCTGAAATAGAAGATTAGGAATAGTGGCGGCAATTTTTCGCGAGATTAGACGGCACTGAGTTTTCTTGGTGTTGAAATCAAATCTGTTGACTTCACCCAATTTTTGGATTTTAGCTAAATTATTATTTAGCTCACTAATAGTGAAATTTTTTGCTGTTGTACTTATTTGATGATTAATGTTACAGCGGCTATGAAACTCATAGGTAGCTACAAGGGAGCTGTCGTCTTCGAAGCTATGAATAGGATTAGAGGTTAATGAAAGTAGGTCATTGATAAATATTAAGAAGAGAGTGGGTGATAAAACTGATCCTTGAAGGACACCAGAATTTATTTTGAATTTGTCAGATGAATATCCATTGACCAGTACACGAATCGTACGATTCGAAAGGAAATCTCCAATCGATTTAAAAAGATCCTATCTAGACCTAATCCTTTGCATTTTGCCAATAGAGCATCGTGCCAAACTCGGACGAAAACCTTAGACATATCAAGAGCCACAACATCGGACTCACCAGAATGATGGAGGTCGATGTTTAGCTTCTCACAAAGGTAAGTCATGAGATCATCGGTTGAACGACGGGCTTTGAATCCGTATTGTCTGTCATGAAGCAAACCTTTGTGATCCAGGATACCCTTTAAGAAGCTTTTTATTAACAATTTTTTCCATTACTTTGGAAAGGACCGAAGTTATAGCAATAGGGCGGTGGTTAGAGGGATCGCTTTTGATACCTTTTTTTGGAATTAGCAAAACATGAGCAACCTTCCATTGGGTACAATGGATACTCGAAGTGAAGGAAAGGTAGAAAAGGTTGCGCAGAAGTTTTAAAATATTGGAGTAGGTATTTTTAAGCACCATGGTAATTATACCATCTGGAGCAGCTGATTTATAAAAAATTTAACATTTTGTCTGGCTCATGTAAGTCATCTTTCTAGTCAATTTCTTCGTCTTCAACAAAATAATGAAATTCTGTTTACAAATCATGCATATCACCAAACGAAAGCAAGAGGAGCTTTAAACATTGTGGGAAACATTGCAAATGGTTTATTTGATATACTCACTCTAGAAGACGCTCAGAAATATGATCTGCAAATATCAGCATTAAGGGAAAATGATCAACAAATATATTTATTATTGAAAGATCAAACATCAACAATCAATTCAACTCTTAAATTGATGAAATTGAAGGATTCTCTGATTCAAAATAAATTTAAAACATTAAAGAAACAACTGAACCAATTGCATAAAATGGAACAGAAGGAGATAAGAATACTGAGTTTAGTGTTACTTAATAGCTATGAAATGGCTTACATTACTTAATGGCTATGCAAAGATACAAGGAAATTCAAGATGAACTTATAGCATCTTATATTAATGCAAAAACTCAAAAACATTATTTATTTTTAACAACCACCGAATTGATTCATCAACTTAATTTAATAAGCAAAAACATACCCTATGGGACACAACTTCCCATTAAAGAGACAGATCCAAATTTCTTACATGATATATTCGCCATCTTGAATAGCAAAACGGCATTATCAAAAAAACGGCTAATAATTGAATTCAGCATACCTTTAGTCGATTCAAAAATATTTACTTCATATAATCTTATTCCGTTACCTACGATATATCAAACCAAACACATCATAATTCGACCCAACATTAAGAATCTAGCAATAACCAGTGATAGAACTCATTACTTCGCAATATCAGAAACAGAAATTACTAAATGCGTACATACAACTGCATCAAGGATTTGCCAAATCTCCTCACCAATGTACGGATTAGAATCTCAGAAATATCGTTGCAATGTTACTCTGCTCACACAACATCGAAATTTTAAAGAAGACGGTGAATTCAATATTGTTGAACCAAGTAACCAATGGATTCCTCTTTCTAATGAAGGACAATATATTTTTGTTACAATAGTACCACAAAATGTTATGTTAGAATGCGGAGAGTATTCAAAGCCAATCAAATTAGAAAATGAATGAATTATAACTATACCACCAGGCTGTGCAGTGAACCATCCAACATATACAGTAGCGGCTCACTCGTCTGTTCAGTCACGGATCTCGATACATATTCATGACATATTCAATACATATTCATTATACCTGTAATGAATATGTCAGAACTTGGAACTTTAATTGGAAATTTGAATCTTAGTCAACGAAAATCAACCTTTGATGGAGATGTATCCGATATGCAGAGAATTCTAGAAAAGCAACGTAACAAATTGACTGAAATGTCAAATAATTCGATGTTATTTAAGCCTGAACATCATGAATACGTTTTGATTTCCATCATTATTTTCATATTACTGCTTTTAATAGGTATCACTGTATATAGCAAAATTTGGACTAAGATTTTTAAGTGCAATTCATCAGCAACCTCCAAACCAGAGTTTTCATTACACCAAAGATTAAGACGTTCAATACATTGGTCAAAGTTTACTGAAGAACCTATACCATCAGCAAGTCAAAGTGTGGTTTTATAGGTTCTTGGTGGGCGGAATGTTCAAATTACTTTAGTCAATTTAAGTTACGATTTAAAATTTACCATTTTTAGTAATAAATAAAAATTTCTTTAACAATTAAACGTTATGCAATGGTTTTCGCTGACGCTGCATTTTTATGCATAAAAATTAAATATTTAAATGAAATACAATATTGTATTAAGTAAATTAACTTATTTAAATCAAATATATGTAATGTAAACTGTTGTTGCAAAATTTTAATGTAGATTTAAAGTAATGTAGGTCAGTATAAAAATATTTCAAGTTTATAATACGGAAAATAATTGTACTAAATTTGTAACTATATTCAAGGTGTAATTATTGCTGATTTTAGTATTTAATTTATATATAAAAAGATGTAAAATTATAATAATTAGACAGAACAAAATAAACAGTTTATCATTAAACAAAACAGGCACACTTAGACCGTCATTGGTCCATTCTGATACAACATAGAAGCTGCTCTATCGCACTCGTTAAAACCAATTTGAGTCTTCTAGGTTGTGCATGTTGATTCCAGAGATTTTAACGCAGCCTGACTGTCTGACAGAATACGTACTTGCTTCACAGTCAAAATGCTTCTATTCAGTAGAATCAAGGCTTCTTGAATTGCCATAATTTCCGCTTGGAAGAAACTGCAATGGTCTGGTAATCGGAAATTATGACTGATATTCAGATTATCTGAGAAGACCCCGCATCTTACACCGTCATTCACTTTTGAGCCATCCGTGTAGAAGGTCATCACTGTGTTCGAGTTCCAACTCTCACGGCTTGGTATGCTCGTCACATGAGATTTCCCGAAGAAGTAAGTGGGGGACGTGTAGTCCACAAAGGCGGGAGTGGACTTGAATTGGTTATGCTATCCGAGTGACCTTCTCGTGATTGATCAAATTTGCTGTAATATTGTCACAGAAGGAGTTGTTATTAAAGAGCCACTAATATATAGTGTGGCAGTTCTTTAAACCTTAGTGATTTCCTTGCGGTTGACCTCTTTATCGATTCCCTTCCACCATACTAGAACTCCGTACATAAGAAAGGGTCTGTGTATAGCCAGACCCGGATGTACGGATGTGTATAGCATAAGCATGTGTATACAGTAAGTCATGTATGACTGAAACCCCCATTTCCTCCCAATGGCTTTTTTGAAACGAGTAGAGTGCTATTGAGACCTTCTTTACTTTTTCTGAGATATTAGCCTTCGAGCTTAACTTCCTGTCTAGACTTAGACCCAGAAATTTGGCCGTTTCGCTAAAGGCAAGAATGGAGCCAATTAACATTCCCTTGTAAAACGAACAAGTTCGGTTTTCTGTGGATTTACTGACAGTTCACAGTCTGTAGCCCATGTTTTGATTTTGTCTAGTGTAAGTTGCAAAACGTCCCTGATACTATCTGGCAACTTGCCACTGACAACGACAGCAACATCGTCCGCATAGGTGATTGTTGTGCAGCCCGCATCTTCCAGGGTTTTAAGCAGTTTATTTACAACAATATTCCAAAGAAGGGGAGATAGCACCCCTTCTTGCGGAGTCCCTGTCTTCACAAATTTTTTGCAGAAGCGTTGTCTAAGTTGGCACTGATGGCCCTGCTATTTAGCATATTAGTTATCAGAACAATTAGCTCCGGTTCTACTCCTAGACTTATGAGGGCGTCTACAATTGCTGTCTGATTGACGTTATTAAACGCTCCCTCAATGTCTATAAATGCTGCAACATTATAGTCTTTGCAATTTAAAAATTTTTCAATCGAGCTAATCAAAGTGTGAAGTGGAGTAGACAGTGACTTCCCTTTACAGTAAGCATGTTAAGAGGCTGACAACAGATTTTTTTCTAAGTTGCAGCGGATATGAATGTCGATCAAACTTTCTAAGGTTTTTAGAAGGAAGGATGGCAGGCTTATAGGCCGAAAGTCCTTCGCATAGACGTCACTACTTTTGCCGGCCTTGGGTATGAACACTACTCTGACCTGTTTCCATTTATCCGGGATAAGCTCCAAATTAAGACAGCCACAGAAAATGCTTTTTAGCCAAGCCAGTAGATGAAGTTTGCTGCATCTCAGCGAGTATAATACCACCCGGTCCGCTTGACTTGAATGGTTTGAAACTATCTATAGCCCATTATAGTCTATCTCCTGTAACCACCACCTCTGAGATAGTAGGAGGAGGATTAAGAAAACAAGCCACCTCTGAGCTATTATTTGTGCACCCAGGAGAATGGGTTTTTAAAAGTAGTTCCAACGACTCCTCGCTTGTAGTGGCCCAGCAGCCATCCTCCTTTTGAAGAAGACTGGAGACCATGGGGTTTGTCGATAAGATTTTCCCAAGTCTAGATGCCGCAGAGACGTTTTATATACCTCCGCAGAATAGTCTTCAGGTGCCTCTTTTCGCCTTTTTAAGTGGTTTTTTGAACTGACTAATTGCCGTTTTATAAGAGCTCCAGTCCTATACCTCATTCGTTTTTTTGGCATTGTTAAAAGCCCTTCTTCTGTCTTTCCATTTCATCATTCTATAAAGGTGGTTTAGGTTTTCTCCTAGACTTACTAATGGGACGCGAATGCTCTAACAACTTATTGCAGGCGTTAATAAAAACGTTTACTAGGCTATTCAGATCCTGGATATTTTTAGGAATTCCAGGTGTTAAAGAGGGAAGCGTTGAGTTTAAGTGCTCCCTATATTTGTTCCAGTCAGTTCTCTTAGGATTTCGATAGATTGACTTTATTGGAGGACTTTGCGTGAGTTTATTTTAGAATAAATGAAGTCCGAGACTAAGGTTATGCCTAGAACTTCTTGCCTATTACTAGTAGCAAAGGTTCCCTGCCAATGTTACAGATAAGAAGGTTAGTACTTAAAATGTAATCAAAAAGTGACTCACCTCTTTCGTTGGTATCCGAACTACCCCAGATGTCATGGTGATCAGTGGCGTCGCAGCTTATGATGACCCCAATGTTCATCCTTCTGGCATCCGCTACCAACCCTACAAGATTGGATGGAGGAAGTGATTCCTGCAAGTCGTTAGGAAGATACAACGCAACAACCCAAAGCTTTGAGTTTTTTAGCTTTCCGCTCGCCGCGACCAGTTCATCATCACTGTAATTATACATAAAAGTTAAATTTAATATATTTTTAGCAAGTATGCATATTCTATTATATATACAACAACGTGTAACCTGGTATCTTGAGTCCATGAACCTGTTTTTTTGCCACCTATGGCTCTTGGATCAATATAATATTCTCGTCCGTTTTCCTGAGCCGGATATCAAGTGCGGCGGAAGCTGCTTTGGAGTGATGGAGATTAATTTGGAGTAGCTTCATTACCTGAGCCATCCTAAATCTCCACCACGGTCCCGTTAGCTTCATCCTCAAAGTCCATTGAGAAGTTTTTGGCATCATCAAAGCTGTCAGAATCAGATCTAAGTAGATCGTCTTCATCGTCAGCCTTGATGACATCATTCACTCTCTTTGGAGCCGAGGAGGATGGTACGTGAACGACATCGGATCGGTTAGAGTCTGCCTTTTGGGCTTGACTTGAGCCTTCACCGATGCTCCTTGAGGGTTCCACCCCATCGTTCTTATACACCTTCAATGTTACCGCTGTGAAGCCGTAACTGATGACCCCTTTGGCTTTCGGTACTGGTTGTAGGGAGTCCTTATTGACACTGACAAGCGCCTGTAGAAATTCTCCTACCACTTCTCCTAGTTTGGTAATCCTTTTATTGTGAGTTGGAAGTTGGGGATTTGACACATTCATCATTTTGATGATCGTGTCTGCTTCGGCAGGTTCCCTAGGTAGCCATACCCTGGCTCTTGGCCTGCTAGAGATTTCCTCACTGCTTACGGCTTTGAGCTTGGCTCCCGGCCACAGAACTTTCGCCTGCTTGTAGAGATCTACCGATCCCTGATCAGCGCAAGCTGTCAATTTGACGTGGCCGTGATGCCGGCCAGCGTCTATACAGGAGGATGGTGGTCCCGGATTTTCTTGCAGTATCTGGAAGAAAGTTATGTTTAAAGCAACAACCATTTTCTTCCAGTTACTGGGAGAAATACCCCCATCCTCTAACCCCTCATCAATGATTGTCAGAATTAAACTATCCTTTTCAATTACATTGAACGGCTTGGTTACCTGGTTGCTCCCCTAGCAACCTAGTCTTTTTGGAACTACCCTGTGGCTCATCTTGTGACCTCTGTCTCTTGGGCATACGGTTCTTCAATGAACCTGGAGTTTGTCCTTCTTGGGGCTTGACCTGACCTACTACTGTTTTGGCCCAGGCTAAGGAGTTCTTTTGCGCCTCAGATAACTGACTAATATTGAGAGAGCTTAACCTCTCAATTATTTTATAGGCCGACCGTTTATCGAAGAAGGCTTGTTTCGACGGGCGCACTTTGCGTACCGTCTTTGGTTTGCTCGGTTGTTCGGCTGACTCTTTTTTCGAATCTTTTAAATTCTGTTCCATAATTTGAACCGACGAGTACGAAGAGAAGGAAGGTCTACCCTATGCAGAGATTCGTATACATAGGGTAAGGTTAATTAGTTCGGTGGGTCGCCAGGTACTCCGAATAATCCGTTCGCGAATGGACCCCCAGCCTGGCTGATTATCGGCACGGGTCGTATAACATCTTGAATCCGGCCCAGGTTTACCCCAATCCGATGGTTCCGGTAAAAACCGACGTATCAGTAATACGATACATAAAGACAGACCCAGTTTACCTTTCCCTTAGTACCTAACCACCTAGCTATTGATTATTTCCGGTCGGCACCCACGAGGAGGGTTTGGATTGAAGATTTTTGCCGACCAAAAAAATATAACTGGATTCATAGTAGTGAGCAATTTTGCAAACGGATTGTTAGATCCATTAAGAATAATTGTTCGCACAGCAAGGGCAACTTCTTTGAATGAAGCTATATATTTGGCTATTAATAAAGAAAAATTAATTCTATCTACTAGTCATAAAAGTAGCAGTCAAAATAAAATTTATTATAATGGAAACAATAATAATTACAAAATGCCTTATTGTAATTTTTGCAAAACAAATACCCATTATACTAGAGATTGTCGGAAACCAAATAACCGTCAAAATTTCAACTCTAATTTTAATCAAAGAACTAAGCCAAATATTTCGGCAAAATTTAATAATGCGGTTTACAAACCCAAAAAGATATGCTTTACTTTTTCATTTAGTTTCCGCTAATTTTCCAATTGGGCAAGATGGTATAATTGGCGAAGACTTTTTGAATGAAATTAAAGTAATTATCGATTCTGGTAATGATCAAACTATTTTTAATTTTAATGATTTGGAAGTTTCGATAAAATTCCAAACAGAAAATAAAGTTGTGGTAATAGAACCAAGCACGGAAAAATTGATTAAATACGGTCCTGCAACAATTCAGGAAGAATCCATTACAATGGTAAATTCCAAGAATTTAAATGAAAATGGGATATTTATTACCAATAAATTAAAAAATATTTTTGGGTGGAATTAGGCTTGCCAGATAAAAATTTCTAAAAACGTACATACCAAAATTAATCAGCATAAAAAAGAAAACAATTAAAGATATATGTTATGTAGTTTTTTTTATTAGTATAATTATCAGTAAATATGTATATAATAAAATTATTTGATTATTTAAAAAAATAAAATAATTTAAATAATAAATAACAAGGTCTTTAATTCTGCCTTAACAAAAATTATTTATATCACTTCAATAAAATATTAAAATTAATTATTGTAATAGTATAACAATTTAAAAAATAAATAACAAGGACTTTAATTCTGCCTTAAAAAAAAACTTAAATATATTAATAGTATAACAATTTAAAAAATAATTCACAAGGACTTCAATTAATTATAATTTGATTAGTTATATTTTTCATTACCTTTAATTTTTTTTAATATTTCGTCTTTCTGAATTACATATTTGTAAAACTCTTTGCAATTCATTTTAAAATCATGCTTCACGAGGATTTCAGCTTCTATATTTTTTATAAGGAGACGACTTGTATCTGATCTCCAAGCATGAAACGTTAAACTAAACATGCGTTCACACATCGCGTTGAATGAGGTAACGCAAAAATAAATTCTATAATTTTTAGCATATTTGGAGAATTAAATGTTTTAAATATTTTTAATCATTTTTCTTCATATTTTAAGTTCTGTATATCTGATATAATTTGTTTAAATATTATGTACTTATGAACCATCTACGTCAATATTTTTAATAGGAAATACCTTCAGTACATTTAAAAAGGTGAACTTTCAAAAGTATGAACTTCTACCAATTTAAAAACATTTAGAGATTCGTACTTATTATTACTGAAATCAAATCTTTTTTCTATGTATTGAACAATTTGTTCTAAAAATGCAGAAGCTCTTTTGAGAAATAATGTTTTTTCAGTATCATTATTGCATTTTTCTAATACCTGTTGTGCTATAGTACCATAAAACTTTTGCTGTAGCTTCGTTTTTAACGAATTCCTTAAATTCTCAAGCAAGTCAAATAGTTCTATTACTACAGGACCTTCACCTTCTAGCTTTAATATTACATTTTTAATAATTGACCCAATATTTGATAGCAAACCTAAATACGCTTCTGCCAACTCGTTGTTTAAAAAATCAATGACTAAAGCCGGTGGGGAAGATTTGGAATTGAAATATGATTTTATAGGCTCAAAATTTTTGTAAAGGCAATCGATAGCCGGCATAAGAAATAACCATCTTGTCGGAGCATGGCGTAACATTTCTGTGTATTCGATATCACAAAATTCATAAAATTCCATTAGCGTTTGCTTCCTTTTCGTGTGAGAGCTGAACTCATTATATATTTTAATTATAATACATTCTAAGTCAAATTTAAGTAAATTTGAAACATTCTTAATAGCATTTGACAGCATATGGCGCAAACATCCTACTTCTATAATGTCTGGATTTACTTTTCTGAGCTCAGTAAAAACACTTTGATGGAAATCAAATCTTTGACGAAAACAAAGTATGCAATAACGAACTGGTACAATTTGATGAATTGAAACTATGCGAATGTTGAACACTGTGATATACAAAGGTAGCCTCTGCAGCACTAATTTTTTTATCTAATGAAGTTATTGTTGATGAGGTTGAAAAAACGAAGTTAGGCTATTGGTACTGGATGCTGCTTTTAACTTGGTTATATGTTTTATGGTTTTCATATGTTATTTCTCATCTAGAATTCCAGATACCGAATTCCAAAACTAAATTCTGTCTGACAGTGAATACATTTAGCAGCATTGGGTTTTCCTACTACTCTGACCAGCCATTGGTAAGATTTCGGCCATTCATCGCTAAAATGATTTGTACGACGTTGTCTTTTTGTTTTAGTTTTTGCATTAATATTTTGATTTTCATCTTCGGTGTTGTATTCGCTGTTGTCAGTATCAATTTCTTTTTTCATCATTATATCTTAAATAAAATTTAAAGCAGATTACATTTAAATACTTTATTTTTTACAAATATTCCAGAAATAATACTTTAAGAATACAAAAACGCTGCTTCGTTAAAGTTGAACTGGATAAAAATTATAACAAATGAAACAAATTAAATATTTAATCATAATATAAACGAAACTATATTCGTAATGTGTAAATGGTAGATTTTTGTTTTCTTTTTCTCGTATTTATTTATACTATTTGTTTTCAATTACAATAATTTTTAAAAAATGTGTGCGACTTAAAATATAATCAGTAATTAAACATACCTTTATGTGCGTTTTAACATATTTCGTAAATAACGTACATTCTAATTGTGTAAGCCAAAATAACGTACGGTACGTTCAAATAACGTACACCTGGCAAGTCTAGGTGGAATATTGAAATTTTCTAAAATATTGTTATTAACCTTTGTGGACCCACAAAGGTATAGTAAGTTAAGATCAAATTTACTGAATATATAATTTAATTACATATATTAAGGCTGGTTTCATTAGACCGATATATCGACGAAAATGTTAGAGCATAGGCAGAACATACAAAAATGATATGTGTTTAAAGAGATTAAGCTAAAAAAATATCCATGAAACATTTGAAAATATCCAAGAAAGTAACCACAAATATCCACGAAATAGATATGTATACGAAAATTGTATATCTTGCAAAAAAATTTCACTACCATGACATTAAATTTTTCTCCTTATTTCCCACTGGTAATGCACTATATTTTTCTCGTTCTAAAGCTTCAAAATTTCTCATGAAAACCAGTCTTTATGACTATAGATAGATACACATGTAATTCTTTCTAGATAGCAGAATTCTTAAATGTATTTTTTGATATTGAATAAGGTAGCTACATATAGTTAGTTATATTAAAAAACAGAATTTAAAAATTTTCAAAATTAAGAAGGTATTTTTGAAAAGAAAACACATTCGGCACAAAGGGGTTAAACAACTTATCTTATTTTTACAAAAAGAAATTTAATTAAGAAGAAACAAATACATGAACAACAAAAAAGTTATTTTAATGTAAGATATTTATAACAACATCTTTACACTTACAAGCCGGAACATTCAACAAAAACTTTGAAAAAGCTATTTGTGTATAAAATAAATTGAATGTTCCCATCCGGCTTGTAAAATATTTAGGCGTTGTTTATAAAATATTTTAAAATTTTTTATGAATATATTTTTTGTCTATCTATACAGATATTCCTCTCGTAACACTTTTAAATTTTATTTTTAGAATATAAAATATATAATACAGATATTCGTCTTGCAACACTTTTAGAAATTATTAAAAAAATTTGAGAAGTTTGTTTGGTATTGGTATTATAATACGGGCAAGTACTTGTGACCAAACTTTAGCCAAAGTTTTTTCGTTGGTAGAAATAACACCTGATAAACCATTTTGTAATTATAATAATAAAACATTTTTTGCTTATTCGATTTTCCCCATCTAATTAAATATCTTAGAAATACATTAATGGATTCCATTCCGATTTAAAAACCTCAGATGCTATTATAAGCTTTAAAGTTCTCATAGAATTATGGAAAGTTCAAATAAATTGAAAAACTAAGATGTGTTCGAAATTAACTAGAAAACATATTAATCCGAATACTTTTGAAAAAATGAGAGTTAAATTAGCTGCACAAATATTTAGTAGAACAGTGAGTGCCGCTATTAGAACAATTATTGAAATGTCTGGTTTTAAAAGTATTACAAATGAAGTTGCAAAAGTTTTGTACATATTAGTGTTTGATAAACTTTTTGATTGTCTCAACAGTGGATTATTATATTCTGATAATAAATATCGATCTGCTATTAAACTAAATAGCTTGTAGTTTGAATTTTTAAAATATTGTAAGATTGAACTAAAAAGAAAAAATATATTTTTAGAGGGAATAAAAATAACTTTAAATTTATATTAATATATACACATTTTTTCATATTTTATACTTTTACAATAATGATTCTTGTACCTATAATTGGGTTATGAAAACAACTAAAATTGATTGATAAAAAATCGAGGTAGAATCGAGGTTTTTTAAGAAATCGAAAATGTTATATGAAGAAATATATACAAATGTACATACATCAATTGTCATACAAACAAAAAAAAAGAAAAACTAAAATAATAATAAACTAAAATACGATCAAGTTGATTTTACTAAATTAAAAAATTTGTTTAATTTTTTTCTTCCATGTAATAATTTAATTCCATGAATACTCTATGTATATAGTTACTTTTTGATATAACATTATTATATTTATAACTTGCTTACATCAGAAATTATATATATAAATTATATATAAAAAACAAAAAAAATATTTATCATGTATGTACCTATCTAAAATTAAAATAGAATCAAATATCAATCACGAGGATATTTTTTAAAAAGAACTATTGAGGAGATTTGAAAAGAGAAAAAAAGCATAGGAAAAAATTAGAGAACAAACGGGGCACTTAAAATCTGAAAAAATTTCGAGAATTCTTATTGACATTTTTTGTTCTCCTTGCGTTATCTATATACATATAATTTCTGCTTACATTGATAACATTAATTTAGCCAAGACACATACCTTACCGTACTTTGAATTATAACGAAAATTATAAAATAAAATAAACTCATTGTAAAGGTATAACAAAAAGTTCATGAATTGATAAATTAAGAACTTGATTATATTGATTATAAATATTAACAAATTTAACTTTATATATGTATTTCGAAAGTAAGTTCATTGTAGCATTTTATCAGCTGTTCACGTATTATTAAATTAAAACTATTATATATTTCAAAATATTTATATATTTTAAAGTAAATGATTATATATAGGTACCATGTGATTTACCAAAAATAGTAAGTAAATAATAAAAATCAAAAAAGAGTTTGTAGGTTTTTAAATATGAATAAACTATAGAAACAAAATAATAATAAAAAATAGTAAATACGAAAAAACTAAAAAGTGATATTAAAGACATAACTAGTGAAATCGTATAATTTAATTTAAAAAAATTTCAATATCAAAAAGATTAAAGGGTATATTGAATTTGTAAGTGTTATAATATCTAAAAATTTATTTACCATTACGGAGTGAGAATTATTTAAAATTTTAAATTTAAGTCAGGATGGGTACAGATTTATATAGAGAAATAACAAGGAATTAATGAAAGGTAAAACTTTAAATTGCAAAACAAAATTATGTGAAAATTTGGTTAAGATAAAAATTATAATTCGTAAATAAAATATAATCGTATAACAACTAATAATAAAATATGACTTTAATAAATAATTAAATGAAGTGGTAAATAATATGTGTTAATAATATGTGTTAATATCGTTAATAACAACTTTTGTCAAGAAATTAATGTAAATAGTAAAATAAAAAATGATGTTAGTATATCTATTAAAAGAAGTTAACAAAATTAATCTACTTACTAATAATATTATTGATAATAAAATTGAGATCATTGTAACTTTGAATACTAAAAGCCTTCGATGTATCTGATTTTCTGATGTAAATAACCACAAATATTTCCACAAATATTTCCAGGCACTGTTAATTTTAATTTGCCATGCTTCGTGATACAGCTTAGCTTGCAGCTTTGTGAGGTGCTCTCGAAAAAAAATTTCGTGGTTGCCACTTACCTCCAAAACCTAGTTCGGAAGTAAACAAATGTTTGAAGTTCTTTTTTTAAACATCATCTCCGCTTTAGCTGAATCCGTTTTCAAACTTAACAGGTATAACGTTGTATGTTTCTAGAATTTGTATCATTTTTTATTGAAGGTTGCAGTTCGGCTACACTTCCTATATCTTCCACTGTGATTCTGACATGTAGGTGACTACCCATTTTCAATATTGCTTCTGTTGGATTATTTATTTTTGAAGGAAGTTCAGCGATTAGGATGTGGTTTCTGTTTTCAAATCACTTTTTCTCATCCAAAAGGTACTCCATGTGGTAAATTTTGTTCTCCATTAAATTTTACTTATTTTCGAATTCTTTAATTTTATTATTCCAAAATAAATTTTAGCTTAAAATTTCAGTATTTGTTTTTAGAAGATCTGATTACTTTAGCGAATTAACAAATTAATACAATTAATTCAATTATTTCGCAAGATACGGAGGCTTATTGCAATTGAATTAATTAATATCCTACACCTGAATAATACGAATTAAATTAAAAATCCATAAGTTTTTTTGGCAGCTGCTTGAACCTGGCAGCTTGAACTTCCCTTTTCTGTCTTATTCAACTCGAATTTCAAAAACGTAAAAGAGGCATCCTCTTGGAATATGCTTGACCCCTTTGTAAAAAATTTTAAGTTTCTATCTTTATTAATTTCGAAGATTGCTAGTCCTTGGGAGGTGTGTGTCAGGTACCCGAATTGCAACTCCAATTCATCAAATCAATCTCAGGAACATAAAGAAAACATGCCAGAACACCATTGTACTAAATTTAAAGGTTCTACTTTTGTTGGTTTTGGAGATATGCTCGTTGCTCTTGTGATTGTCTGGAAGTTTCCAAAATACGAACCCATGTTTCAAATTCTTTCAAATGTCAGTTTCCAATTTTACAGAAAAGAAAACATAACAGAACACCTTTGTACTAAAAATAAAAGTTCTATCTTTGTTGGTTGTGGAGATATACTAGTTTGCTCTTGGGCTCGTTCGGAAGCTTCCAAGATTTGAACCCATGGACCAAATCCTCACAAATTTCAAAAACATAAATCAAACATGAAGGAACATCATTCTGCCTAATTTACAGGTTATATCTTCGTTGCTTTTGGAGATAATATCATTTGCTCTGAGGCTCGTTCGGAAGCTTCCAAAATCCTGACCCAAGGACCAAATCCTCTCAAATTTCAGAGACCTAAATCAAGAACACCATTCTGCCAAATTTAAAGGTTATATCTTTGTTGTTTTTGGAGATAATCTCATTTGCTCTGGGACTCGTTCGGAAGCTTCCAAAATCCAAACCCATGGACCATATCCTCTTAAATTTCAGAGACATAAATCAAACGGGAAGGAACATCATTGTAAAAAATTTAAAGGTTCTATCTTTGTTGGTTTTGGAGATAATCTCGTTTGCTCTGGGGCTCGTTCGGAAGCTTCCAAAATATGAATCCATGGTTCAAATTCTTTCAAATGTCAGTTTCCAATTTTATAGAAAAGGAAACATAACAGCACACTCTTGTACTAAAAATAAAGGTTCTATCTTTGTTGGTTGTGGAGATATACTCGTTTGCTCTGGGGCTCGTTCGGAAGCTTCCAAGATAGGAACCCATGAACCAAATCCTATCAAATTTCAGAGACTCAAATAAAACATGATAGAACACCACTCTGCCAAATTTAAAGATTATATCTTAGTAAGTTATGGAGATAATCTCATTTGCTCTGGTGCTCGTTCGGAAGCTTCCAAAATCCAAACCCATGGACCAAATCCTCTTAAACTTCAGAGACATAAATCGAAAGGAAAGGAGCATCATTGTACAAAATTTAAAGGTTCTATCTTTGTTGATTTTGGAGATAACCTCGTTTGCTCTGGGGCTCGTTCGGAAGCTTCCAAAATTCGAACCCATTGACCAAATCCTCTCAAATTTCAGAGACCTAAATCACACATGAAAGAACACCATTCTGCCAAATTTATAGGTTATATCTTTGTTGTTTTTGAAGATAATCTCATTTGCTCTGGGGCTCGTTCGGAAGCTTCCAAAATCCAAACCCATGGACCATATCCTCTTAAATTTCAGAGACATAAATCAAACGGGAAGGAACATCATTGTAAAAAATTTGAAGGTTCTATCTTTGTTGGTTTTGGAGATAATCTCGTTTGCTCTGGGGCTCGTTTGGAAGCTTCCAAATCCAAACCCATGGACCAAATCCTCTTAAATTTCAGAGACATAAATTGAACGGGAAGAAACATCATTGTACAAAATTTAAAGGTTCTATCTTTGTTGATTTTGGAGATAATCTCGTTTGCTCTGGGGCTCGTTCGGAAGCTTCCAAAATTCGAACCCATGAAATAAATTCTCTCAAATTTTAGAGACTTAAATAAAACATGAATGAACACCACTCTGTCAAATTTGAAGATTATATCTTTATTGGTTTTGGAGATAATCTCATTTGCTCTAGTGCTCGTTTGGAAGCTTCCAATATACGAATCCATGGTTCAAATTCTTTCAAATGTTAGTTTCCAATTTTATAGAAAAGGAAACATAACAGCACACTCTTGTACTAAAAATAAAGGTTCTATCTTTGTTAGTTGTGGAGATATACTCGTTTGCTCTGGGGCTCGTTCGGAATCTTCCAAGATCCGAACCCATGAAGCAAATCCTCTCAAATTTCAAAGATTGAAATAAAACATGAAAGAACACCACTCTGCCAAATTTAAAGGTTATATCTTAGTTGGTTTTGGAGATAATCTCATTTGCTCTGGTGCTCGTTCGGAAGCTTCCAAAATCCAAACCCATGGACCAAATCCTCTTAAATTTCAGAAACATAAATCAAACGGGGAGGAGCATCATTGTACAAAATTTAAAGGTTCTATCTTTGTTGATTTTGGAGATAATCTCGTTTGCTCTGGGGCTCGTTCGGAAGCTTCCAAAATTCGAACCCATGAAATAAATTCTCTCAAATTTTAGAGACTTAAATAAAACATGAATGAACACCACTCTGTCAAATTTGAAGATTATATCTTTATTGGTTTTGGAGATAATCTCATTTGCTCTAGTGCTCGTTTAGAAGCTTCCAATATACGAATCCATGGTTCAAATTGTTTCAAATGTTAGTTTCCAGTTTTGTAGAAAAGGAAACATAACAGCACACTCTTGTACTAAAACTAAAGGTTCTATCTTTGTTAGTTGTGGAGATTTACTCGTTTGGTCTGGTGCTCGTTCGGAAGCTTCCAAAATCCAAACCCATGGACCAAATTCTCTTAAATTTCAAAGATTGAAATAAAACATGAAAGAACACCACTCTGCCAAATTTAAAGGTTATATCTTAGTTGGTTTTGGAGATAATCTCATTTGCTCTGGTGCTCGTTCGGAAGCTTCCAAAATCCAAACCCATGGACCAAATCCTCTTAAATTTCAGAGACGTAAATCAAACGGGAAGGAGCATCATTGTACAAAATTTACAGGTTCTATCTTTGTTGATTTTGGAGATAATCTCGTTTGCTCTGGGGCTCGTTCGGAAGCTTCCAAAATTCGAACCCATGAAACAAATTCTCTCAAATTTTAGAGACTTAAATAAAACATGAATGAACACCACTCTGTCAAATTTGAAGATTATATCTTTATTGGTTTTGGAGATAATCTCATTTGCTCTATTGCTCGTTTAGAAGCTTCCAATATACGAATCCATGGTTCAAATTGTTTCAAATGTTAGTTTCCAATTTTGTAGAAAAGGAAACATAACAACACACTCTTGTACTAAAACTAAAGGTTCTATCTTTGTTAGTTGTGGAGATTTACTCGTTTGCTCTGGTGCTCGTTCGGAAGCTTAAATAATCGAACGGGCACCAAACCAGCTTAAATAAATCGAACGGGAAGGAATATCATTGTACAGAATTTAAAGGTTCTATCTTTGTTGGTTTTGGAGATAATCTCGTTTGCTCCGGAATCATTCGGAAGCTTCCAGAATCCGAACCCATAGACCGATTTTGTGCAGATTCGAACTTGGCCTTCCTTTCGTAATTAGTAACCTACTTTATCAATTTCATCAAGATAGCTTTATTAGTTTTTAGTTATCGTACGAACGGACGGACGGACGGACATCGTTAAATCGACTCAGGAGGTGATCCTGATTCAGAATATATATACATGTCGATATCTAACTCGCTTCCTTTTGGTGGTTACAAACACCACACCAAAGTTAATATACCCTATACTTTAGGTGTAGGGTATAACAAGTAAATGTAACAGTAAGTAGATGTAACCGACTTATTTATACCCTACACCTAAAAAATTCAAATTAAATTAAAAATCCATAAGTTATTTTAGTTAGGTATTTAATATAAGCTAAAAAAATAAATGCTTTTACAACCTTTGTACAAAATTTCAGGTTTCTATCTTTATTAAATTCGAAGATATGCTTGTTAAGTCTTGGGAAGTGTGTGAAGGCACCCGAACCACCTCCCCAATTCATCCCAAATTTTGAAGACATTATCAGAACAGGATAGAATACTTTTATATCAAATTTCAAGTTTGTATATTTATTAATGTCGAAGATATGCTTGTTCGGTCTTGGGAGTTGTGTGGGAGATACCCGAACAACCATTCCAATTCATCTTCAATTTTAGGCAAATTAGGGATTCACGAAACAACACCCTCTTATCAAATTTGCAGTTTCTATCTTTATTAATTTCGAATATATGCTTGTTCGATTTTGAGAGTTGTGCGGGAGGTACTCGAACAACCACTCCAATTCATCTCAAATTTTAGGGATATCAGGGATTCAAGAAAACATACTTCGTACAAAATTTTAAGTTTTTATCTTTATTAATTTCGAAGATATGCGTATTCGGTTTTGTATGGGAGGTACCCGAACCCATGGACCGATTTTGTCCATTTCGAACTTAACCTTCCTTTTGTAATTAGTAACCTACTATATAAATTTCATCAAGATAGCTTCACTAGTTTTTGAGTTATCGTGCGAACGGACGGACGGACATCGCTAAATCGACTCAGGAGGTGATGCTGATTCAGAATATATGTCCATATCTAACTCGTTTCCTTTTGGTGGTTACAAACACCATACCAAAGTTAATATATCCTATACTTAATGTGTACGGTATAAAAAATAAAAAAGTTCGACTTTAAGCCTGCCCAAAAAAACATCCCCAAAAACTAAGGTGCCACTTTTTGGTACTTTTCCTATTTTTTTTTATTTTTAATCTTAATTACAGAATCGGCGAGTAGCTTTTTAAAATCTAAGTTCATTAAAAAGAAATTTTAAATTAAAACCTTCAATTCATACTTGCACGATATGAATTTAAATAATAAAACTAAAAAAGTATACTTCAACATAAAACAAGAAATTCACTTTATGCATGTGTGGGACTATAATTACAGATCAACACGAAAAGGTCATTGGGAGGAATACGCACGTGATAGAAAGAATAGATTTCAAAAACGTACAGAAAAATTTGATTTCACTATTTCTAGAATCTTAACATCTGATCATCGCAAAATTGTAAAAGCTTTTTTAGTTAAATTTTTAAATATATAAATTGGTTTTATTTTTATAATTTTTATGTTTACTAATAAATACCAAAAGCTACTTCCTTGATTTTTATACCCGTACGATAGGAGCGGGTATAATAAAATTACTCCTTCGTTTGTAACACCTCGAAATAAGCGAGCTAGATATACTTTCAAAGGTATGGATCGGATCAGAAAAAAATTCTAAGTCGATTGAGCCATGTCCGTCCGTCCGTCCGTCAGCACGCTAACTCAAAACCTAAGAAAGCTAGAATCTTGAAATTTACACAAAATATTCTAGGAGCAATTTGTAGGTTCCCTATTTTTTTTGGTTGAGTTCCGACCAAAACTTCGGGTAACTCTCGAACACTTAACTTTTAGATCCCCTCATTTTTTTTTGAAATAGAGCTATGAAATTTTAACTGCTGATAGATGTCACAAAAATATTAATTTTATTTTTAATAACTTTTTTTTGTAGCCCCACCCGTTACGGAGCAACAGCTCCAAAAAGTTGTATAAGGTATATCTTCATTTTGAAAATGGCAAACGATTACTGCTTTTATTAGCTATAAAAGTATATATACAATAAATATATAGTTGTGGCATACGGTGTCTTAATTTACCGTTATGCGAAACTGAATTATTGCAAAATCCTTTAACCTTTCTATCTTCCAAACGGTTTAAGTTGGAAACTTAAAATTTTGACAGAAGTTAGATCTTTGAAAATAAGTATGAGTCATTTCAGAAATATTTTTTGTATCACTTTTCGTTTAGGAGCTGTAAGGGGTTAAAATATGAAAATTTCCTATTTTTAAACACCTGTAACTTGAACACCTGATAATTTTTTTGAAGTAATACACAAAAATTAAAGCTTCAACATTATACTCTTATTTCAGTTAACAACTTTTTTTAATAATATAGGGTTACTTTATAATTGACGAAAGTGTTACTTGATTTTTTCAAATTTTCTTACAAATTTCTTTAACGAATTTTTTGCATTTTGTTTTACTCGAAGATTAATGGATAGTACAAAAAAATGTAAATAAATAAACAACATAACGGTTGCTTGAAGAATTTTTATTTATATGATATTGATATACATACATACTTATATAATATCATGTTTATTTACATATCGTATATGTCACTGATGAATGAATGATAAGAGTATAGATGTATATTATATAGCGCCTTATTTACATACATACATATATTTTATTGTACTTATAAGAAATTATTCTATGAATGGAAATATTTTTAAAGAAATATTGCAATTTATGGCGATATTATTATAACAATATAAATATACTATGTACGCATTAATATAATATAATATTTAAAATTATATTTACTATTTTGTACTTGTAAATTTAATATACATTTACCGCTTAGTATTAAATGGTACTATAGAATATTTGAAAAAGTTTTGAATTGATAATCGTTAAAATTATAATATAAATTTATAATTATAATTATAATATATATATAAAATTCACCCAAATTATTTTAAAATACTAAAATATTAAAAAACTAATATTGTAAGCAGAGTGACAGGCTGTGAACAACGGTTCGTACGAGTATCTAAGAGTTGACAAAGGCAACTGTATTCTTCCTCGTTTTCATTGCTTACAATATATGTACATATAATGTAACAAAAATAGCAACAAACATAAAATCGAAGATTTCTGGTTATTTTCTGGATATTCTTATAGAACAGAAAAAGATATCTTTCATAACAGATGTACTTATAATTTCATAATTTTTCTTTTATTTTTGTTTTGTTTTAACTTTTTTTTACTAAGTATTCATTCATGAGCTTTAAATAGTTTGGAAGAGCCAAATTAGTTTTTACAATTTATTTTACATGAGGTAAAGAGAAATTAAAAGAATGCAAAATATTTTTATAAAATTTATGTATATTTACTTAATGAACATACATAGGTGTTGTGTTTTTCTCATTATTATTTTTAATTTGTTTTTTTAATTCAATTTTTAATCAGGTTTTTTCATTTTCAGATTTACATTTTCTTGTATTCCTTTACAAATAAAAAATCTTTTCTTACTATTTGTATGATATCCTATTACAAAGTATAAATAAATTTATTGAAAAATCTAAATATGATAAACTTGTTCAGTTCATGAACTCTGACTGACAACTTGCACAGTGCCAACAACCTTCACTTCCTACTAGAACTTATAAGTTAAAAATGCATGCCTTTATGCATGCCAAGAATAACCTACATAAAACCCATTGTTCAGTTAATTAACCTTGCCTGACAACGTCCGCAGTACCAACAACCTTCACTTCCTATTAGAATTTTTAAATTAACAAAACATGCTTATACAATTAAAACAAGTTTTTGACCTACTCACTAAGAATGACCTACATTAAACCCGTTAATCAAAATATATAGGTCATAATGCCCAACTCCCATCATACCTACTCTATATAACTAAGAAAAACCGTAAAAACCCACGTAAAAATATATTACAGAAGCTTTAATTTTATGTTTTTCCGAAGAAAAATGTGTACAGGTGTCTAAGTTAATAGCTAATAGCTAATAGCTCATAAACAGGGGCCGGTACAAACCAAATTTCTGAGTAGTTTCTGAGTGGAACTGAGTAGGTCATTAATAAAAATTAAGAAGAGAGTGGGAGATAAGGCAGAGCCTTGTGGAACGCCAGCATTTATTTTATGAGTGTCAGACATAAAACTGTCGACTAGGATACGAATACGACAATTCTAAAGAAAATCCTCAATCCATGCACAGAAGGTGCTTCCCAACCCAATTGCCTGACATTTGCTCAGAAGAGCACAATGTCATACTCGATCAAAGGCCTTTGAGATATCGAGAGCTACAACCTCAGATTCACCAGAACAATGTATGCTGGTGTTGAGCTTCTCGCAAAGACAAGTTAAAAGATCGCCTGTAGATCGATGGCTGCGAAAGCCGTATTGGCGATCGTTTAAAATATGCGAGCTATTCAGGTATCTCAAAAGCCTTGTTTACCAAAATTTCCATAATTTTGGAGAGGACGGAAGTGATGGCGATTGGTCGGTAGTTTGAAGGGTCGCTTTTGTCACCTTTTTTGGGAATTGGAGAAACGTGCGCAACTTTCCATTGACTGGGATATTTACCAGTCGAAAATGAGAGTGCAAAAAGATTGCGCAGAGGTTTCGAAATGGGAGAGGCTATATGTTTGAGAACCATAGCTGGAATTCCATCGTAACCAGTGGACTTTCTAACATTCAGATTCGTTAGCACTTTCACTACAGCACGAGACCTTAAGTATACGCTTTGAAGAATTTTAACCTTAGTAGGATCAACAGAAGGGTACACTGGAGGTAATTGAGTTGTAGGAGGGAGTGTAGAATTTGCTGCAAAATTTTTGCGAACAAATTAGCTTTACCAATACAATCGGAAATGATAGAGTTGCCGGTATCAATCAACGGAGGAAACGATGATCCATAAAAGTTGTTCTTTACACTTTTTGCAAAAGTCCAAAAGGAGCGATTGCAGTGAGGGAGATTAATTATTTTCTGTTTCAACCTTTGGTTATAAAGAAACTTTTGCTGATTGATAATTCTCTTGCATTTATTCCTAGCCGCTTTATAGTCCACAAGTGAGGACTCGGATACAATGGCCTTATACTTTTTAAAATGCTCCTCTTTGATTCAATTGCTTTCCTACAGATGTCATTAAACCATGACTTGGAACTTGATTTAAACGGTTTAAAAGAGCTGGGTATGAAGAGTTTCATACCTAGCATAATTATTTTACTAATGGCATTTGTAGCAAAGTCAACATTTCTGTGACGAAAACACATGGACCAATCAAAATCAGCCAAAAAACTATTCAGACCCTCCCAGTCGGCCCTGTTGTAATGCCAAACTAGTCTTTTAAGAATATGATTTTGGCTGGCCGATGTATTTGTGGAAAAGCTTGTTTTAACAAGGCAATGATCAGAGCCCCCAATTGGAGAGCTAACAGAAATGTTATATTTTTCTGGATTTGTGGTTAGGAACAAATCCAAAAGATGCTCGTTGTGGTTGTCACGGTCTGGAATTCTAGTAGGGCTCTTAACAAGTTGAGAAAGTTGGAATAAGTTTGAAAATAGTTCAACTTGCTTGCCTTCCGGTGAGTTGTGACTAGAGAAATGGAGCCAGTTTTTGTTGTGGACATTAAAATCCCCGGCGACGGCTATCTCACATTATGGATTTTTTTCCAAAATTTTATTGATATCGTCGGATAGTTTTTCAATGACCACAGTTGTTTCTAGCTCGTTGGCTTGGGGAGATCTGTATATAAAACAGAAAAAAAATTGTAGCTTTTTCAACTCGGAGTTTAACCCAAAGATAATGGAAAATTGGTTTGGAGCTTTTGTAATCGAGAAGGGAGTTGAAAGCTACGTCAGAACGTATGTATAAAGCGACATCTCGATGAGAAAAAAAAGCGGAACTAAAGTATAGCCGTTGATACTATAATTAGTATAATCCCCTATAACCTGAGTTTCACTTAGGGCTAATATAGCTGGTCTTTCTGAGTGTAGGTGAGCTTCAACTGATTGGAAATTGCTCGCTAAACCTCTAATATTACAAAAGTTAATATTGTAAAGTTGACGGACATTATTACAATTTGCAACGAAATGGGACTGGGAAAAATTAATTATAGTTAAAATTAAAAAAAATAAAAATAAAACAAAATAAAGTTCAAATTTAAATTAAATTTAAAGAAAATTTACCCGAACAAAAACAAAACAAAAAAAAAAAAAGGAACACCAAACGTTAAACTCGAACAGACGGAAAAAAAAAATAACTGAACCAAATAAGTAGTGAACAAGACAAACGACATTCCAGATACGACAGTTTTTAGTACCTTATCGTACACAAGAAATACTCTACCATATTCACCACTTAAATAGCTTAGACACAAACCTTCTTATATCATATAAATTTTTTTTTCCCACTTATATATGATAAAAATTTAATAAGAAATAATGCAGCACGAATTAAATAAATTAGAAAAGAGCAAACGGTTTGTTTACTGAAGGCTGCCTGGAAATTATGTATGGGAGAAAAGGAAGGTTGGATAGCGTGCCTTTTTATTGACATTTAATTTGAATTTACAATGTTTGGTGAAAATTTAAAATGAAAACCAATTAATTTAATTTATAATAATCAAAACTTAAAACAAAATTAAAGTTAATAAAAATTGAATTTAAAAGTTGACAAAATTTAAGGTAATAAAAAAAACAAAATTAAAGTTAATAAAAATTGAATTTTAAAGTTGAACTAAATCTAAATTTATAACAAAGAAATTAAATAAAAACATAAATAAAAACCAAAATTGTAAACAAAGCTTAAAACTAAAAACAAGTGAAATCAAAAAATAATTAAAATTAAGAAGTTCCAAAATTCAAAGTTGAATTTTTTTTATAAAAAAAATATAAAATTAGCGAAAATTAAAATTAATGAGTTTGAAATAGAATTAGATGATCCAGTATTTGCAACTTATCAACCAGCCGGAAAAAAAAAATATGGTGGATCTTTCAGCGGCTTTTGTGTATTCATCGTCAATATATCACATTCATTCGTATTTAAAATTTATTTATGTTTACAGTTTAAATTATATTAATAAAATAAATTTAATTACTCAGTTTTAATGTTTAAAAATAAATAAAAAAAATTTTTAAAAAAACAGCTTTTTTGAACTAAAAAGTAGAAAATAAATTTTTAATAGCAAATTTTTCTGTAATTCTAAACTATATTGTTACAATCGAGATTTCTTTGAAAAAGTTTATTTCAATATGTCAAATATATATACAAATATAAGTATATAAGTTTTAAAGTCTGTGAAATTAATATAAAAACTGTAGGCAATTTAAAAATATAAGTTTATAGTTATGCGTTTGTTGCCTCCAGCTTTTATTTTAATTTCACAGACTTTAAAACTTATATATACTTATATTTATATATATATTTGACATATTGAAATAAACTTTTTCAAAGAAATCTCGATTGTAACAATATAGTTTAGAAAATTACAGAAAAATTTGCTATTAAAAATTTATTTTCTACTTTTTAGTTCAAAAAAGCTGTTTTTTTAAAAATTTTTTTTATTTATTTTATTTTATTCTTTTTAGTAACGACAAATATAAGTATTAAATTGATATTTTCTTTTTTTTTCCTTGTTTAATTTTGAATTTTTACAGTTGCTCTTACAGTCTATAATTATATTATTACCTGTTATAATATAGAATATATTGAATTTTTTTATTATTAATTTATTGTGGCAAAATTTTTAAAAATTTAAGAAAACGTTGTATAGCTAAATTCAAAATTTAAATAAAAATATTGCAATTTTATAATGTTCTTTATTTCCACTAAAAATGCGACCCTTTAAAAACTTTGATTCATACACTGCCTTGTTTTTTCTTTCTTTTCATAACATAACATTTTAATATTTTTTTTTTATCTGTTATGTACGGAAATATCAAACGTATGTTTCTTTCCTTTAAAATCATAACATTTTAATAGTTCTTTTTTTCTATCTGTTATGTAGGTAAATATCAGATGTGCACTTATACTATTTCTTATGTAAAATAGTATATGTACCATTTTACATAATAAAATATACTATTTCTTATGGCTATTTCTTATGACTTTAAAAATATTTAAAAACAATCAAAGTAACATTTTTTGTTATCTTTTTTTTCTATTCGTTTTTATTTTTCTTCCAGTATTACATTTTTCTTTTTTTTTGTTTTCTGTTATTTAGGTACGCTAAGTATTTCTTTTTTTTTTTTTTTAAATGTTTAATTTATACATGCATTCTATTTAATAAATAGAAATTATTAGCTATAGAACATTCTGAATTTTTTTTTTTGTTCGTTTATGTTACCCGTCCATTCATATGCATACATAAATTTTTTTTTTGTTCGTTTATGTTTACCGTCGATTCATATAAATATAACTGTTGCCTACATATTAAAAAATAATAAATCGATGAATCAACTAAATAATAATAGTTGGGAATTTGGGAATCTGGTGTGACTGCGTTAGCAGGTTTTTAATAGTACAGCACACAAAAATATGCATACCATTTTTGTACATGTTTGTACCTACATATGTATGTAGTAAAGAAATTTGGTTTTAAAAGTATGTAATTGAGAATATATTAAATTGCTTACTTCTAAATGCTAATGTTTTTGAATTAAAAAACACGTATCTATATAAATATTATAAATAAACACATTGCTTTTATAAATAAAAATGTATACTAAAAATCAATTGTTGATGAAAAAAAAAAATCTTAAATTTAACACTTGCTTACTAAATTTTAAGTAAATGCATATTAAATTTTACACTGTGTTCTCAAGTGCGGCACATTAATTTGTTTACACATTCATATCTCTCAAATTCATCGCTTTCAAACCAAAAATATTTTCGAAGCACATATTATTACATATTTTGAAGTATGTACCTATGGATATGTACGCATACAATGCAATGGGCTACATAAAAAACAATAGTCTTTTATAGAAAAAAAAAACATTTATGGATTACGTATACGTATTGGTATTGGTATTGGTGAGTTTAGTAAATTTAGATAAAATGTGTTATTTTGGTTCTGTAATAATTCTGTTAAAAATTCTGTTATATCTTTGTATGAAAATTTAATTTTGAAATTAAGCTAATTTCTCTAATGTTTTTCGATATTATTATTTTAAAATCATGTATTGTCATCAGGATCTGATCTAATGAAGAAAATTTTGAAGTCTAGCTCAACGGGAAGTGTGTTTAAAATGGCTTCTAAGATTCCATCCTTTACCCAACCAAGTTAATAAAAAGCTGTTAATAAAATAAAATTGATAAAATTGAATTATTTGTATTATATTATAATAATATTTTTTATTTATGTATATTATAATAAATTAATTGTTAATAATTTGATATTATTAAGTTATTATTTTATAAATTCATGAATTATTATTGATATTGTTATTATTATAAATTAGAAATTATTTATTAATTTACAATTTATTAAAATTAATAATCGTTAGTTATTTTTATTTTTGTTTTATTGGTTTAACAGATTATGCCGTCAGATGGCTTAAGTATAATTTGGTTCTTGAATTAGTTGATTTATTGATTGGATAATACACTTGAGTAATATATGAGAATAGTTGTCAAAATAAACAATTGGTTTTTTTTAGTTTACCGCGTGAATTCGATTTAAACAGCACCGGTTTTACTTTAATTATTAAATTATAATTTAGATAATTAATGTTTTGGTTTTCAGATTAAATTTAAATTAAAAGTGAAAAAAATATTTACAATAAATTTTAGTTTTCAGTTCATTGAGTACTTATTTGGTTATATTTAAATTTATATTTAGTTTTTATATTTTATATTGATTGAGTTGTAATTAAGATTAAGTTTAATGTTCAACAAATATTCATATTTTTTATATTATGTTTAGCAATTAAATCAATTACAAAAATAAAAAAATTTTATATTTTAACCAGATTATTTTATTTGTTGTTTATTTTTTTTTTTTTTATCATGTAAATTATTGGAAAACTAGAATTTTTAAATCATGCAAAAGTAAGTCCGATATTTACAAAAACGCTGTTGATATATAATTGTATGCATTTGTAATGACTTCAGATAAATACAACCTTTATGAGTACATAAATTTTTAAGATTATATTATTTAGGTATAAAATTTATTTGAGCTGATATTATATTATTAGCACTGGTGCACCAAAATATTATTATATTAATTTATCCGCTACATTTGCTTATTGAATAAATTTTTTATTTATTTTTAAAATATTTATTTTTTTTTATTTTTAAACTAATTTTATTCATTCACAGAATTTTTTAATTATGTATATCTACAATATTTTTAATTATAAATAAATACAACTTATTTCCATTGATTTTCCTTTTATTTCTTCACTTAATAATTAAAGTTTTAAAAAATTAGGACCAAGATAAAAATACGTCTGAGTTCAACGAGTGGTGGCGATTTAAAAAAAAAATTTTTATACGCCGCGCGCCCATCATGTGATGAGCCTTTTCACTAGTTACTATATAAATATATAATAAATTTATAAATATATATATATATTTGTACCTAAAACGGTAAGTTTTTATTAAGAATAATAACATCAAATGATTTTATGATGTTATCTTCAATTTTTAAAAAATTAAGACAAATTTTAATGGAATTTAAATCAATGCTTAAACAAATGGGTATAGGCTCAGTGAACTTGCGCCACACGAATTATGGAGCAAACTTTTACCGATACTACTCGTAAATACGGTCAGCCGATACTACTCGTAAATGCGGTCACGAGTGGGTCCAACACAGCCAGAATATGGCAAATAAAATATGTGCACCTGTTGAGCATAAAATTTCAATTTGTGTATAAAAAGACAAAAATATAATGTAAAATCCCTCCAAATTTAAAATCACACACTTATTTATATAATAAAATTTAGAATTTTTATTTATTTTTTATTTTTAATTTCTCTAAAAGAGCCTTGGGGTTCGCACAGAGATTCTATAGGCTTTCTTATAATATAATTAATTTATTTAAGTGCAATTTTCAATGATTTAAGTAATTTAAGTGGTATAACAGTAAATATATATCTATATGTGTAATACTAGTATTTACTTTACTTTGAATGAGAATTTTACGCTTATACATAATTTTGTTATCCAGAATGTATAATTTTAATATTTACTTATGTACGAATTTTTACAATATTTTTTAAATGAATGATAACTTAAGGTCTTAATGTTGTTTGGTACACTGTATTGTATGTATATTCTGTATTGACTGTACTGTATATTCTTTTACACTACTATTAAATATTGACGCCAGGCCCTGAAAGTTGTGGCTGGTAACTGCCCTAATGTGGTGAGCACAACGGGCGTTGTATTTAGATTTTTGTGTCCGCTAAGGTTGGACAGGCGCCATTGAAGGTGTTATAACGCACACATTTTTGTCTTCAGGCCCTGCAAGATGTAGCTGGCAACTGTCCTAATGTGGTGAGCACAGCTGGTGTTATGTTTAGATTTTTGTGTCCGCTGAGGTTGAACAGGCGCCATTGATTGATTGAAATTGAAATATATCGAGTAATAATAGGAGGGGTTTTAGAGTTGGATTCCAAATCAGGGTTTTACGCTTTTTCCAGAATATTAATATGTATACGTGAGATTCTGAATTAGGAATATATAAATTATGAATTGTATAAAATATTAATAAATACAAAAAATATAAATGTGAATATTTCAATTAATTGAGATGACATATGTGTCATGTACGCCATAACCCAACAAACTTATGAACGTCAAAATATATTTCCTCCAGTTAATTTGTATTTTGTTTTATTTTTTTATATGGTTACTAATTTTCAATTTTTAGTATCCAAAAGGCCAATTGAGTACCTTTTCTTTAATCAAAGCTTCTGTAAAGTCCTACATATACTTATAATATCCTTACCACTAATTTTAATGCTACAGTAGGAACGGCTTGTATATTGTGTACAAATTATAATTTGAAAATAAATGATTTTGCAACAAATATTTATATTTGCGACGATTAATATTTAGAAAATTTAAATTTCCATAAAAAAAAATTCATAACAATTTCAGCTCCGGAAATACAACTTCATTCAACAATTAGCATCCTATCGGACATGTTTTCATTAGGCATGGTAATATGCGCTATATTCAATAAAGGGCGACCAATAATACAAACAAATAACTCTACATCACATTATATTAAACAGCTAGAAATGGTAAGCCTAAAATCTTTTCTCATTATACTTTATTTACTTAAGTTTTTTTTATAGTTGGATACAACAGTACAAAACATTTTACCTAAAATTCCAATACCATTGCAAGAGGCAACAACTCGTTTAGTTAGTAAAAATCCTACACAGCGTCCAACTGCACAGTTATTGCAATTAATTAAATATTTTAAGTAAATACATTCAAATAATTTTAGTTAAATATTAATTTTGTAAAATTTTAAGCGATTCTGCGGTTCATGCTTTGCAATTTTTGGATGTAATCAATATGAAAGATCCAACCCAGAAATCTCATTTTTATAGAACAACATTGAGGGATGTTCTTCACTTAATACCAAGGGTAATAATGCTTTTAAATTAATTTTATAAATGTTAAAAAAACTAAAGTAATTATTTTAAAATTGAAAAACTTCAATACATAAATCTCTCTCTCTTGAATATTAAGAGATGTGTGAGAAATTTTTTATAACTGAAAGTTTAAAATTATTTTAAAAGTCAATTGCCAGTATTGTAAATTCAAACTAATTTAAGGGAAATTCTTCTTAATTATATTTTATAATGAAGAATGTGATTATAGAATAGAAAGAATTGATCTCAAAATAAAATACTGTGCCATAATCATTTTTTTTTTTATCAGACATTTACTTAAACCAAGCATCAGTTATGTTGTTCATTTAGTGAACTATCACAATTAACTGAAAAAGTCATCATTTACAAGGGCTATTATGTTAGTAAATGATGATAGATGTTAGAAAAACTTAATACTTAATTGGTTCTTACCAATGTTAGTAACTACTTATTAATGTTAGTAATGTTATTAATGTTAATAAAAAACAAAAAAACTAGCATTGCAATAAAATAATCTAACATGCAAGTTAAATTGCGATAATAGATTAATCATGCAGACTACGAGAATTTACTATGCTTGCGTAAAGTTTGCTCTCAGTGTTAATTTGTTAAAGTTAATATTGAAGAACGTAGACCTTGAGTTAGTCTCTTTCACCATACGCAAAATAGGCTCAAATTTGCCGTAGTGTGTAGAGTAGTGTGACACATTAAAAAGCTCAACCGATCTCAAATTATTCAGATTTTCTCCTTACTTCTCATTGGTTCGCGAATAGGAGGGGCGTTGATATCACCGCGAACAATCTGCTGTACGAATATGATATCCGCCATTAGACAACGTGATCGGAGGGAGTTCAAATTAATTAAAAAAAGTCTAGCTTCATATGGAGGAAGAAGTATAGGAATAGCCCAAGTAAGGTTGCGTAAAGAAAACTTTCTTGACTAACGTATAATAAATCCAAGAATTGAGTTAGCTTTATTTATTATGGAGTTGCACGACTCTTGAAATTTAATCTACTATCAAGAATCAATCCCAAATCAGAAGTGCGATCTGTTATTTTAATAGGTTGATCGATGAGGACGCAATCATAATTGATTGATGAGTTAGCTGGTAAGCTTGAAAAGCTATTAGGCACTTACTAACATTTAGTTCGAGATTGTTTGTTCCTGCACCATGAACGAAATTGATTAAAATCATATTGCAACATATCACAATCATGAGTAGAAGTTATAGTTTTGCAGATTTTGGTATCATCAACAAAACGAAGAAGACGTGAGTGGAATAAACATAGCGGACTGTCATAGATCGGCACTTGTTTTTTAGTTTCCATTGTATTTAAAATATCAGAGACAAATTCAGTCATATTAGTAACTGTAGATCTACCCTTTTAGAACCATGTTGTTCTGGTGAATTAATGGTTGACAATAATCAACAGGAGCACATTATTTTATCTAATAATTTGAGAATAATTGACAGTTTTGCAGTGGGTCTATAATTGCCTACATCGCAACAAGTTCCTTCCTTATATATTAATAAATGAAAGTTTCCAGGGTTGAGAGAAGCAGCCACATTGCAATACGGGCCTACCAAATTTAGGGCACAGAGTTTTAATATTATTGGTGGAACTCCGTCGATGTCATCTATTCGTCATCTCAGTTAAGTCATCTTTTAGAGCTAGGATATGAGCTAGGAGATAATTATATTTAAAATTACATAAACACTTTTTCAAAAATTTATAAAAATTATCAATAAGTTAATATATAATAAATATAAATAAAATATAAATAAAAGATATATAATAAATTAAAAAAAAAAAATTTTTAAAAACAATTACATATTAAAACAAGTTTAATAAAATTCAAATTTAGAAAAATTTAGAAATTTCAATTAAAGAATTTTTTATATAACATCATTTTATCACACGAACAATTTCAAATTAAAAATTAAAAAAAAAAATTACAAAATATATAAAATATATTGATTGTTAGTATATATATTTGTATGTACATACATGTATTCCAAACTTAACAAACTAAAAAATAACAGAATTTAATAGACTCAAAAACTAAGTTAAATTTTTTAATAAATTTAAAAGTAAAACATTAAAAAAATATCTACATACGTATTTACACAAATTATAATATTTATCAACATTACAGTTTTTTAATAATATTTTATTATATTTTTATATGATTCAATTAAAGATTTATAAGTGGTATTTAATTTTTGTTTAAACAAATTTAAAGCAGATTTACTTATATTTTCGAAAATTATTTTCTTTAGTTTCTTCGGTCAAATTGATTTCGATACGTGATAATGCGTCCGCATTTCCGTTCTTAATTCCTTTTTTATATTTTATCTCATAGTCAAACTGTGATAGTTTAAGACGCCATCTCACTAGTTTTGCATTTGGCTCTTTTATTGAGAATAACCATTGTAACGGCCTGTGTTCGAATTCTATAAGGAATTTACGACTGAATATGTATGGGCGAAAGTATTTGGTAGCCCATACCACACCTAACAGTTCTTTTTCAATGGTACTATAAAGTAATTCGTGGTCATTCAGCGTACTACTCGCGTAACATATAGGATGCCCTTCTTGAGAAAGTATGCCACCTAAAGCATACTGATTCGCATCCGTTGTGACCGTGATCATTTTGCTATAATTTGGTTATTGTAGAATTGGTTCATTTGTAAGGATTTCTTTCAACAATTCAAAACTAGATTTATATTCTGTATCATTGATATTTATTTTTGATTTCTTTTTGTGATATTTTGTAATGAGTTTAGCTATTTTCGAATAGTCTTTTATAAACTTCCTAAGGTAGCCTGTTAAACCAAGAAATTATTTTATCTGTTTGGTAGTTTTCTGAATTTTCTGATTCAAACCCACACTCCCTCGGTGTTTACAGCGAATTTTATACGCTCTTACCCACTAGGCCACCGAGGCCCCTATATTAAAATTTTCGGAGTTTACTATTTGGGTTTTATGGGTTTTATATTGATAAAATTGTCATTATTATTATCGACATTAAAATAAGCTTCTACTTTATAGTTTTCAACATTATAAATGCCCTCACACAGGGACACGGTGCCATCTGTGGAATTCTGCTCCTTTAGATAAGCTAAACCTTCTCTTTATAGGACTGGTCTAGGTAATTTGTAATTTCCCTTCGTTTCTATTTTATAGCTAAAATTTTCTTGTTCATCAGAAAAAAGTAGTTTTATTTTGTTATCATTTATTATTAGAGTTTCTTTTCCGTAATCTATTTTTGCCTTAAGTAGTATTAAAGTATTGCTCCCTATTATACCATCGTATATTTCATTTCATCATTCGTTCCCTATTATACTATCGTATATTTCATCGTATATTTCCCCGAAATTATTGATTAGTATTTCCTTAATTTCTAAACAACCTAAAACGTAGTTATTTATTTCAACTACTCCCCTTGCCCTTACTTTTTATTTGGATTATTGTATCGTAGAAGATACTCTGGCTTAAATGATCGTATTTTACCAATAACGGATGTATTTTGTCTATAAGATTTATGAAGTTTTGTAGTTCCCTGAAATCTCCATAAAAGTCGGGTAATTTTCCTATATACTTTAGGGGATCAATACTGAGAGTAAGAAATTGAGAGTCATTTTATCCTGGATTTGGATTCATTATTGAATTTTGGCTATTGTTATTATTGATTTGATTCCTATCAGCAAGGTGCCTAGTTCTTAATGAGATATTATTCCATAAACTTGTTAATTCGTCTACAAATTTTATTATGAATTTCTAATTACTTTTTAAGTTAGTATTCAAACAAGAAACATATTATAGATATATTTATTACGATAAAATTTTCTCAAATTATTTTTCAAAAATCCAAGTAGAACTAAAGATTTACCAATATTGAAGTTATTATATCAAGAAAATTTCTCTAATTTTTTATTTTTTATTGAATAAGTAATTTATTTAATAATGTAATATAATAAATATAATATGTAATGTAATATAATATAATAAAAAAATTTTATACCATATAATTTGTTAAAATATAAATATTTCTTAAAGATAGTTTACAAATGATATCATTTTTTTTATATATTTTTTTTCTTATTTTTTCTTATTATTTTTTCTTATTGCAATATAATAATGTAAAAAATCTCTTTATTTAATTTTTTTTTTATTTGCAAACTAATTATTGCAAACTTACTAAATTAAGATTTGAACAGAAATAAAAAAAATTAAAACAAGCTCACGTTGTAATTTAAAGGTGTAAATGCTGAGTGTGAATTCTCTGGATCAAGATGAAACTTTGAAATGTTGATGCTCTGGTTTGCTGTTGCCCTTTGTACTTTTTTTGACTGATAGTCACAAATTTCGTTTTTGTTAGTTTAGCTTTAAGTTAATTATAATAGTTTTATTTAATAGATGTTATTTGTTAGAGCTCGTATTTATTTAAAAAAGTTTTTTGTTTTGTATATTTTTGAGTTCCCCTATTTTTTTTTATTTACTGTATTATATTTTTTTTATAAAATTTTTATTACAATTTTATTACATTTTTATTGTTCTTAGATAATTTAATCATTGTTATTTTTTAAAGAAGATTTAATATAAATGTTTTTTTTTGTTTTTTAATTTTAACACTTCTTCTGGTAATTTATTATCACTTGTGTATAATGTAAAAACTTAAGTGAAAGTTTATAAAAAAAATTTCTGTTAATTTTCTTAAATTATGGGAAGAATTATATTTTAAGAATTAATTTTTATAGTTATTATATTTCACTTGACCCATCCTACCGATTGCGCCAGTTTTATTTCCAAAAAAAAACACTTTCTTTTTTTGTTTCTTTATATATATATATTTTATTACACTATGTATAACTGTATTACAATTTTTAATAATTATTTATTTTATTAATTTCGTCAGACTAACTGGTAATATAGAACTCTAATGCCGCGTGTTTTCTTATTTTCGTCTATATATATTTTTTTATTTAACGGCACGCTTTAAGGTACATATGTATTATATTTTTATTGTTGGCAAAATACGGGTATCGAAATCGGAAATGATTTTGGAATTAATATAAAAAAAAATTGAATTTGTTTCACTTTCCTTTTTTTTAATATTAAAGTATATACCTCAAAGTAAGTGCAATGTGCTGACCACAAGTTTTATTACTTTTCTTTTTCTTCATATATGTATAGTGTAGGTCAGAACATTGCATCAAATAAAAAATGATCGTGTGGCGTGAAATAAGAATAAGCAGAACATAATATTATTTATACTTTTCAAGTACACGAACTTGAAAGGGTTTTTTTTTTATTTGTTTTTTAATTTTGTTCGTAATATGAGAACGGTAAAAAGTACGAACAGTATTTTTATATTTGAAGTATTCATAGAAGTATTATATTATACTTCTCGTTTTAGGTTTTTGAAGGTTGTTTGTGTTGTCACTTATAACATCTTCCCTCACTTATAGCATCAACATAAACTCAAGGGAACCATTTATTTTCGTTTTTTCGCTTTTAATTCTGAATTAAAATGTAACTTTTGTACAAAATTTCGATGTAAAATTTATATGTATTTTTTTTTTTATTTTTTTAATTTGCTAGGTTTAGGATTAAATGCATTCCGATTACATTTTTGCAGTTTATTTTGCAGTGTATTATGACTAATTTTTCTATTTCTATTTTAAGAAAAACTTAATATAATTTATTACAGCGGTGCTTTACAAATTTCATTCAGCGCATACAGTGGTGCTTTACAAATTTCAATTTTTAATTTAAGACAGGATAATGATATGAATGCATAACACTCAGGGGAAATATAATTGATTAAAGTGCATTACATTGTTGCAAAGTATTTTTCAACCAATTTCTCTATTTCTGTTTTAAGAAAAAGTAACATTACATCAGTAATTTATTAAAGTGCATTTCGGTTAAATTGTTGCAAAGTATATTTCGATTAATTTTTTTTTAAATTTTAAATCAGGTTTGGAATGTTTAAAAAGGTTAAAGAATATATTATATATATATATATATTATATATATATATTATATATTAATACAACAGTGCTTGATTTAATTTTAAACTGAAACAATGTCCAAAAAACTTATCCTCCAAAAATTTTTGAATTCTTCCAAGAATTTAACGCGTTACGCGTTACACAATTGGAAGCGAGTGCTTCAAAGCAATTCCGAAGGTAAATTATAAATATTTTAATTATATATTTTTTTTTTATTATTAGTAATATTTTCCTTTTCTATTTATAGGATTAAGAACAAACATCTTCTATATAATAGCTACATGAGTTAAATTACCAGCTGGATTAGGTAGATCAAAAATAAAATTTATCAACTACGATGATAAATGCCTATGAAAAACAACCTAGGTCATCCACGGGAGTTATTTGTTGCTAAAGCCAAAGTGGAAAAGTTTGTCAAATATAGAATAATATTATGTGATACTTTTACAATTTCAAGCTTTTTTACACAAACATAAAATTGTTGTGTTCAAATATGGAGAAAGAAGGAGAAGAGAAGTAATTTTTAAAGGAAATAATTATGGGAAAAGCATCAACTTGCTTTATTGCGATCACCATTACAATGTAATAACTTTTACAGCTTCTTTTTCTGCTAGCTATTATTGTGAAGATTGTCATATTCCGTACTACAAAAATAATAAACATAGATGTTCAAAGAACTGTCCATGCTGTCAAAAGTCACCCCAGTGTCCTAAAAGTACAAAAGATATTTTATGTAAATAATGTAATCGCACATTTCGAGGTCAAACGTGTTTAGACAATCACAAGACATCAATATAAACAAAATTAAGTATCTTTGAGAAAATTCTAAAATGTGAATGCTGTTTCAAAGTACATAAATCGAACAGGAGTCATACATGCGGAGAATTTTATTGTAACATTTGTAGTGAACATGTCATGCAAAATCATCAATGTTTTATACAAAAAGCAAAAAACCTATCAGAAAATTCTAAAAAGGACTTTATTTACGTATTTCACGATTTAAAAACTAGGCAAGAAGATAATACATTATCAAAAACAAAGCAACACATTCCAAATTTATGTATTCTACAACAAAAATGTGATAATTGTATTGATAAAGAATCTTTATGTTATTGTCAAAAATGTAGATTTAGAGAAACAAGTTTTGAGAAAGAAAATATAATATCTAAATTCTTGGAAAATATAATAAAATAAAGAACCCAATATAAAAAGGTTATTGTGATTACTCACATTGGACAAGCGTTTGACCATCAGCTTGTTTTAAATTATATTCTTCATAAAACTGTTTTTCGACCAAAATTAATTATGGGAGGAACAAATCATTCTTATGTTACTGGATTATATAAAATTCATAGATTCATAGATTCCTGAAGATGAAAGGAGTGAATTTTTGCAGTGGTATGAACAAAACAAAATCTTCAAATTCAACATGCAGAAATAATTGATAGAATATTGCAATAACAATGTAAAAATTTTGACAGAAGCCTATCTTACTTTTAGACAAATGTTCCTACAAGAGTGCAATGGTGAACCATTTTTAGAAGCTACAACAATAGCTTCAGCATGCAACTTATCATATAGAAGAAATTTTCTTAATTCAAACACAATAGGCATTATTCCGAAAAGTGGATATAGATTAACTGCCATTAGGACGGACACCCTAAATGTCTAACTACTAAAAGAGATACACCTTTGCATAAAGATTCTAGTGATACATTAAATCAGAGGTATGAAAAACAGTATCAAAATCTTAACACTTAAAATTTCTTGGATACAGTGTTGTTGAAATGTAGGAATGCGAATTCCGCGAGGAACAGAGAAAAAATATAAACATGAAATATTTGCAAAATCACTATTGAAGCTCCATTAAAACCTCGAGATGCATTTTACGGCGGTAGGGCTGACAATGTTTACACGTACTATAAATGTAAACCTGGAGAAAAAATTAAATATATAGATATCTCTCTATCCATATATCTGCAAACGAGGAAAATTTCCTATTAAGCATCCAACAGTTTATATAGAAGAAAATGCTTCTAAATTAAATGTATCAGCCATTGGTGGAATAATTAAGTGTAAAATTTTACCTATACCACATCTCTTACTAAACAAATCCCTCAGTAGAAGTGTGTTCAATATTGCCAATAAATTAAGAAAACATAATAGTTAGCTGGCAATATAAAGATGAAGCAGCAACATCTTTACTAACTACAATATATGTATTACAGCATACACAATGACACAAGCATGACTTAAACTGTATAGTTTTTTAGAGTATATACTGTATTATATTTTTTTTATAAAATTTTTATTACAATTTTATTACATTTTTATTGTTCTTAGATAATTTAATCATTGTTATTTTTTAAAGAAGATTTAATATAAATATTGTTTTTTGTTTTTTAATTTTAACACTTCTTCTGGTAATTTATTATCACTTGTGTATAATGTAAAAACTTAAGTGAAAGTTTATAAAAAAAATTTCTGTTAATTTTCTTAAATTATGGGAAGAATTATATTTTAAGAATTAATTTTTATAGTTATTATATTTCATATGATAGAGCTTAATGATTGTATTATGGCACAGATCCTGTTATATACATAAGCATTATTTACATTATATACAAAGCAGGAGAAAAAGATAAGAGATATATCCATAAGTAGGAGAATACATTGGTGATATGACTGATGAATTAAAATGTTATGGTTCTGACAGTTATATTACAGAATTTGTTAGTGAGGGACCAAAAATTTATGCATATAAAGTAAATTGTACAAAAGATAGTTCTGAAAAAGTAGTATACAAAGACAAAGGTATTTTTTTAAATTATACTGCTGCAAAACAAGTCAATTTTGAGAGTCTTAAAGATGCTGTGCTGAATTCTCAAGACCCGAACGATATATTTGTAATTTCGGATAATATTAAAAGGACTAAAAATCATTAGGTGGTTACAACACCAGAAACTAAGGGATACCAAGATCAAGAAAAGCGTCGAATATTAGAAGATTACAGTTTTTCACCATATGGGTATAAGAGACAAAAGATACAATAAAATATGAGTTTGCATTTGTGCTATAAAGTTATTTAAAGAATAAAACATACTTTACTTAAACAATATAATTTTTATTTATCCATGTATTATGATTGTTATCAAATCCAAGCCATACATATACTTTATTTGCTTGCTTTTTAATAATCTTCTCAACGAGGTAAGTATCTGGGTATTTTCCAGGTGTAAGTTCAGCTTGATAAAAACTCCTGAAATTGGTGTGCAAGTCTAGTCTGATAATTAATATGTAACAGGATAAGTATTATTGATTTTTTCAATTCTAAATATTTCAGATAACCAATTCGGTTAATAACCTTTTTCGGAAAGACCTTTATATTTGCTTATTCTTACAAATTTTCCAACAATATATTTATTTTTTTTGAATTATTTTAGGTTCAGTATTCACATTCGGTAAGTATATTTTTTTCGTTTTTCTTTGTGATTTTTTCAAGAGGAAGTTTTCTTGTACTATGTTTTGTTAAATTATATTCTTTTATTAGTGTTTGCATAATAGGTAATAATTTATAATTCCCGTTTAAACTAAATTTTTCCACATGGTACATTTTCAATGCACTGTTGAATCGTTCAACAATTGATGCTTTTAACTCACTAAATGTATGAAAAGGATTGATTAATTTTTATATAACTTTAGCTCTACTAATAATTGATAACATTTAAAACATCTTCAGCATTTTTTGTTTTACATGTTCATGGTATTCATCATCATCAATCAAATTGACTCAGGAATAAACTTTGGTTGTTTCTTTAATGTAGTTCGATAAAAACATTTTTTTGATTTTTTATTTGTTATAATAGCATGAAATTTTTCTACTACTTGAGAGAGCTCTTTATTTAATTTATCGTTGTACACAGTTCCGAAAGGGTAATTTTCAGAATTATCATTTGCCAGATCCCTAGTTGGAAATTTATATTTGAGCTGTTTTACAATCTTTTTACAAGTTTCTTTAATACCAACTATAGAAACATCTTTCGCAAACAAGTTATTATTATCATCACAACAAAATGTTACATCCAGAAGTGCACAAGACAGTGACATTTTGTCAAATATTCATATTTCCTTTTCTGTATGCTGTTTATAGGTTTGTGAATATATTTCGATTTTTACGAATTTGTAAACTTGCATTAAATTTTCCATAAACAATAGCAGTTAGTGTTGATGTAAGGGCCTTTGATAGCCTTTCCTCTATTCTAATTGTACCCTAGTTTAGTAAACCTTGACACACTTAATTTCCAGATGCATCTGGAGTTAAATAAAAGCTAGTATAAAAAATCTATTGCTAAATATAGACTTTGTTATCTGATGATCTTATCATTATGGTAAATTCCAGTACCTGAAAAAAGAGTACTATACGCTCTAATATGGCAATTATTTTCTTCGGAAAAACTAGTTTCAATTGCTGAGTTGGCTAGAACTCCATTTACGTTCAATATAAATTGTGAAATATCAAAGTGTTTAAAATTGTATGGATTTTTTAATCTTTTTCCATGCATTTATGTCATACAAAATATGTTTGTGTTTGGTAACTGTTCAATAAAAACATTATCAAGTGATATTGATGAACTATTCAGGAGAATTGTAAAACATTTTACCGCTACACGTTTGTAATTGTACTTGGTTTCCAATACAACATCATGTGTCAAACTTCTTCATAACGCAATATACCTGACTCAACGGATTGCGTTTTAAATATACCCAAATCAGATTTCATACTCTCAATCATAATTATTCTTAATATCTATCTGTTTACTTATCTTAATATCTTTTTGCATCCTTTTGCAACTAACTTCGTGTCGTTTTGACGTATATTTATTTAAATTATTAATGAGATGTCTTTTTATATGTTTTCTTTTTTTCTTTTACCTTGTCCATTAATTTCATTGAGTTTTCGAACTGCACCTTGCCTTATATTTTTCATTATCTCTTTACTTCGAACTTGTACAACTTCTTTCACATTTGCACTTGTTCCAATATCAGACAAAGCATTAATATCTGAGTTAATAACCTCTCTTTCTAATATATTAGCTCCAGACGTTAATACTGGTTTTAAATATTTAAAAAGTCAACCGAAAAAACTCCCTATTCCTCAATAGAATGGAAATTTTTGTAAGATTTGGTTAAAACATTCCTTAATAAAAAAGTCTATTGTAAAATAACCTTCTACGCGTAAATTTATTTCCACTTTTGGATTATTAACACTCATTTTAATTAAATCTTCAAGATACGATGCTGATTTATAGATTGCAATAGGAATGAAAATTTCTGACCGCAAAACAACAACTTCAGAAACAACAATAGAAATAAATACCACCAAAATAGAAACTACAAGAACAATAAAAACAACAATTTTATTATTTTTGTTCTATGGGTAAGTATGGTGAGAATCATCTAAAGATACTGTACGCAGCACAGTTCTGTGAGACCTGCCCCGTCTAAGATATTAAAACTAGTCTGAAAAACTAACCATTAATTTTGCGTTCACTCTTACAGATGTACTGGAATTTCATATCTCCGTGAAGGTGGTCTGAGGTTATCGCTAAAGCTAATCGCATAGTTCTAATAAGGCTTCTAATGGTATTTTTACAATGTAAGAGTTTTGAAGCTTGTTCATTTATGTGCTCCTTCTAAGCGGGTCTTATGTTTTAGTGTATGTTTGTCTATTTCTTCACTTATGCTGGGTATATTTAGATCCCTATGTAAATACAAATTTCGTACGTACCAAGGAGCACTAACCATGTTACGTAAAATTTTATTTTGGAAAATTTAAATGCTCTGAATATTTGTTTGTTTGGCGCAACCCCAGAGCTATATGCCGTACAACCTATGAAGTCTTTAATTTTCTCCTTGTTATAAAAACGATTTTATTTACACTTCTTGTTTCGATTTTGTGTTTACACTTCTAAGTTCATGTTGACTGACTTTATTTAGGAACTTTATATCATCTTACAATTTACAGTAATAGTTGTAAAATACTTCTTAAACTACATATATCTGTTTTACTTATGCTTATGCTTATAAGTTTACTTAATGAGATAATAATAATTATAGAATTGCTGAACTGGTTAAGCTTATACATTTACATATCCATATTATTTCTATTTTAATTGTGTGTTATTTAGAGTTGCCACAATGCTCTCCCTCTAGTATGTAACACATTTCACTTGAACCTTCTTGGAAACCTAACTTTCTTACCTGAGCGGGTACGCGTTTCTTTTATGTGAGATGATGGCGATGCTGTTGGAACTAACAGTGAGGATGATGACGACAGGCATGAATGCTGATTTTAATATATTTATTGACATTTTTTTAGACTTTTCGTTCACTTTAACCTAAAAATATTTATCGTATCTTGCAATTACGTGTTTACAAGTTTTTAATGATTTGCTGATAAAAAACTTTCCACTATCGTCATCAGCTGCAGGCGATGGACTAACTTTGGCCATGTTTTTCTCTAAATTCAAGTTTGTGAAAAAATTCACCTGGAAGGCATAATGTTGTTCCATAAAGCATCTCTGCTGGTGTTAATTTAATATTTTCCTTATATACTGATCTTAGGCCGAGTAAAATGATTGCACGTATGCCGCACGAGTCCGATGTTTTATGCCATCTTTCAATTATACCATTCAATTGGGGGTTATATGGATATGGATTGTTTTAGCTGTCATTTTGTCCATAGGTATTGCTACTGGTCAGCGCGTGAACCTATAGATGATTGTTAGAACATACCTTTGGTCTTGAGAAGTTGGTAGTGGGTCGACTATATCTATGTTGATTTGCGAGAATCGTTGTTCCGTATCACTATAAGTGGATATGGGAGATTTCTGGCACGATAAGCATGATTTTACGAATTGATTGCAGTCTTTCCTCATACCCGGCCATATGAAGCTATTTTGAAGGAGTTTTAACGTATCCCTGGTTCCTGGGTGGATGATTTCATACATTTCTGATATAATAAGCTGCCTGTTGTTTTTTGGAATATAAGGTCGTATTTGTTCATTTGATTCGTCGCAGTATAGTTTTACCTTCGATTCTGGTACTTGCATTACCTTAAGCCGTAGCGACTTTTTAATTTTACCTTGTAAAACATTGCGTAATTCAATGTCATTCACTTGAGCTTCTTCAATTTTATCGAAATCCACGGCTGGAGATAGTCTAGGGAACTGGATACGTGAAAGAAAGTCGGCTACTTCTTCTCTGTTACCAGGTTTATAATATATTTTAGTTGTGAATTGACTGATATAATCAAGCTGCCTTAATTGTCGCGGGCAACCTTTTTCTGACTTCTATCAAAATGCGTAGAAAAGGAGCTTGTGATCCATACATATAGAAAAATCTCTACCTTCCAATAGATATTTAAAATATTTTACGCCTTCGTAAATTAATACGAGTTCTCTATCGTAAGTGCTATACTTCTTCTGTGCTTCGGTCAATTTCTTCGAAAAAAGCCCAAGTGGTTGAGACGTATACAGATATGAGATATTACAAAACAGGTTTACTACCGCTGCGATTGCTCCATTACTCCAAACGATGACTGATTTTTCATCCCAGACAATATTTGACCTATAATTTTTCTTATTTCCGTTAATGAATTTTTAGCAGTTGTGCTTGATTTACCACCGCCTTCGGTATAAATCTTCAATAAAAATTTACTACAGCTAAAAATCTTTTTAGTTCTTGAATTTTCACCTCTGGTTTTCCAAATACGCATTTTGATACGTTGAGTTTTAAGTTGCATTCTCGTAATCTCTTAAAAACTTATTTTAAACGATGTAGATGTTATTTTATGTGTTATGAATAAAATAAAAACTCTCTTTTTTTATAAAAATTAGTTTTATTCTTTATTATTCTTTATTAACTTTGACTGACTCGTCCATTCTTTGAACGTTGTTATATATGTTTTAGATCAGGAAAAGAAAATAAAAGAATATCAAGCGTTCCACTTTTAAGTGGTACGCTTGGGTCAAAAGATGTAATTTTAATTTTGGTCAATGTGCATTGCACATGTTAAATTATATCATTTGTACTTTCTTATCTACTAAAGAATGTATGAAATGTAAATGCATTTTTATTGTGAAAAATTAATAAACTGACCTGTTTCAACTTTACATTGTAAATTTATTTATTATTTATAATTTAACCATATGCATAATATTACTTTTTTATTGCAATTCTGAATCATTTTTAATGCTTAAATTTAAAATGCAAAAAAAAAAAATATTTTCTAAGCTCACAAAAAAATTTTTATATTGACAAAAGTACTTATAATTGTTTTGCTAGTTTTTTAGTTGAATGTTCATATTAAAAAATTCTTTTATAAATTTGTTATTGACATTGATTTTATTATTTTTTGTTGTTTTTTTTTCATAAAAAAAAATAAGTGTATATAGGTATTAACTTGTTTTATTACATAATTTTTTTTTTTTGTTTTTTTTTTTATAAAATCTATTACATAACTTTATAAATGATTTAAAAAAATAAACTCTATATTTAGTGGTATATAAAAAATATTTTTAAATCCATCCATATTTTTTAATCATCTCCTTTAATCCTCTCTTGAAGCAGAATATTTACTGAATTTCCAGTATTTAAATTTTGAGCAGTTCATATTTTATTACATTTTATTTTAACATATTTCTTATATAAAATTGACAGTATTATAAGAAAGGAAAGAAGAAAAAATACAGAAATCAAAGAAATGTCTAAGTGTGTTATCGTCAACGCCAATAAGTTTAATTGATTGTAATTCTGTACTGAATTCGTTTAATTTGAAAACCTTCATATTGTTAATAGCAGGTGGAATTGAAGCTATGTTTTATATAAGTTCGAAAGATGTTTCATTTACAATAAATTCATAAGAGAAAATATTTGTATGGCATATTGATTTTGTTACTTGACATTGTAAACTGCCAGTCTGAGTAAAAGCTTTGCAATTAGGGTTTAAATAAAAATTCCACTGTTATATAATTTTTCAATACTTCTATCGTTTCCACAAGCGATTTTTATATTAGTGTGCTTAGGTAATGTATACAACCAAGTATTGGGTTTAGCAAGGTTAAACCATAATTCCTGGTCTAATTTAAAAACTCTGATTTTACAATCTTCTGGTTTAGTGTAACCTTTCATTAACTTTATAACACAATTTTGCTTCAGACTATTATAGTAAACAAAATTTTGTTTACATATGAAATTTTCTTCGTGGTAGTTTATAGTGTGCTCCATATCTGAATTACCAAGAACTATGTATCGATGTAATTCATCGTTTATAGCTATATAATCTGTCTTTAGGTCTATGAAAGAAAATTTTTTTTTTTTATTGGACTGGTAGACTAGTTACTTTATGCAGACTATATAATTTTTTGCGACTAAAGGAATGGTTATTTGAACCATTAAGTGGTTTTTAACATGTAGAGGTTCAACAGAAACTATTTTATTGAGAAGTGGTAGGTTTAGTCTGTTTATGCGAAAAGGTAAATTCAAATGATCATTACCATTAATATCATATCATAATATCATTCTAGTTGAATATCTCCCGAAAAACAAAACGTTACCGCTAAAGAATTTTCGGTTACATTGTAACCTAATGTTACTATTGCGGTAACAACGTGACCGTATGAGTAAGTTTATGTAACCGAGTCGTTTACATCTAGTTACAATGTGACTGTAAATTCAAATTCAAATTTCAAATCATCTCTAAACGTAAAAAAAAGGTAAGTAAAGTAAAAGTAAAAAAACAAGCACAATTCAAGTTGCTATGGTAATTAATAAACAAACTTTATTATAACTTCTCTTCATAATTTTTTTAAGAATAAAAAAAATATGAGGTATGAGTGTATGACAAAAAATAGCTTCAAATTTTCAAATATTAATTCAAACAAATTTTCTTCAGTCATTTGACGATTGCCGAAGTTAGTGTGTCTAAAAAGTGAGTTTTTGTTTAAAATATTGTGATTTGCAGCTGTAATAATTACTATTGAAAAAAATTTTGAGTATGTAAGTATAATCATTTCTTAATTCATTTTCTAAAAAAAATAATAAAATAAATAAGTTTTCCGATAATAATTTTCGTATTTTTACTTGTAGAAAATTTCTTTATTTTAAAAATAATTTTCAAAATATAATTAATTTAAAAAAAAATTTTTAAATATATTTTAATTTCTTAAATTTTGGTTAGTTTTGTATCGAAAAATATTTTTTTTCGACTTAGTTTTTTTGTGGATTATTTGACCACAAATGTTCGGATATTTTACGGGTACAAACAGGCAAATATCGCTGAAAAAACTTTGAATAAAATTTAAAATAATTCTCGTATTTTTACTTGTAGAAAATTTCTTTATTTTAAAAATAATTTTCAAAATATAATTAATTTAAAAAAAAATTTTTAAATATATTTTAATTTCTTAAATTTTGGTTAGTTTTGTATCGAAAAATATTTTTTTGCGACTTAGTTTTTTTGTGGATTATTTGACCACAAATGTTCGGATATTTTACGGGTACAAACAGGCAAATATCGCTGAAAAAACTTTGAATAAAATTTAAAATAATTCTCGTATTTTTACTAGTAGAAAATTATTTTATTTTAAAATAGCTTTCAAAATATTTATTTAATTTTTATTCTTAATATTTATTGTTAAAGAATAATGCCCCAATATAAATATTTACATGAGTTGTCAAAACAATCAATCCGACGTCGATTGTTATCAAAATCTCATACCAGATCGATAAAATGTAAAACAAAACAACCCCAGAATTATGAAGATACCACACCATCACAGAACCATGAAAATGAAATAGAAGATTATGATGAAGAAGAATATGTTGCAGCTCAACTTATGGTTTTCAATTCTAGGTTAGGCGAAATATTTTATATGGAACAGATGGTAATGACTGTAAGTTATATTAGCTATTCTCTTCTCATAAAATTTCTTCATTTATAGATTATACGACTCTATAAATTTAAATGCCCTAATATCAATAAAGCAGTAAAAAACATTTACGAGCATTTGATTGATTACGATTTAATACGTAAATATTCGTGGACTGGACAGTCTGGCATTGCAAAAGGTATTTTGTTTCAATTTAGTGTGTACGTTTTATATATTATAATATTTTCTAGGGATAACAAAACTTATTTTCCTGGAGCTTTCAAGTGTCATTGAGCTTACAGAAAACACTTTAAATTACTTAAATATTGATACCCTGGTAACAAGTTCGGAAACGCGAAAAGCAATCCAACTATTTTTAAAAAGATCATCAATTAATATTTCACGTAAAACAAATCAAATTTAAAATACATTATTTACTTTTTTTATATTATTAGTTTTAATACATTAATACAAAAAATTTTTTTTTTATATTAAAAAATTATACATTAATACAAAAAATTTTTTTTAACTGTCCTATAAGTAACTATATATTTTTTGTTTTATTTTTTCTTTTTTTGAGTTTCCAACCGATTTTATTATATTATTTAGAAAATAATATTACATACATATTTAATTTTTGTTTTTTTGACCCAACGTTTTGTTATTTGATGTATTTTTTTGTGGTATTTGACCCATTTTCAGGGGTCAGAATTTACTTAATTTAATTAAAGAAAATTTTATAAATTTAGATTTTTTTGCGAAATATTTTAAATTTTCTTGGAATTGTATTTGTAGAAAACTAATATTTTTCTTACAATTCTTCAGCAATTTCGTAAATTCCACTACAATTTTTGTTTTTTTTTTGTTATGAATGTAATCTTGATTTTCAATTAAAAAGCAATTCATTCTTTTTAAAGCTCTAGGTTGTGGGATTTCTTAATTGTTTTGTTGTTGCAAAATTGATGATTGAGATCTTTTTTAGTTTTAATTGAAATTTTGTTTAAATAAATGATCCCTAAAGATTGGAATACATCAAATTCCGAAACATTGGACCAAAAAAACAAAAATTAAATATGTATGTAATTTTATTTTCTAAATAATATGAAAAAATCGGTTTTAAACCCAAAAAAGATAAAAAAAACTTACTATTTATATACATACATATTTAAAAAAAAAAGAGTTATTAATTATTTTTTTACTTTTTTCCTTTTTTCCACCAGATTTAGGTTTTACTTAAAAGTTAATAAAATTATAACTCGGTTGTTTTTTGTATTATATTGCAGTTTCTAAAATGCATTTCCGTATTATAAATGATCATCATCACTATCTTTTTTAAGAGTTAAAAAAGATAGGTGATGATGGTATACAATACGGAAATGCATTTTAGAAAATAAAATATAATACAAAGAACAACCAAGTTATGTATTTTATTAATTTTGAAGTAATACCAAAATCAGGGTGAATAAAATTATAAATTATAATAAAATAAAGAATTAATAACTCTTTTTTAAAAAATACATATTATTATTATGTTTAGAACTTAAATGTAAATTTTATAAAATACAAAATTTAAATTATTTTAACATTTAAAAAAAGAATTAATAAATAAATATAAATAAATACAAATGTAAATATAAAAAAATTCTTCTATGTCTTAATTTTTGCATTTGTAAAACTTTTCCTTCCGAACTGAAGAAAGAACCGCTAAAACCGAAGTCGTTACCAAACAATCAAACATAGTGAAGGCAACATATCAATGGTATAATATAAGCCTACAAAATAAACCAAATTTGAGCATACTTTTTATTGGAAACTTTTACCACATTTTAATTAGTGGTTAACATGTTATTATTATAGCCTCAAAATAGAATTATGCTTAAATCGGTTCCAAAATCAGGCACTATTTTGATTAATATTACCTTGAAAGTACCCAAAATATATCAGTATATGAAACTGAAACATACCCCAATTGAATCTGACTTAAAACTGATTAAAACAGGGTTTAATTATGGTACTAATAACCCAATATGTTACCTATAAATTCACAATTGCTATTGGTAATATATAACTAAAAGAACCCAAAATTTATCCGTATATGAAACTGAAACATACCCCAATTGAATCTGATTTAACACTGATTAAAACGTGGTTTAATTGTGGTACTAATAACCTAATATGTTACCTATAAATTCAGAAATCACTATTGGTAATATATAACTGAAAGATCCCAAAATTTGCCCGTATATAAAACTTAAGCATGTCCCAATTGAGTCTGACTTAAAACTGATTAAAACAGGGTTTAATTATGGTACTAATAACCCACTAAATCGCTATTGGTAATATATAACTAAAAGAACCCAAAATTTATCCGCATATGAAACTGGAACATACCCCAATTGGATCTGATTTACAACTGATTAAAACGCGGTTTAATTGTGGTACTAATAACCTAATATGTTACCTATAAATTCAAAAATCACTATTGGTAATATATAACTAAAATATGACCGAATTGTGTATGATTTTTAAATCAATTAAAAATGGTTTCATTATGGTACGAAAAACCATAATTTAACCACTAGTTAAAATGTGGTAAAAGTTCCAACCCAAAGTCTGCCCAGATTCGGTTATATTACAGACACTACTCAGGCTCGTTACCTCCTCGGTTTCTGGTAACGGCTCAGGTTTTTTGTGGTATCAAAAAGCAAAATTGTTTTTCGGGTCTGTTATTACTTCTAAAAAAAATTTCGCATTGAAAAAAATGGGACATTTTTCCCAATTGTGCTTTTTGCAAGGTATTTAAAAATTCTTCCTATTATGATATAAGCTTATTGGCGGACACTGATAGAATGTTAGCTGTTTCGTCAAACAAGTGAAGGGTATATTCAAAAAAAAACACTTGTAAAAATTTAGGCTTTCAGTAAGTTCATTTAGTTTATCGTTTATTACAGCGAAATTGTTATTTAATTTTAGTTTTCATTAAAGTTTTTAATTAGATTGTTGATAACGGGTGTATGCATTTCAGAAATGTGATATAAATTTTTTGAGTTATTTTCGATATTCTGTAGTGCCAAATCAATACGTTCAGCATCTTCAGAATTCATAATACCAAATATAATTTTTTGAATTTTGCCTAGACCGTTAAATAGTCCTCTTTTTACTTTCGATCCATTATTTGATTTATAAATTTGTTCAATTATTACATTATTTATTTTTATTTCATTAAATAATTTTAAAGTTAAAGTTAAAGACTTTGACTTTATAACGGTTCAAAGGAAATAGTGTTAATGTTTTGTTACAAAGATGTTTTTGCGTGTTAATATTGGATTCTATAGTTAATATGTCTTGTTCGAAAGATGTATGATTTAAAAAAATAGGAATTTCCAATTAGTCAAGGAATTTTGTAATTTTCCAATTTGTACAGAATAAATACCTGGTTGAGAGATAGTTGTATACTCACCGATACATAACTATGGGATTGATAGTAGAATTATTATACGGGCCTTTATTTATTTCATACGGCTTTTTGTTAGTTCTATACCTAATTTCGAATAGAACTTTATCGCCTACATTGAATTGAAAATTGATCTTTTTTGTCATGGTGTGATTTTGAATTTTCTTTAGCCTCTATGTGGCTTTGACGAAATTTTCCATAACCTTTTGTAAACGATTTTTAAACTAACTCACGTAATTTTCATAATTATACATTGGTTCTGCGACTCAAATTAACGACGAAGGGATTTCCGCTTGAAATCCAAATAATACTTCGTAAGGTGAAAACCCAGTCGCAGTATGGGGTGTCGTATTATAACAAAGCGAATAATATTTTAATAAGGTGTCCCAACCTGGAGTGCCATTTACGTAAGTTTTGTCGGTGATATAACTGCGAAGGTAATCATCTAAACTTCTATGCGTTCGTTCAAGTGCCCCATTTGACTCAGGATAGTAGGTACTTGTTTGGATTTTCTTTATTTTCAATTTCAAATTACAAGTATTTTTAAATAAATCGCTTAAAAAGTTTGAACCTTAGTCGGTGAGCAATATTTTTGGGATTCCAAATACGCATAAGATTTTACGTTCATAAACATCGGCTATTGTGGAATTGTAGAAATGGATCTGGTATAGCTTGAATAAAATGGGTTAAATCGTCTGGAAAAGTTAGAATATAAGAATTTCCATAATACGAGTTTTGCAAGGGTCCCACTATATCCAGTGCCACTCTTTCAAAAGGTTTTTTTAGAAGATGTTGTAATTATCATGAGTATTTTAATTTTTGAATATGTTTTATTCTTTTAACAAGTGTCACAAGAGGCAATATAATCTCAGATATCCTGCTTTGTGTTTTACCGTAAAGGTGTATTCTTCTAGTTTTATTCGCCAGCGAAGAATTCTAGAAGTTAGATCTTTTAGGTTAAAAACCCAAACCAAAGGATTATGATCCGTTATAACTGTGAATTCTCGCCCATAAATATAAGGACGGGAATGAGTCACAGTATTCTCCCACACTATTCTCATAGCTTTCTTTTCTATAGTGGAATAGTTCTTTTCTGCTTTATTTAGAACTCGACTAGCATATGCTATCGGTAAGTCTAATTTTTTAAGATTGCAATTTTGTAAAAAAACTGCTCCTATTGTATTATTACTAGCAATAAAGTTGTTATAAAAAAATGTTCTGAAAAATTTGGGTACTGTAAAATGGGTGGTTTTACAATAGCTTCCTTTAATTTTTGAAAAGATTCCTCAACGAAAGCGTTCCAAATAAATGGCATATCTTTCCTCAAAAGTTTGTTCAATGGTTGAGCTAGTTTTAAAAAGTTTTCAATAAATTTGCTATAGTATCTAGCTAATCCTATGAAATATTTGATTAGTTTAGGTGTTTTTTTGCCATAAATAATTATGTCATCAAGATATACTAGACAACGAATTTCTTGTAATTCGGTAAGAACTTTATTCATCAATCTCTGGAAAGTAGGAGGTGCATTACGTAGGTCGAATGGCATACGGTTAAATTCGTAATAACCTTGGGCAGTACTAAAAGCTGTTTTAGACTTATCGGATTCCTTCACTTGTATTTGGTGAAATCCATTTGCCAAGTCTAAGGTCGTAAAATACTTTGAATCACCCAGTTGTCCTAAAATATCCTCGATGTTAGGCAAAGAGACAGCGTCTGGTATGGTGATTTCATTTAATTCTCTAAAATCTACCACTACCCGCCATTCCTTTTGTTCATCTGAACCGGGTTTTTTAGGTACAACTAATAAAGGTGAGTTCCAAGGGCTAGAACTTGGTCGCACTATTTCATTGAAAACCATAGCGTCTACTTGTCTCTTAATTTCCTCTTTGTGAATTTCAGCTAAACAATAGGGCCTAGTATTAATAGGTATTTTACTTCGTTCAGTTTTTATTTCATGGTTAATTACCGGAGTTACCGATAAAAAATCACCGTTCAAATAGAACAGATGATTGTATTCTCTACATAGATTAATTATAGAACACTTTTCTTCGAAATTTAGATGGTTCAACTTGAGTTGACTTTCTAATATTTTCCACCTGTTCTTAACGATACTATTCAAATGATTTTGTTTTAAATTATATACATTAAATATTGCAAGTGGTTCCTTAATTGGGATATGCTTTCCAATATCAACAGAGTGGGTATTGGTATTTAAAATCTTAATATGGATAAAACCTTCCGTGGACTTTACAATGGTATTGGATATAAAAATTCCTTGTTGCTTCATTTCTTGAAGATCTAAATGAACTACGCTCTTCTTTTAAGTTTACTGGGCCGTATTTCATTAGTTTCTCTGTTCTAGGTGGTATAATCATTTTGTTTTCAATTATATAAAAATGAAATGTGTAGTTTTTATTATTTAATTTCAAAACAGCTTTATTATTTCCATAATCTATTACGGTATTTGTTTCTTTTAAAAAATCTTCTCCAATTATTATTGCTACTGGTCAGCGCGTGAACCTATAGATGATTGTTAGAACATACCTTTGGTCTTGAGAAGTTGGTAGTGGGTCGACTATATCTATGTTGATTTGGGAGAATCGTTGTTCCGTATCACTATAAGTGGATATGGGAGATTTCTGGCACGATAAGCATGATTTTACGAATTGATTGCAGTCTTTCCTCATACCCGGCCATATGAAGCTATTTTGAAGGAGTTTTAACGTATCCCTGGTTCCTGGGTGGATGATTTCATACATTTCTGATATAATAAGCTGCCTGTTGTTTTTTGGAATATAAGGTCGTATTTGTTCATTTGATTCGTCGCAGTAAGCCGTAGCGAGTTTTTAATTTTACCTTGTAAAACATTGCGTAATTCAATGTCATTCACTTGAGCTTCTTCAATTTTATCGAAATCCACGGCTGGAGATAGTCTAGGGAACTGGATACGTGAAAGAAAGTCGGCTACTTCTTCTCTGTTACCAGGTATATAATATATTTTAGTTGTGAATTGACTGATATAATCAAGCTGCCTTAATTGTCGCGGGCAACCTTTTTCTGACTTCTATCAAAATGCGTAGAAAAGGAGCTTGTGATCCATACATATAGAAAAATCTCTACCTTCCAATAGATATTTAAAATATTTTACGCCTTCGTAAATTAATACGAGTTCTCTATCGTAAGTGCTATACTTCTTCTGTGCTTCGGTCAATTTCTTCGAAAAAAGCCCAAGTGGTTGAGACGTATACAGATATGAGATATTACAAAACAGGTTTACTACCGCTGCGATTGCTCCATTACTCCAAACGATGACTGATTTTTCATCCCAGACAATATTTGACCTATAATTTTTCTTATTTCCGTTAATGAATTTTTAGCAGTTGTGCTTGATTTACCACCGCCTTCGGTATAAATCTTCAATAAAAATTTACTACAGCTAAAAATCTTTTTAGTTCTTGAATTTTCACCTCTGGTTTTCCAAATACGCATTTTGATACGTTGAGTTTTAAGTTGCATTCTCGTAATCTCTTAAAAACTTATTTTAAACGATGTAGATGTTATTTTATGTGTTATGAATAAAATAAAAACTCTCTTTTTTTATAAAAATTAGTTTTATTCTTTATTATTCTTTATTAACTTTGACTGACTCGTCCATTCTTTGAACGTTGTTATATATGTTTTAGATCAGGAAAAGAAAATAAAAGAATATCAAGCGTTCCACTTTTAAGTGGTACGCTTGGGTCAAAAGATGTAATTTTAATTTTGGTCAATGTGCATTGCACATGTGAAATTATATCATTTGTACTTTCTTATCTACTAAAGTATGAAATGTATGAAATGTAAATGCATTTTTATTGTGAAAAATTAATAAACTGACCTGTTTCAACTTTACATTGTAAATTTATTTATTATTTATAATTTAACCATATGCATAATATTACTTTTTTATTGCAATTCTGAATCATTTTTAATGCTTAAATTTAAAATGCAAAAAAAAAAAAATATTTTCTAAGCTCACAAAAAAATTTTTATATTGACAAAAGTACTTATAATTGTTTTGCTAGTTTTTTAGTTGAATGTTCATATTAAAAAATTCTTTTATAAATTTGTTATTGACATTGATTTTATTATTTTTTGTTGTTTTTTTTTCATAAAAAAAATTAAGTGTATATAGGTATTAACTTGTTTTATTACATAATTTTTTTTTTTTGTTTTTTTTTTTATAAAATCTATTACATAACTTTATAAATGATTTAAAAAAATAAACTCTATATTTAGTGGTATATAAAAAATATTTTTAAATCCATCCATATTTTTTAATCATCTCCTTTAATCCTCTCTTGAAGCAGAATATTTACTGAATTTCCAGTATTTAAATTTTGAGCAGTTCATATTTTATTACATTTTATTTTAACATATTTCTTATATAAAATTGACAGTATTATAAGAAAGGAAAGAAGAAAAAATACAGAAATCAAAGAAATGTCTAAGTGTGTTATCGTCAACGCCAATAAGTTTAATTGATTGTAATTCTGTACTGAATTCGTTTAATTTGAAAACCTTCATATTGTTAATAGCAGGTGGAATTGAAGCTATGTTTTATATAAGTTCGAAAGATGTTTCATTTACAATAAATTCATAAGAGAAAATATTTGTATGGCATATTGATTTTGTTACTTGACATTGTAAACTGCCAGTCTGAGTAAAAGCTTTGCAATTAGGGTTTAAATAAAAATTCCACTGTTATATAATTTTTCAATACTTCTATCGTTTCCACAAGCGATTTTTATATTAGTGTGCTTAGGTAATGTATACAACCAAGTATTGGGTTTAGCAAGGTTAAACCATAATTCCTGGTCTAATTTAAAAACTCTGATTTTACAATCTTCTGGTTTAGTGTAACCTTTCATTAACTTTATAACACAATTTTGCTTCAGACTATTATAGTAAACAAAATTTTGTTTACATATGAAATTTTCTTCGTGGTAGTTTATAGTGTGCTCCATATCTGAATTACCAAGAACTATGTATCGATGTAATTCATCGTTTATAGCTATATAATCTGTCTTTAGGTCTATGAAAGAAAATTTTTTTTTTTTATTGGACTGGTAGACTAGTTACTTTATGCAGACTATATAATTTTTTGCGACCAAAGGAATGGTTATTTGAACCATTAAGTGGTTTTTAACATGTAGAGGTTCAACAGAAACTATTTTATTGAGAAGTGGTAGGTTTAGTCTGTTTATGCGAAAAGGTAAATTCAAATGATCATTACCTTCTAGTTGAATATCTGTTATTACTTCTAAAAAAAATTTCGCATTGAAAAAAATGGGACATTTTTCCCAATTGTGCTTTTTGCAAGGTATTTAAAAATTCTTCCTATTATGATATAAGCTTATTGGCGGACACTGATAGAATGTTAGCTGTTTCGTCAAACAAGTGAAGGGTATATTCAAAAAAAAACACTTGTAAAAATTTAGGCTTTCAGTAAGTTCATTTAGTTTATCGTTTATTACAGCGAAATTGTTATTTAATTTTAGTTTTCATTAAAGTTTTTAATTAGATTGTTGATAACGGGTGTATGCATTTCAGAAATGTGATATAAATTTTTTGAGTTATTTTCGATATTCTGTAGTGCCAAATCAATACGTTCAGCATCTTCAGAATTCATAATACCAAATATAATTTTTTGAATTTTGCCTAGACCGTTAAATAGTCCTCTTTTTACTTTCGATCCATTATTTGATTTATAAATTTGTTCAATTATTACATTATTTATTTTTATTTCATTAAATAATTTTAAAGTTAAAGTTAAAGACTTTGACTTTATAACGGTTCAAAGGAAATAGTGTTAATGTTTTGTTACAAAGATGTTTTTGCGTGTTAATATTGGATTCTATAGTTAATATGTCTTGTTCGAAAGATGTATGATTTAAAAAAATAGGAATTTCCAATTAGTCAAGGAATTTTGTAATTTTCCAATTTGTACAGAATAAATACCTGGTTGAGAGATAGTTGTTTACTCACCGATACATAACTATGGGATTGATAGTAGAATTATTATACGGGCCTTTATTTATTTCATACGGCTTTTTGTTAGTTCTATACCTAATTTCGAATAGAACTTTATCGCCTACATTGAATTGAAAATTGATCTTTTTTGTCATGGTGTGATTTTGAATTTTCTTTAGCCTCTATGTGGCTTTGACGAAATTTTCCATAACCTTTTGTAAACGATTTTTAAACTAACTCACGTAATTTTCATAATTATACATTGGTTCTGCGACTCAAATTAACGACGAAGGGATTTCCGCTTGAAATCCAAATAATACTTCGTAAGGTGAAAACCCAGTCGCAGTATGGGGTGTCGTATTATAACAAAGCGAATAATATTTTAATAAGGTGTCCCAACCTGGAGTGCCATTTACGTAAGTTTTGTCGGTGATATAACTGCGAAGGTAATCATCTAAACTTCTATGCGTTCGTTCAAGTGCCCCATTTGACTCAGGACGGTAGGTACTTGTTTGGATTTTCTTTATTTTCAATTTCAAATTACAAGTATTTTTAAATAAATCGCTTAAAAAGTTTGAACCTTAGTCGGTGAGCAATATTTTTGGTATTCCAAATACGCATAAGATTTTACGTTCATAAACATCGGCTATTGTGGAATTGTAGAAATGGATCTGGTATAGCTTGAATAAAATGGGTTAAATCGTCTGGAAAAGTTAGAATATAAGAATTTCCATAATACGAGTTTTGCAAGGGTCCCACTATATCCAGTGCCACTCTTTCAAAAGGTTTTTTTAGAAGATGTTGTAATTATCATGAGCATTTTAATTTTTGAATATGTTTTATTCTTTTAACAAGTGTCACAAGAGGCAATATAATCTCAGATATCCTGCTTTGTGTTTTACCGTAAAGGTGTATTCTTCTAGTTTTATTCGCCAGCGAAGAATTCTAGAAGTTAGATCTTTTAGGTTAAAAACCCAAACCAAAGGATTATGATCCGTTATAACTGTGAATTCTCGCCCATAAATATAAGGACGGGAATGAGTCACAGCCCACACTATTCTCATAGCTTTCTTTTCTATAGTGGAATAGTTCTTTTCTGCTTTATTTAGAACTCGACTAGCATATGCTATCGGTAAGTCTAATTTTTTAAGATTGCAATTTTGTGAAAAAACTGCTCCTATTGTATTATTACTAGCAATAAAGTTGTTATAAAAAAATGTTCTGAAAAATTTGGGTACTGTAAAATGGGTGGTTTTACAATAGCTTCCTTTAATTTTTGAAAAGATTCCTCAACGAAAGCGTTCCAAATAAATGGCATATCTTTCCTCAAAAGTTTGTTCAATGGTTGAACTAGTTTTAAAAAGTTTTCAATAAATTTGCTATAGTATCTAGCTAATCCTATGAAATATTTGATTAGTTTAGATGTTTTTTTGCCATAAATAATTATGTCATCAAGATATACTAGACAACGAATTTCTTGTAATTCGGTAAGAACTTTATTCATCAATCTCTGGAAAGTAGGAGGTGCATTACGTAGGTCGAATGGCATACGGTTAAATTCGTAATAACCTTGGGCAGTACTAAAAGCTGTTTTAGACTTATCGGATTCCTTCACTTGTATTTGGTGAAATCCATTTGCCAAGCCTAAGGTCGTAAAATACTTTGAATCACCCAGTTGTCCTAAAATATCCTCGATGTTAGGTAAAGAGACAGCGTCTGGTATGGTGATTTCATTTAATTCTCTAAAATCTACCACTACCCGCCATTCCTTTTGTTCATCTGGACCGGGTTTTTTAGGTACAACTAATAAAGGTGAGTTCCAAGGGCTAGAACTTGGTCGCACTATTTCATTGAAAACCATAGCGTCTACTTGTCTCTTAATTTCCTCTTTGTGAATTTCAGCTAAACGATAGGGCCTAGTATTAATAGGTATTTTACTTCGTTCAGTTTTTATTTCATAGTTAATTACCGGAGTTACCGATAAAAAATCACCGTTCAAATAGAACAGATGATTGTATTCTCTACATAGATTAATTATAGAACACTTTTCTTCGAAATTTAGATGGTTCAACTTGAGTTGACTTTCTAATATTTTCCACCTGTTCTTAACGATACTACTCAAATGATTTTGTTTTAAATTATATACATTAAATATTGCAAGTGGTTCCTTAATTGGGATATGCTTTCCAATATCAACAGAGTGGGTATTGGTATTTAAAATCTTAATATGGATAAAACCTTCCGTGGGTTTTACAATGGTATTGGATATAAAAATTCCTTGTTGCTTCATTTCTTGAAGATCTAAATGAACTACGCTCTTCTTTTAAGTTTACTGGGCCGTATTTCATTAGTTTCTCTGTTCTAGGTGGTATAATCATTTTGTTTTCAATTATATAAAAATGAAATGTGTAGTTTTTATTATTTAATTTCAAAACAGCTTTATTATTTCCATAATCTATTACGGTATTTGTTTCTTTTAAAAAATCTTCTCCAATTATTCCATCTTGTGGAATAGCAAAATTTGAAGGAACTATATGGAAATTAATGGGATAGCATTGGTCATCAACCTTCAGTTGTAAAGTTGTTGTGCCTAAAGTTTTAATAGGTATTTCCGAAATACCTGTGATTTCGATAGTATCTAGTTTAACATATGTATTATCATGTAATGCATGAACTTTTATTAAAGATACGTTAGACCCTGAATCTATCAGAAATTTGCTTTCAATATTTTCAGTTGAAATACTAGAAAATGTGTTGTTCTCAGGTTTGTTAAAGAATGCTAATGGATGAAAATCTTTATTTGGTTCTTATAATTTTTTATTAGGCTTTTGTTTTGAATTTTCTTCCAGATTTTCGTTTTCTTGTGGATTTAGTTTTTGTTTTTCATTTTGAGTTAGATTTTCTTTTGGATTTAGACTTTGATTTTTATATAAATTTTGATATAATATATAAATTTTCTTGAAAATTTCCCAGAAATTAATTTAGAAAGATCAAAATTTTATACTATAATTAACGGAATTAATGAAATCAAAAAAAAAATTATAACCCCTATTCCTCAGGAATTAAGTAGAATTGGGACCATTACATGCAAGGTTGTAAAATTAAAAGGAAAAAACTATGACGCAATTTTAGGAAAAGACGTTTTAAAACCATTTAAAGCTATTATTAATTTCGAAAATAATTATATTGAAATAAATCAAAACAAAATATTTTTTTGAATTGTTGTTATCCATTTAATATTGATATAAATGTACTTGAACAAAAAGAATTTATTAGACAATATTAATTTAAGAAATTTAAGTAATGAAAAAAGAATTAAATTAATAAATGTGCTTAATAGTCATGAAAATCTCTTTTTTTAAAGAATGAAACACTCATTAGGTTGAACATAAAATTATAACAACCACAAACGAACCTATTTACTCTAAAACTTGTCGGTACCCTAAGTTACATGTACAGGAAATTGAACGTCAAATTAAAGAAATGTTGGAGCAAGAGATAATAAAAGAGAGCAATTCCCCTTATAACAGTTCATTGTGGATTGTGCCAAAGAAAAAGGACAATGTAACCATTGATAAATGATAATGTAACCATTAGCAATAAATTCCCAATTCCTAATATTAAAACGATATTAGATAATTTGGGAGCTTCACAATACTTCGCAACACTCGACCTTGCTAAAGCTTTCCATCAGATTTAGTAAGGCCAGAGGATAGAAGTAAAACAGCTTTTCCTACTCCATTTGGTCATTATGAGTATGTCCGAATAACCCTTTGGACTTAAAAATGCTCCAGCGGCGTTTCAAAGACTGATGAATTCAATTTTGAGGGAACATATTAATAAAATATGCGTCATTTACCTCGACGACATATTCATTTTTAGTACGTCTTTGGATGAACATATGACCAATCTAAAAAAAATTCTAAACACATTAGAGAAAGTAGGACTTAAGGTTCAAATAGACAAGTGCAATTTCCTATCTAAAGAAACACAATATTTAGCGCACATATTAACACCAGAGAGAAAAAGACCAAACCCTGAGAAAATAAAATCAATTCGAAACCTTAAACTACCAGTCACAACTAAACAAATTAAATCCTTTTTTGGTATGACTGGCTTTTACAGAAAGTTTATTAAAGACTATGCCAAAGTCGCATATCCTATTGTAAAATATCTCAAAAAAACACTAAAATTAATAAAAACGATCCCAATTTCATTGATGCTTTTGAAAAATTAAAAGATATCATTACCGACTACCCCATATTAAGATATCCTAATTTTAACAAAAAATTTAAACTAGTCACTGACGCAAGGAACTTCGCATTAGGTGCAGTTTTGACTCAAGATGGTAACCCCATCTGCTATGCTTCTAGAACCTTGAACGATCATCAGAAGCGTTATTCAACAATTGAAAAATAGCTGTTAGTTATAGTTTGGGGGACGAAGTACTTCCGTCCATTTTTATATGCAAACCACTTCAACTTACTTACTGACCATCAACCAATGAAATGATTACAAACTAAAAATACAGGAAAGCACATCAATCCAAGGCTTCAAAGGTAGCTAATTCAACTAGGTGAGTATGATGCCAAAATAGAATGTATGAAAGGGAAAGAAAATAACATAGCTGATTTCCTCAGCCGTATTAACACTGACGATTGTGAGATAAATTTACTTGAAGAGGAACAAAATTTATCTATGTCTGAAAACTTTAATGATAAAACCAGAGAACATTCATTGCACAACAACAGCAATGAATCATTAGAGGTACAAACAATTCACTCTCAAGAGGAAAATCTAGTCGAACATATTCCAGTAGTTAATCGGTTCAAGAATCAAATCTTTCTAGAAGAACATAAAGAAAGGGAACTTAAAATGGTATTAGGTAACAGGAGAATTTTCGTAGAAAGAAACGATATCCCCAATAATGTCGATGATATAGTGCAATGATATATCACAAAAGGCAAAAAAATTCAGAACTAAACGACCATATTTATAACTTTTTTCAACAAAAATTGATTTAGATTTTTCCTAACATCCAAAGAATAAAATTTATAAAATGTAGTTTTTTCGCTAGAGATATAGAAGCGAGGACGAGGCTTTAAAGGAAATAACTATATCGCATAAAAGAAAATTAGGGCACTTCGGTATCATTGCAAACTATGAGAGCATTAAACATGCTCTGATTAAACATGCTCATGACATTAATAAACTTAAAGACGATTTAACCCGTATGAAATTATCTCTTCATACTATGGGAATAAAGGAACAATTACCAAATTGCAATAAGGAAATTCAATGGAAGTCAATTAGAAATAAATCTTTATATATGGAAATATCCGTCAGTACTACGGATATATCGAATTCTGTTCCAGAAAAGAACTCATAGAAACTAAGAAACTGGATTTACCACCTACCTCATCAAGGGAAATAAAATCTCTACTAATTTTCATACTATAAAGGTAAAATCGAAACCAAAACAAAAAACCAGAAAAAAAAATCACTTCAAACTTCTTACTTCCTGCCTAAACAAAGCACAAAAATTCCAGCTCTACCAGTGATAGTCAACTGCTTTACTTTCAAAATTTACAGCCAGATCAGCCAGCCAGTTGTTAATTGATAAATTTAATTGTAGTAATATTCATGTTACAAACATTAAAACTAAACATTTAAAATACCGACCCAAATACAAATCTTTTAAAGTTATGGTACCTAAATCTAAAGTTAATGTAATAACGAACATAAAACATTGGGTTACATCACATCACATAACAGAAAAAGTCACCTCTTTTAAATCCTTTTGCCACTTCCTCTAATAAAGTAAATGTACATACTCAGACATTATCAAACTTACAACACAATAATACTTATTCTGTTTTATCTAGTAACAATTTTACTTTACGTAAACTACCTCTTTATAAAAAGCACTGTTTACTTCCCACATTTAATAAATTCACAAATTTCTCAAGTCAATTTCTCACATAACCAATTAATACAGATAATGATGATAATGACAATATCGATGATAATTGTTTTACTGTTGTTAATAGTATTAGTAATAATTACAGTAATAATAATGATAATGACAACATTAATAATAAAAATAATGATAATAATAATACTGATAATAATAATAATGATAATAATAATAATAATAACGATAATAATAATAATGATAATAACAATAATAATAGTAATAGTAATAATAATAATAGCAATAGTAATAATAATAATAATAATAGCAATAATAATAATAATAATGATAATGACTGTATTGATCTTGATAGCATTAATGTTGTGAACAATAATAGTAATAACAATAATAACATTAATAATAATAATAAAAATTGTAATAATAATTATCAGCAATAATACATTAGAATTAAAACAAAAAATATCATCTTTGTTTGATATAAAACTTAACACTTCTAACACATATTCAGATAATTCTTTGAGTAATAGTAATAATGCTAATTCTATGATTAATAGTAGAATAGAACTACTATTCATAAGTATGATAATTTTATTAAAGGACCAACACAAATTTCGGATGTTAAGCTGGGTGCTACGAAAACCCCTATTGAATCGTTGGCTTCCCAAACAAATGATAATACTTTTTTCAATACCTTTAGTGCCACCAATAGTTAGAATGACTAAAAAATCGTTAAATGAACAAGATAAAATGTATGTCCTCTAAAGATTAAGATATGAAAGAATATAATAATCTTATGAATACATCTCTTACTTGTATGACGACTCCTATAATTGTGTTATCGAGGGAAAAACAAAGACTAATGTTTTAATACTTCTGACTTAAAGACTAATGTTTTAGTACATAATGAAGGGCTTCCAATGAATTAAAAAGATCTTTATGACCTATTTCTAATGTCAGTAGACTCGCCCATTAAAATGATGCAAGAAGACCTAAAAGTCTTTCGTAGTTATTGTAATAGTAATTACTATAATCACTTACAGCGATCGAGAGAAAGTTACAATAAGTTTTTTCTTGCAAAAGTTAAAAATAACTTAATCACTGTATCAACAATAAAGCATAAAGATCGGACAAATAATCTCTCATTATATAATCAAACTGTAAGAGGATTACGCACTAAAACAACACAAGTTTTTAGTCATTCCAAAGTACTAAACTCGGATATATTTATGCTTACTGAGGCTTGGTTATCTCTTTCTATTAATTCACTTGAATTATTTGACAATTCCTACTTAGTTTACAGGAAAGATAGATATGAAAATGATATTTATAAATATTTTAAATCTTTATTTTCTATGTTGCTACATTCCTCCATATAGTAAAATAAAAGTTTACCAAGATTTCTACTCAGTTGTTGATTCTTTGAATAATAAATGAATGACCTTGGCGAACCCATAATATGTGGGGATCTTAATTTGACAAATATTAATTGGCTACTTCATGACCAGGAATGTCTCTACATTCCGACTAATTTAACCTCTAATGTAGAATCAACAGTTATATATAGTTTGCTTTAGTAGGTAACCCTGCACTTTGGGATGGGAAAAAAATTGACCCATATCGCACGACATGCTGACCTACATTTTGATTTATAGGTTTAATGTAGGTCATGCTTGGTTAGTAGGTCAAGAACTTGTTTTGTTTATTTTGGTTTAAGTTTTGAGTTAAGTTGTATGTATGGGTTGTTAACTTATAAGTTCCTAATAGTTTTATAGCAGGAATTGAAGGATGTTGAAATTGTGTAAGTTGTCAGGCAGGTTTAATGAACTGTACAATTGATTTTATGTATCTTGGTTACTATAAGCCAAAAATTGTTTTGGTTCAGGTTTTAAATTAGGTTGTATGTGTCATTAATTAGCTGACTGCATGTCGTCTAAGATATTTTTTTTTTATTTTTAAGTAAGAATGTTCAAAAAATATGAATAAAAAGAATGTCTGTTTTCTCAAATCAAAAATATGGAACTGATTAAACTAAAGATGTAATCTTTACTCTTGATATGCATTTATGTTTATTTTTTTTTTTTGTTTTTGTATGAAATAAAAATAATTCAAAGATAGGTTAAATGATAGGTTAAATGGTATTTATTTTAAAAACATAAGATAAAAATAAAAGATATTTAATTTTATGTTTAAATTCTTTTATTATTATATTTTTCTTTAAATCTAAGTTGAAACATTTTTTTACGATGATCAGATGTTAAAATTGCAGAAATAGTGAGACCAACTTTTTTTATACGTCTTTGAAATCTACTTCTATCACATACGTATTCTTCCCAATGACCTTTCCGTGCTGATCTGTAAGCATACTCCCAAACATGCATAACGTGAATTTTTTGTTTAATGTTGAAGTGAACTTTTTTTGTTTTGTTATTTAAATTCATATCGTGCAAGTATGAAAATTGAAAATCTTAATCTAGCATGTTTTCCTTTAAAAGGTACATATATACTACCAATGTTTAACAGCACATCTGAAATTGTTGTTTGATAAGTGTATAGGACAATTTGATTTAAAGTTATCAATCTTTTGCAATGACGGCAAGTTTCTGCTTAGATCTTAGATCTTGAAGTGAACTTTTTTTGTTTTGTTATTTAAATTCATATCGTGCAAGTATGAAAATTGAAAATCTTAATCTAGCATGTTTTCCTTTAAAAGGTACATATATACTACCAATGTTTAACAGCACATCTGAAATTGTTGTTTGATAAGTGTATAGGACAATTTGATTTAAAGTTATCAATCTTTTGCAATGACGGCAAGTTTCTGCTTAGATCTCCTATTTTAACACTGTCAATGTACTTTTGAAGAAAAAGTTTTTTTGTTCTCCTTTAACATAAATTTTTTCAGCTGACTCTAAATAGTGTTTTAATATACATTTTACATCTAAATATTCAAATAAACCGTTATTCCATTTAAGTCCATTTATTTTATTTTCACAATACTGGTTATTATATTTCATATCCTGACTAAGTTCTTCTGCGGGATACGGTGCTTTGAAGTGATACACAGTTGGAATTAAACAGCCTTTTTCAAGTATGGCCAACTCTTTTAGGAAATATTGCTTTTCATTTCCTTGTAAAAATTGTACGTCAACTATGTACGTCCTCATTTACTAGAGGATAAAGCATTTGAAAAAGTATATAATGATGTGACGTCAGTCCCATATGGCTATATAAATCTTACTCAAGACGTTAATGACATATTTCGATTAAGAAGTGATATGTTTGGAAAATGTTTGTGTTATTGTACGAGAGATCAATTAGACCAATTTGCGGAGGAATATGAAACGTTTGAAGACCAATCGACATATATTGCACCTATTAAAAACCTCTAAACTAAAATTGCAGAAAGTAATTATAAAACACTGTGACCCTGAAGTAATAAAAACATTTTGCGAAATCTCTTTAAATATTTTAAAAGGTAATTGTAATCTGAGTAAAAAAGCAACAACCCAATTACGAAAGTATAAAAAAGAATGAAGATCACTTATTTGCCGGAAAAAATCTATAAATAGCAAAAGAAAAATTATTATTCAACGTGGTGGATTTTTACCTACACTTCTTGGTGCAATATTATCAGGGATAATCGGAAATTTTATAAAATGAATAATACAACATTTAATAAAATGATAGTTTTAAAACCTGAGATTTGTGAGAAAATGAAGCAAAACGGACGTTGAACTTAATGAGTTTGATAAAAATATGAAAAAAATATTGTTAAATACACATCTCACAGACACTCAAAACTGGTATTTATACAGACAAAATCTATTTAAAATAAGAAACAAAAAACGACAACTTCCTAGAAATAAAGAGGACAAAATAAAAATTACGGAAACAAAAGGTACTCAAACTCGTGCAAAACCAATGTATATAGATGAGGAAACTCAATCGCATTTTCCTGAATATAAGAATGTTGGAATACAAGTTGTTCCTGAAGAAGAAGAAGTATATGAAAAAGAAGCTGATGACGAAGTATTTGATGATGAAATTCAGGAAAATGTTTTAACAAAAGAATTGTCAGCTGCTTCATATGGAGAACGTCTTAGAAAATGAAAATCAATTAGAAATCAAAATGTACAAATTTTTGAAACTGATACAGGAGACATTATAACTGTTCCTTTAGATAGCCCAAGCCGACCAACGAAAAAAGAAAAAACTATAAATAGCAAAGAGTGGAATAATTCATAAAGACGTGCTTTAAGGTCAGCAGCAGGCAATACTCAAACAGAACTTAATTTTCCAATTCGTAAGAATAAATCCGCAAGCTCATGGACAACATACAAGTAAATGATGAATTTTATGTCACTTTACTCAGTGATTCATCTATGAACTATTATCCAGAAAATTCATTATCATCTTTTACAAATAAAATGAATAAATACATGTGTGATTCAAGGTGGAAAGTCGGTATTTCATAAATGTATGCTAATGATTTCGTTCCAAATGTGTATGGTGAAGAATGGGAAAAATGTACTCAAATATTTATTAAAGGTATGAGAAAGATATGATAGGAGTTGGAACATCATATATTCCATACATAGAAGAACAAATGATATGCGATTGGAAAGTTTTTCTACTACTACACGACAGTTCATTTGGGGAATTTTTAATTTTATAAACGATGAAGTTCATTATACACAATGAGCAAAAGCTGAGGAGATGCCTGAAAGTATAAGTTACACTACAATATGTGTTACTAGGCCTAAAATAGATATAAAAATAAGAGCAAATTACCCTTATACCCTCGAAGGACTTTTGACAACATCTTTCAATCAAGTATCTTTTAAAGTTGCAGATTTTAAAAAATATAAATCACGTGTAATAGAAGCTTTCAAAACTTTTATAGATAGTGTACAATTGATTCCCATTATTAAACCAGATATGATTTTTATGGTTTGTATACAGTTAGCCGAATGTTAAATTGCAAAATGCCAATTTGCCTAATGTCTTTTGACAAAAAGGACATTTCGCAACTTTCCGGTTGGCATATTTGACTATTTTGCAAACGGTTGTTTGGCATAATGAGACACTTCGCAAAAAGATATTTGACAAAAATATATTTTCTTCGAAATAAATTAAACTAGTATTAAACTAGTACTAAATAAGCTGATTAAATATTATGATTTATAAAATTACATAATTCATAAAAATATTATTTAATTTATTTTATTTTGAACTTTATGTACACAAATATATATGGATACATAATATATTATAAATTATAATATACATAAATACTAGTTGTTTTATTTTAAATTTAAATAATCGGTTATTAAAAGCAGTAATTTAACTTCCTTATAATCATCTTTTTTTGATAAAATTTTTTTAATTTTCTTATCTTTTAAAAAATACTTTTTCTTTTTTACCACAGGTACACCACCAATCTCAAACTTCTCTATTTCTGCCTTGACAAATTTGATTTCTTTTTTTAAGACGTCCATATGTTACAACAATATATCCAAAAACAAAATATACCTATGCCAAGCAAACAACAATGTATTATGATAAATATGATAAAAACTTTTAATAAAAATTATTATAAAATCAATTACTTTTATCCAACAACAACAAAAAATATAAAAGAAAGCCGTTATCTTAAACTCGTTTTTTTATTATCATTAATAAAGAATTAAAATATAGAGGATCACATCATAGAAATTTATCAGTAATATTTGTAACACAAAATGTTTTTCACCAGGGTAAATTTTCAAGAGATTTATTTATTTATTCAACTTATACAATAACTAAAATTAATTACTTATTATACATAATAATTCTAGCACTAGCAACTGAGGCCTTCGGCTATTTTTATTTTTTTTTAATAAAGTACATTATTAGGGAACAAAAAATTGAACAAAAATTATAATTGTTGAACCTAAGTTACATGTTTTCTTTTTTTTATTTTTATAATTATTTTTTTTTATTGTGTACTTTCTTTTTTGATAAAACTATTTTTTTTTTTTATATGGAACAGTACCCTACCCTTTTTTTTTTTATATTTTGCTTTTTATATTTTATTGTAAATGTTTAATCTTTTTAGAAAGTTTGCGAACGTTGTGACATTTTGCGCTGTGGTTTCCGACAAAAGTAAGTGTACCGGTTTTATATTTTGCTGAATTCTTATGGCATCAATTTCTGTACATTCGATAATTATGTGCTCAGTTGTAATGACTTGATTATTACAAAATGTGCAAGTTGGAGCTGGTTCTTTGTTGAATAGGTGTTGGTGGGTGAGTATAGTGCGCCCAGTTCTAAATTTTGTGTACACCGTAAGGTCCCTTCTGCTCGCGTTTGCTGGAAAGGATGATGGTTCTTTCTTGGGGTTGATGTGTTTATAGAAGTGAGTAAAGTTTGCCCAGGTATGTAAAGATTCATGCTGCGTTATCTTTTTTATTTCTTCGACTAGGTCTGATTTATTTGTGAAGTTTAGTGATACAAGAGGGGAATTTGCCGCCTCTTTTGCTATTTTATCGGCAAACTCATTTCCTTCTATGCCCGCATGTCCTGGGACCCACATAAGTTTTAGAGATTTCTGTTTTTTTATTAGGGTGTCCCGTATTTCTTCTATGGTTTTTTCGATGTTGTTAACATTGATGACCGCTTTCATTGTTGAAAGGGAGTCAGAACAAATTATGTATTTTTCTTTTGTATTTTGTTTTAATTTTACTGCTTCTAGTACCGCAAGTGCCTCAGCAGAGTAGGGTGTTGAGTATGTGGGTAGGGCTCCTATTTTTAAAATATTTTTTTCTTCATCCACGATACTAAATGCTGTTGCAAAGGGGGATTTTGAACCGTCGGTGAATATGAGATTCCATTCAGCATATTTATTTCTTAAAGATCGAAATTCCTGTTGAAATAGGCTTGGGTTAGTTTGGCTTTTGTTCCAGTTGTTAGATTTAGATTAACGCTATCCAGCTTCAGTTCGCAAGGAGGGAAACGCAACCTCGGGTTGCTGATGGGCTTGAAATTCATATTGTTCTTTTTTGCAAAGAGAATGACCTGAAGTAGTGTTGATGGTCTTTTTGGTATGCGTTTTCTTGCAATAACTCTTTTGCATTTGTCATATAGTTCAACTCTCTCTGAAAAAATAATTTTGGTTAATAGCTTCCTGGTAGAGAGCTTAATTTTTTCTTCTAAGGTCGCAAGTCCTGACTCTGCGAGGATAATAGGAATTGGCGTGGATCGAAAAACCCCAAGTGCTGAGCGTATTGATGCATGGTATATTGTTTTAAGTTTTTGTAGCTCCGTTTTTGCTGCTGTTCCATAAATGGGAAGTCCATATTCGATTTTGGAGAGAATAACTGCTTTAACTACATCAACCAAAGATTTTATGTTACTTTCTAGATATTTGCTAGCTAAACATTTTATACAATTAAGTCTATTATTTAATGAACTACATAACATTTCTATATGACTGTTCCACAAGTATCTTGAGTTAAAAACAAGCCCTTATATTTTTAAATTTGAAACATTTTGTAAATTTAAGGAATTAGTGTTAATTACAAAGTTATTACAATTGTGTTTTTTACAAATGTGCAAATGTTTTGATTTTGTTATTGATATTTTTGAGCCACTGAAGTTTCCCCAATCTGTTAGTTCTGTTACTAGATCTTCAAGTTTGATTTTAAATTGTCCAAAGTTTTTAATGGTGGAATAAACTAAAAGATCGTCGGCGTATAGCACGTGCTTAAAAAATTTTTGATCATCTATAATTTTGCTGAGTTTATTATAGGCGATTAAAAATAATGGAACTGATAATGGAGATCCTTGAGGGATTCCATTGTTTAGTGGCCAAATGTTTGAATAGAATTTGTTATTTTTGACTCTTATTTTTCTATTCGACAAGAAGTTTTTTACGAAATTAATTATGTTCCCCCCGATTTTCCATTCAGTTAGTTGTTCGATAATTGAATGCATACCCACACGGTCAAAGGCTTTTTCTGCGTCGATTGATATGATTGAAATATGGTTTTTTGCATTTAGACTGTCCCGGATATTTTGATCTAATAGGAGTAGTGCATCCATAGTTACTAGATTTCCTTCCTTTAGCAACCGAAAGAGTCTTTTTGCTACAATTTTTTCTAAGACTTTGCCGGCGCATGGGAGTAGCGATATAGGGCGATAACTGGACGGACAGTGTTGATCTTTACCTTCTTTAGCTATGGGGACTATTGTTGCGATTTGCCACTGTTGTGGAATGGTACTTGTAAGGAAAATGATATTATATAATTCACATAGTTTAGATTTCGCTTCAATAGTAAGGTTTTTCAAAATAGGGTATGACAAGTTATCATAACCTGGGGTCTTGCCTTTTAGAGAGTTCAAGCAGACTTGCAACTCTAATACTGTTATTGGTTGTTCGATCTATTTAGCGCGCTTGTTTGGTGTGTACGGCGGAGCAATCCGGAGTGGAAGGGAGTTTCTCCCGTTTATAAATGAGTTAGAGAAGTTTTCATCCCTTGAATATTGTGACCAGAAATTGCCCAGTGTGTTGGCTATCTCTACTGGATCTTGGATTAGCGTGTTATCGGACTTTTTTATATAGGAAATATTGTGGTATTTAGTTTTGTTGGAAAGCGATCGAACTTTTGACCACAGGACTTTTGAAGAGGTGTTTGGATTTATGTCTTTTGTAAAGTTAACGAAGGATTGGCGTTTAGCAAGTTTGACTTCTCTTTTAAAATGTGCATTTGCTTTTTTATAGTTTATTATATTTTCGTTACTTGGGTGTCTCTTCAGGATTTTCCAGAGTTTTTGTTTCTCCATTTGTAGTAGAGATAACGAATTGTTCCACCAGCAAGTATATTTCCTAATTTTTTTGTTTTGTGCTCTTGGGATAGTTTCGTTAGCACTACTAATTATTAGTTTTTGAAATTGACTTACGGATTGGTTGATATTTTTGTTTATGTGTTGAAAATGTTTAAGTTTATTATTGATTGAAATTTGGAATTTTGACCAGTCTGCTTGGTCTATTTTGAATTTGGGTTTGAGTTTGGATTGCGTTGGGGGGTGGATGTTGTTGGAGAGTTTGATTGTTATTGGGAAGTGATCACTTCCATGTGGGAATTGATCGACATTCCATGAAGAAGATAGATTTAAAGGATGGGTGCAGAAAGCTAAATCGACATGAGTGAAAGTAGCGTGAGTTGAAAAATGGGTTGGTGAATTTGTGTTTAAGTTTATTAAGTTACTGTTTTTTATAAAGTTAGAAATTATTTTGCCTTTTTTGTTATATTTAAAAAACTATATATTATTTTATTTTATTCATTATAGAGAGTATACTATAAGTATTATTTAATTCAATCTGGTAGAGGACTTGATGATATCGGCCCTTTATTACATTCAACCGTACCTTTTCAAAAAGGCCGTGGATTGGGAAGCTTTTTTGGGGGACTTTTTAGACATTTGAAACCATTATTTACTTCAGGCGCTGATATTTTGAAAAAAGAGGTTATTAACTCAGGTATTAATGCTTTATCTGATATTGCATCTGGTGCAAATGTAAAAGAAGTTATGCAAGATCGTAGTAAAGCGGTTGTTGAAAATGTACGACGTGAAGTTGTACGAAAACTGAATGAAATGTATGGTTCTCGTAAAAGAAAACGAAAAGCTATAAAAAGATCATTCATTAAAATTTTAAACTATTTTACGTCAAAACGACGCAAAGATAATAACAAAAAGAAAATTAAAGATATTTTTGATTAATTATGATTGAGTGTATGAAATCTGAGTTGGATATTTTTAAAACCCAACCCATTCAGTCTAGCAGTTTACGATCTGAAGAAGTTTCCTACAATCCTATTGATTTTTTAGACAACCCTTCAACTATTGAATTTGTTTCACTGGGTCATGGCGATACATATAGAGATTTGTCTTCTACATATTTGAGATTAAAAGAGATCAAAGATGGAACGCAATGGAATAATAACAAAAATGCTGAAGGAAGAACAATAATACAACCAAGTGTAGTTAATAACATTTTACATTCTTTAATAAAACAATGTAATGTTCAATTAAATGGCAAAAATATAACACCATCTGATGGAAATTATCACTATAGAGCTTATATTGAATCTTTATTAAATTATGGTACAGATTCTGCTGCAACTCATTTAGAATGTGCAGGATGGATTTTAGATAAAGCAAATATAGCTAAATCTGATAATAATGGATTAAAAGAGCGCCAAAAATTGTATCATAATAGCAATGTAGTGGAACTTATGGGTAAACTACACGTAGATATGTTTAATCAACTTACGCTACTTATAAATAATGTTGACATTCGTATAGTTTTAACACATGAAAAACCAGATTTTTTGTTCTATTTGCAGACGATTCTGATGAATCACAATTACATATTATAGAAGCCACTCTATTTATGAGGCATGTTACCATTAATCTAAGCGTACTGTTAGCACACAATGCTGTTCTTGGGAAATCCAATGCTAAATATAATTATAAACGCGTTGATTCACTTGATAATGTTTTTATTGGGCAGTTGCCAAAAAATTTTTTGTATGACAGAAAATGTGGGTTACTCTGGAAAAAGATCAAAAAACCCATACAATTTTAAACATTTTGATATTTCACAATTTGTGTTAAACGTAAATGGTGTTCAAATACCTAATTCAGCAATTGAAGCCAGTTTTTCAAATGAAAATAATTCCTGCACAAGAGCATACAGCACACTTTCTTCAGGAACTGAAATTTACCACAATGATAAAGGTCATCAGATAACAAAGTCTATGTTTAATAATGGATTTTTTATACTTGCTTTTGATTTAACTCCAGATGCATCTGGAAATGAAGTATGTCAATGTTTACTAAACCAGGGTACAGTTAGAATTAAGGAAAGGCTATCAAAACCACTTACATCTACAATAACTGCTATTGTTTATGGAGAATTTGATGCAAGCATACAAATTGATGAAAATCGAAATATATTCACAAATCTATAAATAGAATATTGAAACATGTATTTGAATTCTTTTATATAATAATATTTTGAAGAAAAACCTCTTATCAAAAATACCTTTCACCAGTTTTTTAAATTTTACAAATCTTCTATTAAATAAATTTAAACAATCTTATAAAATTATTTTTTAATTTATTTATTTATTTAGGATGCATTTCGATATGATCACATATCATCATCAGCCATTCATAACTAATTATAGTTAAAAAATGCATAATCTGTTAAACATGTTATAAAATTAAATTCAAATTTTTAAATAACATTTTACAAATTTACAACGAAAGAACTTATAATTTTAATTACATTAATTTAACATTACATATTAATAAAACATTTAAATACAATCAATAACATGTATTTAATATGTGTTAAAAAAGAAAAAGAAAAATTATTTATTACAATTAAATTAAAAACTTATTTTGAAAAAACAACAGCAAAAAAAAAAAAAAAATTAACATAGAGATTTTTCTAATATTACATTAAGTATTGTGATTAAATGAGCAAACAAATAACAGATAATGAGAAAAATGAGAAAAAATTTTATTATAACTAAAATAAAACGGAAAATTAATATAAAATTGTTCTAATTTTTTATTGTTGAATGTTGTAGTTTCTTGTTGTCAAATTAAAAAGTGGTGATAAGATGGGTTCTGTGTCAATATTCATTAAACACTTTTTATTTTTGTATTTATTAATAAGGAAACTTTCCCAAGCGTCTAAATAATCGGTTATGTGTTTAATTAATTTTAAATTTTCTATATTTATGTTTAAGTGGTTATTATCTAAGCAATGTTGTGCTACAGCAGATTTGATTGGTTTATTATATTTAATATTTGAAATATGTTCCTTAAATCTAGTTAAAATGTTTCTTTTGGTTTGACCAATATACTTTGCATTGCAGTCACCACACGATATTTCGTAAATTCCCGATTTTAATTCATTTTTCATTTTATCTTTGGTATTACTTAATATGTTCTTTAAATTATTTTCACTGGAAAAAACTAATTCTAAATCATATTTTTTAAAAATAGGTTTTAATTTATCTGTTAATTTTCTTGCATAACTGAATTTTACTCTCTTTTTTGTGGATGGTTCCGATCTGAAAAAGGTTGTAAGGTTATTTTTTCTAATTTTATTTGAATGTTTCTCTACGAGATTGTCTATTACTTCTTCAGAGAAACCGTTTATATTTGCTATGTTTTTAATGTAATATTTTTCTTTTTTGAAATTTTCAATAGACAACGGAATTTTACACATTCTATAAACCATGCTGTGGAATGCTGCCATTTTACTGGAATATGTAGCAAACGAATCATTTGTGATGTATCTCGAAGTGCTTGTTGGTTTCCTGTAAATGTCGAATTCCAATCTAGATTCTGTTCTGCTTATAAGTACATCTAAAAACGGGAGTTGTGCATTCTCTTCATACTCTACTGTAAAATTTATTGTTTGGAATTGTTCGTTTAATGTTTCTAGTAATGGGTTTACTTTTTCTTTTTTTATTACTACGAATACGTCATCAACATAACGAACCCAAATTTTTGGTAGCTTTTCTTCCATTTTCAAATTCGTTTCAAACTTTGCCATGAATGTATTAGCGACAAAGAAATAGAGGATTGCCCATAGCTGTGCCATGTGATAATTTATAGAAGGCATCCTTAAATTGGAAATACTTATCCTCCATACATATTTTGGTCGCTTCTAATAATATTTCTAATTTTTCTAACGGCACATTGGTTTGTGAGAGCCATTCTTCAATAGATTTCAAGGCTTCCGGGATTGGTATGTTCGGATATAATGAGACCACATCGAAGGAAACTAATATATCCTCATCTTGTAATTTTACGTCTTTCACAATATCTATGAAATCAAATACATTTTGGACATATAGGCCGTCAGGTGGTTTTAATTTTTTGAATTCACTAATAACTCATTTAGCTATTCCGTAACAAGGTGACTGGATATTGGAAATGATTGGCCTCATTTTATTTCCGGGTTTATGAATTTTCCTTAAGCCATATAGTCGTGGTATCATTGGATTCGGAATAGATAATTTCCATTTCGGAGTTTCCAAAACATTGTGAATTTTAGATATACATGTGTTGGCCGTTTTTATCATTCGTGGAAGAGGATTCTTATTTATTTTTATAAAATTAGATTCTTGTATTGCTTTTTCCATATCATTATAATATTGATCTTTATCTAGAATTACCATGGAGTTGCCCTTGTCAGATTTAGTGTAAAATACATTTTTATTTTTTAATGATTTTATAGTTTCAAAATTGGTATTATTATATATTATTTTCTTTTTATTATTGTTTATTTCATTTATTAAAATTGGTTTAATTTCTTTTCTTATATTGTTCTTAATTAAATCACTTTTATATTTTATTGCAGTTTCGGCATCTATAATTGTTTTATTAACATCTAGTTTTAGTGGCATAGGTGTAAAATTTAAACCTTTATTCAATAAGTTAAGTTCATCTTCGGGAAAAGTTTCATTTGAAAAATTTTTAACATAATTGGGAAGAAATTTTACTTGCGGTTTTTTTGTACAAAATTGTTTTTGTTTATTTTTTAAAAGTATTGCGAATTTTTTATCTAATGTTTTAATTTTTTCTTTTATAATTTTGGACACTCTATTGGAAACTAAATTTAAAAAATTAAGCCAGTCGTTGTATTGAAACGAATCGATATATGTTTGTGTTTGAAATGACTTTAATATTTTTAAATGGAGAGCATATAATTCTAATTCAATATTGCACAATTTAGAATGTAGGTAACTTCTTTCCAAATTTAACCACTTAAACTTACTAAAATTTAAAACTTTTTCAGTTCTATCATTTAAAATTGGACATTATATTTATATAAAATTTGGGAACACTTTATTTTCTTTGCATTTCTTTAAGAAATGTAAATCAGTTTTTATGCATTCTTTTTTTATTTTTAGTTTTGAAAAGGCGTTCAAATTGAGCTTGGTTGATATTAATTATAATTTTAATTAGTTGAACTAATTCCGTAAAACTCTTTTATATAATAATATTTTGAAGAAAAACCTCTTATCAAAAATACCTTTCACCAGTTTTTCAAATTTTACCAATCTTCTATTAAAATAAATTAATAGAATAGATTAAAATAAATTAAATAGATAGACAGATTAAATAGATTAGATAGAATAGATAGATTAAATAATAAATAGATAGATTAAAATAAATTAATAAATTAAAATAAATTAATTAATTCTATTAAAATAATTAATACTAAATAAATTTAAACAATCTTATAAAATTTTTTTTTAATTTATTTATATATTTAGGATGCATTTCGATATGATCACATATCATCATCAGCCATTCATAACTAATTATAGTTAAAAAATGCATAATCTGTTAAACATGTTATAAAATTAAATTCAAATGTTTAAATAACATTTTACAAATTTACAACGAAAGAACTTATAATTTTAATTACATTAATTTAACATTACATATTAATAAAACATTTAAATACAATCAATAACATGTATATAATATGTGTTAAAAAAGAAAAAGAAAAATTATTTATTACAATTAAATTAAAAACTTATTTTGAAAAAACAATAGCAAAAAAAATAAATAAAAATTAAACATAGAGCTTTTTCTAATATTACATTAAGTATTGTGATTAAATGAGCAAACAAATAACAGATAATGAGAAAAATGAGAAAAAATTTTATTATAACTAAAATAAAACGGAAAATTAATATAAAATTGTTCTATTTTTTTATTGTTGAATGTTCTTCACTGTGTCCAAGTTGTAGTTTCTTGTTGTCAAATTAAAAAGTGGTGATAAGATGGGTTCTGTGTCAATATTCATTAAACACTTTTTATTTTTGTATTTATATTTTTGTATTTATTGGCTTAATTTTTCAAATTTAGTTTCCAATAGAGTGTCCAAAATTATAAAAGAAAAAATTAAAACATTAGATAAAAAATTCGCAATACTTTTAAAAAATAAACAAAAACAATTTTGTACAAAAAAACCGCAAGTAAAATTTCTTCCCAATTATGTTAAAAATTTTTTCAAATGAAACTTTCTCCGAAGATGAACTTAACTTATTGAATAAAGGTTTAAATTTTACACCTATGCCACTAAAACTAGATGTTAATAAAACAATTATAGATGCCGAAACTGCAATAAAATATAAAAGTGATTTAATTAAGAACAATATAAGAAAAGAAATTAAACCAATTTTAATAAATGAAATAAACAATAATAAAAAGAAAATAATATATAATAATACCAATTTTGAAACTATAAAATCATTAAAAAATAAAAATGTATTTTACACTAAATCTGACAAGGGCAACTCCTTGGTAATTCTAGATAAAGATTAATATTATAATGATATGGGAAAAAACAATACAAGAATCTAATTTTATAAAAATAAATAAGAATCCTCTTCCACGAATGATAAAAACGGCTAACACATGTATATCTAAAATTCACAATGTTTTGGAAACTCCGAAATGGAAATTATCTATTCCGAATCCAATGATACCACGACTATATGGCTTAAGGAAAATTCATAAACCCGGAAATAAAATGAGGCCAATCATTTCCAATATCCAGTCACCTTGTTACGGAATAGCTAAATGGGTTATTAGTGAATTCAAAAAATTAAAACCACCTGACGGCCTATATGTCCAAAATGTATTTGATTTCATAGATATTGTGAAAGACGTAAAATTACAAGATGAGGATATATTAGTTTCCTGCGATGTGGTCTCATTATATCCGAACATACCAATCCCGGAAGCCTTGAAATCTATTGAAGAATGGCTCTCACAAACCAATGTGCCGTTAGAAAAATTAGAAATATTATTAGAAGCGACCAAAATATGTATGGAGGATAAGTATTTCCAATTTAAGGATGCCTTCTATAAATTATCACATGGCACAGCTATGGGCAATCCTCTATTGCTTTGTCGCTAATACATTCATGGCAAAGTTTGAAACGAATTTGAAAATGGAAGAAAAGCTACCAAAAATTTGGGTTCGTTATGTTGATGACGTATTCGTAGTAATAAAAAAAGAAAAAGTAAACCCATTACCAGAAACATTAAATGAACAATTCCAAACAATAAATTTTACAGTAGAGTATGAAGAGAATGCACAACTCTCGTTTTTAGATGTACTTATAAGCAGAACAGAATCTAGATTGGAATTCGATATTTACATGAAACCAACAAGCACTTCGAGATACATCACAAATGATTCGTTTGCTACATATTCCAGTAAAATGGCAGCGTTCCACAGCATGGTTTATAGAATGTGTAAAATTCCGTTGTCTATTGAAAATTTCAAAAAAGAAAATTAGTACATTAAAAACATAGCAAATATATACGGTTTCTCTGAAGAAGTAATAGACAATCTCGTAGAGAAACATTCAAATAAAATTAGAAAAAATAACATTATAACCTTTTTCAGATCGGAACCATCCACAAAAAAGAGAGTAAAATTCAGTTATGCAAGATAAACAGATAAATTAAAACCTATTTTTAAAAAATATGATTTAGAATTAGTTTTTTCCAGTGAAAATAATTTAAAGAACATATTAAGTAATACCAAAGATAAAATGAAAAATGAATTAAAATCGGGAATTTATGAAATATCGTGTGGTGACTGCAATGCAAAGTATATTGGTCAAACCAAAAGAAACATTTTAACTAGATTTAAGGAACATATTTCAAATATTAAATATAATAAACCAATCAAATCTGCTGTAGCACAACATTGCTTAGATAATAACCACTTAAACATAAATATAGAAAATTTAAAATTAATTAAACACATAACCGATAAAAATTATTTAGACGCTTGGGAAAGTTTCCTTATTAATAAATACAAAAATAAAAAGTGTTTAATGAATATTGACACAGAACCCATCTTATCACCACTTTTTAATTTGACAACAAGAAACTACAACATTCAACAATAAAAAATTAGAACAATTTTATATTAATTTTCCGTTTTATTTTAGTTATAATAAAATTTTTTCTCATTTTTCTCATTATCTGTTATTTGTTTGCTCATTTAATCACAATACTTAATGTAATATTAGAAAAATCTCTATGTTAATTTTTTTTTTTTTTTTGCTGTTGTTTTTTCAAAATAAGTTTTTAATTTAATTGTAATAAATAATTTTTCTTTTTTAACACATATTAAATACATGTTATTGATTGTATTTAAATGTTTTATTAATATGTAATCTTAAATAAATGTAATTAAAATTATAAGTTCTTTCGTTGTAAATTTGTAAAATGTTATTTAAACATTTGAATTTAATTTTATAACATGTTTAACAGATTATGCATTTTTTAACTATAATTAGTTATGAATGGCTGATGATGATATGTGATCATATCGAAATGCATCCTAAATAAATAAATAAATTAAAAAATAATTTTATAAGATTGTTTAAATTTATTTAATAGAAGATTTGTAAAATTTATTTAAGGTATTTTTGATAAGAGGTTTTTCTTCAAAATATTGTTATATAAAAGAATTCAAATACATGTTTTCAAATAACATAGAGATTTTTCTAATATTACTTTAAGTATTGTGATTAAATGAGCAAACAAATAACAGATAATGAGAAAAATGAGAAAAAATTTTATTATAACTAAAATAAAACGGAAAATTAATATAAAATTGTTCTATTTTTTTATTGTTGAATGTTCTTCACTGTGTCCAAGTTGTAGTTTCTTCTTGTCAAATTAAAAAGTGGTGATAAGATGGGTTCTGTGTCAATATTCATTAAGCACTTTTAATTTTTGTATTTATTAATATGGAAACTTCCCCAAGCGTCTAAATAATTTTTATCGGTTATGTGTTTAATTAAGTTTAAATTTTCTATATTTATGTTATAAGTGGTTATTATCTAAGCAATGTTGTGCTACAGCAGATTTGATTGGTTTATTATATTTAATATTTGAAATATGTTCCTTAAATCTAGTTAAAATGTTTCTTTTGGTTTGACCAATATACTTTGCATTGCAGTCACCACACGATATTTCGTAAATTCCCGATTTTAATTCATTTTTCATTTTATCTTTGGTATTACTTAATATGTTCTTTAAATTATTTTCACTGGAAAAAACTAATTCTAAATCATATTTTTTAAAAATAGGTTTTAATTTATCTGTTAATTTTCTTGCATAACTGAATTTTACTCTCTTTTTTGTGGATGGTTCCGATCTGAAAAAGGTTGTAAGGTTATTTTTTCTAATTTTATTTGAATGTTTCTCTACGAGATTGTCTATTACTTCTTCAGAGAAACCGTTTATATTTGCTATGTTTTTAATGTAATATTTTTCTTTTTTGAAATTTTCAATAGACAACGGAATTTTACACATTCTATAAACCATGCTGTGGAATGCTGCCATTTTACTGGAATATGTAGCAAACGAATCATTTGTGATGTATCTCGAAGTGCTTGTTGGTTTCCTGTAAATGTCGAATTCCAATCTAGATTCTGTTCTGCTTATAAGTACATCTAAAAACGGGAGTTGTGCATTCTCTTCATACTCTACTGTAAAATTTATTGTTTGGAATTGTTCGTTTAATGTTTCTAGTAATGGGTTTACTTTTTCTTTTTTTATTACTACGAATACGTCATCAACATAACGAACCCAAATTTTTGGTAGCTTTTCTTCCATTTTCAAATTCGTTTCAAACTTTGCCATGAATGTATTAGCGACAAAGCAATAGAGGATTGCCCATAGCTGTGCCATGTGATAATTTATAGAAGGCATCCTTAAATTGGAAATACTTATCCTCCATACATATTTTGGTCGCTTCTAATAATATTTCTAATTTTTCTAACGGCACATTGGTTTGTGAGAGCCATTCTTCAATAGATTTCAAGGCTTCCGGGATTGGTATGTTCGGATATAATGAGACCACATCGAAGGAAACTAATATATCCTCATCTTGTAATTTTACGTCTTTCACAATATCTATGAAATCAAATACATTTTGGACATATAGGCCGTCAGGTGGTTTTAATTTTTTGAATTCACTAATAACCCATTTAGCTATTCCGTAACAAGGTGACTGGATATTGGAAATGATTGGCCTCATTTTATTTCCGGGTTTATGAATTTTCCTTAAGCCATATAGTCGTGGTATCATTGGATTCGGAATAGATAATTTCCATTTCGGAGTTTCCAAAACATTGTGAATTTTAGATATACATGTGTTGGCCGTTTTTATCATTCGTGGAAGAGGATTGTTATTTATTTTTATAAAATTAGATTCTTGTATTGCTTTTTCCATATCATTATAATATTGATCTTTATCTAGAATTACCATGGAGTTGCCCTTGTCAGATTTAGTGTAAAATACATTTTTATTTTTTAATGATTTTATAGTTTCAAAATTGGTATTATTATATATTATTTTCTTTTTATTATTGTTTATTTCATTTATTAAAATTGGTGTAATTTCTTTTCTTATATTGTTCTTAATTAAATCACTTTTATATTTTATTGCAGTTTCGGCATCTATAATTGTTTTATTAACATCTAGTTTTAGTGGCATAGGTGTAAAATTTAAACCTTTATTCAATAAGTTAAGTTCATCTTCGGGAAAAGTTTCATTTGAAAAATTTTTAACATAATTGGGAAGAAATTTTACTTGCGGTTTTTTTGTACAAAATTGTTTTTGTTTATTTTTTAAAAGTATTGCGAATTTTTTATCTAATGTTTTAATTTTTTCTTTTATAATTTTGGACACTCTATTGGAAACTAAATTTGAAAAATTAAGCCAATAAATACAAAAATATAAATACAAAAATAAAAAGTGTTTAATGAATATTGACACAGAACCCATCTTATCACCACTTTTTAATTTGACAACAAGAAACTACAACTTGGACACAGTGAAGAACATTCAACAATAAAAAAATAGAACAATTTTACATTAATTTTCCGTTTTATTTTAGTTATAATAAAATTTTTTCTCATTTTTCTCATTATCTGTTATTTGTTTGCTCATTTAATCACAATACTTAATGTAATATTAGAAAAAGCTCTATGTTAAATTTTTTTTGCTATTGTTTTTTCAAAATAAGTTTTTAATTTAATTGTAATAAATAATTTTTCTTTTTCTTTTTTAACACATATTAAATACATGTTATTGATTGTATTTAAATGTTTTATTAATATGTAATGTTAAATTAATGTAATTAAAATAAATACAATTATAATAAATACAAAATTAATTAATAAATATTAATAAATACAAAAATAAAAAGTGTTTAATGAATATTGACACAGAACCCATCTTATCACCACTTTTTAATTTGACAACAAGAAACTACAACTTGGACACAGTGAAGAACATTCAACAATAAAAAATTAGAACAATTTTATATTAATTTTCCGTTTTATTTTAGTTATAATAAAATTTTTTCTCATTTTTCTCATTATCTGTTATTTGTTTGCTCATTTAATCACAATACTTAATGTAATATTAGAAAACTCTCTATGTTAATTTTTTTTTTTTTTTTGCTGTTGTTTTTTCAAAATAAGTTTTTAATTTAATTGTAATAAATAATTTTTCTTTTTCTTTTTTAACACATATTAAATACATGTTATTGATTGTATTTAAATGTTTTATTAATATGTAATCTTAAATTAATGTAATTAAAATTATAAGTTCTTTCGTTGTAAATTTGTAAAATGTTATTTAAACATTTGAATTTAATTTTATAACATGTTTAACAGATTATGCATTTTTTTACTATAATTAGATATGAATGGCTGATGATGATATGTGATCATATCGAAATGCATCCTAAATAAATAAATAAATTAAAAAATAATTTTATAAGATTGTTTAAATTTATTTAATAGAAGATTTGTAAAATTTAAAAAACTGGTAAAGGAACTGGTTCTTCAAAATATTGTTATATAAAAGAGTTTTACGGAATTAGTTCAACTAATTAAAATTATAATGTATTTGAATATTCAACAAGATATCATCTTCCTGTGCACTTGTGGATGTAAAGTTTTGTTGTGCGATAAAAATACTTTATTTGTAAAAGATATTTGTTTAGTTGGAATTAAAGAACCTTGTAAAAAATTTGTAAAAGAGTTTACTTACAAATTCCCAACAAAAGAAATTATAAATTTTGAAAATTACTCTTTTGGAACTGTACATAATAAAATTAATAAAGAATTAAGACAGGTACTAGACAAATTTGATGTTATTATAACAAATGAAAAAATAAAAAAGGAGTTTTTAATGAACTACGTTAATGAAATAAGTAGAGTGTATGATTTGAGTCAGTTTGAGTTATGAACACTTTAGAAATAATTAGTGTTTTAAAATGTAACAAATTTGAAAACAAATATTGTAAGGGAGTTTTTGCTTTAGACAAAATTCCAAAAATAATAGAAACACCTACTTTTTTAATTGTAAATACAGACAAGATAAAAGATCCAGGAACACATTGGTTTACGATTTATATTCCAAAGCATGGTTGCACAGAATATTTTGATTCGTATGGTGGAGTTCCAGATATGGTGGAGTTCCAGATAATTATCTGGAGTTCCAGATAAGATACAGAGTATTCTTTCGAATGTATGTGGAGAATACTGTTGCGTTTATGGTTGGTATAGATATTTTGGTTTAAGCATGAAAACTTTTTTGAATGAATCTAGCAAAGATAATCATATAGAAAACGACAATCTGATTATTAATATGTTTTACAACTTATTTGGAAATTTAAATTTTTCACAATCTTGTGTACCTAAGCAATACAATTAATATTAAAAAGCTTTAGTTAAAACGTAGTTATGGAAGATCAAGGTTCGAACACAAATTTGATGTTGAGTTATACATATTTTCTCAACAAAAATCAGTCATTAAAAGTTCTTGTTGGTTTTGATACAGAATCTCTTGTAGCTACTTGCATTTTTCATAGTATTGGAAAAAAGACAGCTATTTTAAAATATCGTGATTGGTGTAAATTTTACCAGTAATTCTATAAAAGGTACTGGAAACAATCAATAAAGAATACAAAATTATGTTTACAATATGGGTTAAGAATGGTTATTGGCCGATGTCTTAGCATTAACAAAGAGGAAGCTGACACATTTTACAGCTTAATTGATTTTCTTCAAGCTGTAATGATACACAATAAAAATGCTGAATCGAATGTACGGGAATGTGTTATTAAATATATAAAAACGTGGCAAGAAAAACATGTTATGAAATTGCACGAAGAAATATATATTCCAACACAACGTTGTAGGGTTCATTGCAATTATTCTAGATTGTTTTTTGAAATACCTGTACTACTAGAAAATAAAATTTCTAATGTTTTAAACAAAAACAACAATAAATGAAAAAATTTTTAAATTTTATTTAATTTGTTTTTTATGAATTACTTATATATAGTAGATACATATACATATACATTTACACAAATATTCTTATATATTATTTCTAAAAAGGTCTGGAAGATAGTCAGGATCTCTTTCTTGGTTATTTATTTCCCAAATTTGTTGCTCCACTATATCTTCATCTATGACTTGAAACGATGGTATGAATTCTTCAGTTTCCATTAATTCTTCCTCATCTACGGTGAATGTAATTTCATTAACTTGGACCTCATTTAGTATACTAACTATTGTAGTTTCTTCAGTAAATGGAAATGTTGTTGAATCAGCTGCCATTTTAATTAAATATCTTGATTGAATTGAAAATGATTTGCCAATAAAATTGAACTGCGTTATATACTGTAGCACCCAGTCAAACTTCATGTTTTCAGAGTTTGTAAAATTGGATTTTTAAATCTAGTTAGATGGTGTATTAACCATGTTAAAATTTCAAATAGTAAAAGAAATACATATAGATCTATACAGAAAAAAAAATGTTACAAGGTAGCAAGTAGGGATTTTTATTCCCGTTCAAAAATTTAATGTATGATGTAATTTTTCTTGGCACTTTTATGAAATACCTGTGTTTTTACGAAAAAAAAATATTAAATAAATCAATTTTGTCAATTTCAATTTCAAAATCAATTTAGGTATAAAACAATTTATACCTTTTTTAAATTTTATTTTTATTTATAAATAATAATAAAAACTTATAACTACAAACCAATTTACATTATTTATTGGTAATTTGCATATATTTTACCAAAAGACTCAGATATATCTACAAGACTTAAATTTAAATTTTTATCTTTATATACAAAATGTTCTTTTTCTTTTATTTCTTTTACGAAATCAGAATTATCAAAAATATCAGTATATTTTTGAGGTACAAATATTATTAAATTGCGGGTCTCAAAGACCCACTTAAGACCATAAATGGTCTTAATTTGCTTTGCATTTAATATATGATATAGATCATCTTGCTCCATATCTTTTGTTTTTAAGAAACTCTTTCTAGTTTCTATATTTTTCTTATTAAAAGCTTCTTTGAAGCTTTTTTTAGCTGGTGGTTCTTCTTCTTGAAGAACAATGATTTCTTCTTGTTGAAATTGTTGATGTTGTTGCTGTTGCTGTTGTGGTTGTTGTTGTTGATGATGATGGTAATGATGTTGTTGTTGATGTGTCTGCGATTCTTGCTGACTTCTTCTTCTTTTTCTTTTAATTGGAGCCAACTCCAGCGTTGGCTCTATTTGTTGAGCGTAGGCAAAAATCTGTGCTGTGTTTTCCATTTTGCTTTCTTGTTGTATTATTATGTTCAGCTCTTTCTTTGAATTGATATATATTAAGAAAGATCACACTTTATTTATACTAAATTTTTCTTCTAAATAATTGTATTATCATTGTTTAGAAATCAAAATTCTTAAGAAAACTAGTTAAAAACCAAAAGTTGTAAAGTAAGTTGTTTATTAATGTAAAAAATTCCAATTGATTATAATAAAACTATAATTTTTTTAAATAGCATTTTTTACAACATTGTTGCTTTAATAGTGTTCTAAAATTAAGAAAAAATCTTTTACATAAATTCTAATTATACTTTTTTATGAAAGAATATTATTTTTTATTTACCTATTCCTAAATTATTTATTTTTATTAGTATAATAAAAATATTTTTCTAATATTTTTCTATTAGCATTTTTACAACATTGTTGCATTTAACAGTCCTCTAAAGTTAAGAAAAAGTTTTTTACATAAATTCTAATTATACTTTTTTATGAAAGAATATCATATTTACTTAACCATTGATTATGACTATTACATTACTTTATTGCCTTTTCGTTTTAAAATTTTTTCAATTAAATAAGCATTGGGGTCTTTGACACTAGTTAGTTCCTGTTAATAGAAGCCACCATGAACTAATTTATTTTTATAATCTTTTAAACTACATGTAATCGGGTCTGTCTTGTTTTTGAAAGCTATTTTAAAAACTTCAGTTGAATAGTTAGGTTCATATCCTTTTTGAAAAGTACCTTTAGACCTAGCAATTCTAACAAAATCACCAACATTAAATTTTCCCTTATTAAATATTTTAGGGTAATTGTAAATTGAACGAAGAATTTGTTTTTCATTTTGTGATGTAACTTGGTTTGGTTTTAACTTAATTGTACTGTGTTTTGTGTTATTATATTTTTCAATTAGTTTTGGTAAAAGTTCTATCCATTTAAAATTTCCTTGTAAACTAAACTGTTTCCACACAATTGATTTAAACCTTTCACAAACACTAGCCTTCATTTCTGAATAAGTATGATAGTGATTTATTTTATAGCTTTTCATCAAATTTTAGAATTTTTTTAATTTTCAGAATATAGTCGAAAATTTATTTATATATATATACATTTTATTCAAATTCACAGTTACAGTTTAACTTTTCAATAATAATGTCAAAAGCACAAATAGTATCTGAAATTCATCGTCCAGTTAGTTGTTAGTTGTTTCTTCTTTATATTCCCAATTTACCAAAACTGTTTTTTCGTTTATTCTAGTTATTTGATTTACACTCTTGGAAGGATCAGTAAGAAGAGTAAATAATTCATAAGGCTCATTTATGATTTCTGTTTTTGATTGATTTTCTCTCTGCCCAAATTTACCCCAGAAAGAGTTTAACATTAATTTAGCTAATGATCTAAGTCCAGGATTTTTTTCTATTTCGTTAAACTGTAAATTTATGCCTTCCACTTTGGAAAATTTTTCTTAATATTTGCACTTTTCCTTTGGTGTTCTACAAAAGCTAGGCCAGCCAGAAGCTTCTTGTTCAATTTTAAGGAACTTGTTCATCATTTCAGTGAAAATTTCTTGTTGTGATGTAAGGGGATTAAATTGTTTAACAGTATACTCCCATATCTCATATATTTGCACAATTTTGTATCCCTGTTTAACTGCTTCTCTTACTTCATCTATAACCCATGTTCCTAAAATTGACCCACTGCGATCGTCATGAGAGCAGTCATCATTATTCATTTTCATGCTACATGTTCGACAGCAGGAAAATATTAGCTTATTATTTTGATTTATAGACAAAACCGGGTGATAGAGTTTTTCTGGAGGAAGTATCAATGCCTATCAATTTGTCCAACATGAACTTTTGGATGACCCACTGGAAATTTTTCGTATTTACACACCCAAGGATATAGTGAGCATATATCTATATACATTCTTTTCTCACCAGGTGCACATTTATAATATGTTCTTGTGTTTCCTGTTCTACCGCCATAAAACGCGTCACGTGGTTTTAATGGTATCAAGCTTTCGTTCTCCAATTTTGAAAAAAATGCTTCGTATTCTTTTGATCTCATTTCGTTTCGAAATTCACACTCCCACTTTTCAATTACTTGATAACCTAAAGATCGTAATTTATTGACTTTGGATAATGTAGCCTCATAACGTGTTTCATATTTTTTATCATTATTATTTTTGAAACATTTTGGATTGCCATGGTAATAACAGCCATAAAACTCAAATATTTATTTTGCGTCTGTACAATATCCGTCAACACGAAGACCAAAAATAACTTTTTCTTTTCCATTACCACTATGCTGAAATTTATTTTTCTTTGTTTTTCTTCCCACATTAACCATTTTATGGCAATGATTGACTGGTTTTTTGATAAGCGATATCCTTGTTGAGGTATAAGTCAAATTGTATACGGTTTTAAAAATTCCTTTTAAAAACCAAATTACACGCTGAAGCAATTATAGTAGCCTCTAAAAATGGCTCAACCCTACATTCTTCCAAAAATAGTTGTCTGAATTTAATACAGGCTGCTGTCAAAATTTTTACGTCATTCATACAATATTCTACAAGTTCATTTTGGAGGTTAAAAGACTTGTTTTTATTTTCTTCATACCATTCAAGAAATTGTTTTCTTTCCGATGCACTCATTGTATTATAACAGTAATATTTACGATCGGGTGACTTTCCATTATATTTTATATTGTTTTTTCAAATTTATGTGTAAATCAAACGCTTTCGGTAAACTAGATAACGGCATTGGAAAATAGTTTAATGAATCAATAAATTTCACGTTATCTAACAGCATTAAAATTATTTTTGTTTCCCTCATTATTAGTTTTGGTTTAATGATGGTTTTTTCTAATATATAGTTTAATAAAAACTGATTATCAAATGCTTGTCCATTATGCGCAATAACTACAACATTATCAAATATTTTTCTTTGGTTGAATATATATTCTAAAAACATTTGTATTGGATTTGTTTCAACACATGTTGTCGAAGTCCACAAAAATTGCATCTTTCAACATTAGATAATATACAATGCGTGCAACGTTGTTCAAAAATGCATAAATCAGGCTGATGTTCAATTATATCCCCTATTGCAACACCTTCATGAAGTTTCTCCCCGATGATATCATCTTGAGTTGTTTCGAGATCGTAGAAAATATATAATGTATTCTTAAGTTCAGATAATACTTTACATGGTGTAATAAAGCATTGGTGATCTGAAGCAACATTTGTATTACAGTTTTTACACAAATCTCCATAGCATATATGATTTACATCAGCACTGTATACTTTAAAGCATTTTGTACAGGAATTTATTAGAGTGCAAATAGATTTTTTATTTGTAGATGATGTTGCTTTATGATTATCAAAACAAGTTTGACCTTTAAAATTTCGATTGCATACATCACATTTAATATTTAGAAAATTTGCGTCACATGCTGGAGATGATTTGCAAAGGAAACACGACTGTTTACATCTGTGAGACAATCTATTGTTATACGGCACATTACATGTTTGGCAAAAGTATTGAAGTGACCTTCATCGTATATCAAATTTAATCTTTTTTCCTTATCTTCTTCATTTTGAAAAATAATCGATTTTGCTTTGAAATCAAAAACTACAATTTGATATTTACAGATATACAGTTGAAATTTTTTGAGCTCACTGATACTAGCACCTTTTGCTGGGATGCTTACATTTGAATTTCTAATTAGTTGTAACGCTGCTTTCAATTGAAGTTGACCTACATCTTTTCGCATTTTACAGTAGTCAACAGATTTTTCTAAATAAATTTTGCTTTGTATAACTTTAATATTAATTTTAGATTAAGTATAATTATCTAAATGTAATATGTAAATACTTGAATTAAGTAATAAATAAATAAATAAACATAAAATTTATTACCCAAATTTAAGATACTTCGTTCACAAAGTTATTGACAACTGCGACTATTGTACTGGTGCTAAATATAATAGAAAACCTATTAAAAAGAAATTTGAATTCACTGAAACCCCTTCCGAAATTAACAAAATAGTACATGTTGATATTTATGTTAACAGTAAATATTCATTTATAAACTTTATTGATAAGTTTTCAAAGCATGCCGTAAGTTTTTATTTAGAAGATAGGAATAACCAAACAATCATAAGTAAATTGCGTCTGTTCATATCTATAAAAGGTAAAATGAAAAAACTTGTTTGTGATAATGAGTTCAATAGTATCAATATAAAACAATTCGCTAGAAATGAAGGAATAGAAATTCATTTCGTCAAGCCCAATAGTCATACAGGAAACAGTGATGCTGAAAGACTTAATAATACCATAACTGAAAAAATTAGAGTTTTAAATTTGGATAATAAAATTCACATAAAAGATCAAACTTCCAAGGCCATAGAATATAATAATACTTACCTTATAGAAAGCGGGAATCTTATAAAGAAACTCGAAACTTAGGATTTATAAAAAATTAGTGTAAGACATAAAGAACAACCTAAAGTTAGAAAATATCCTTTGCAAAATGTACACGAAAACAATATTAACAGACCTTTAAAATTTTCAGGCGAAATTAATATGGATAGCAATGTTAATTACGCTAGCACCTCAAGCAACGTCCTCAACACTGCTAATTGACAAAATCAGTGTTGAAGCAGGTTACGTAGAAGTTAAAATAGATGAATTAGTAAGTAAATTCGACATAATTTTACATATAATACACCCATCTGAAATTTTAGAAAAAGTTAATGATTTAGAGAGTACTACAATAAATTCGTTAGATTTAAAAGGTAATAAAAATTTCGCAATTAACAAAATTAACATTATTAAAAATAAAGTTAGAACAATTTTGCCCAGAGATTTAAAAGGGGTTTAGTCAATTTTATCGGTAGTGCAAATAAATGTTTATTTGGGAATATGGAGATTGAAGATCGGCAAGATATAGAAAACCACATCAAAACTTCTGACGAAAATAATCATAATGCAATTAAATCAATTAATCAGCAAATTATAATAAATGAAAATTTTAATAATACACTTAAGCAAATAAAAAATCAATAAATTCAGATAGAAAAATTAAGTAAGCTGGATAGCATCGAACTAATAGAAAAAGAAAGTTTAGAAATAGGTATTTTTTTACAATTTAAGCTCAAAACTAGAAGTAATTAAGGAACAGATCGATGTCAAGGTCTTTTGCTTCTTTAAAATTGATCCAGGCTGGACCACGTTCGTGAAAACTTTTAAGTGACCAAAAGTGACACCAATTTTGTCACTAGGGTCAACATTTTCAATTAAATTGCTGAATAATTCTTCAATACCGATTTTAATCCAATCTATTGGATCTTTGTTGTCTGGTACTGGATTTATTATAAACTCCAATTTTTTTCCAAAAATGTTGAATCGTTTTACATTCACTGATTTTATAGATTTTATCGTGAATTTTTCTGTATTCATTTTTTATTTTTTTATTTTCGATTTTTTTTATTTATAAACAACCAACCGCGAACGTTTCCAACCTTAGAATTTTCATTCTATTAACCATTTTTTAACTTTTTACACAATTTATACATAATGACTTGCTTGTTATTTGAAAAATTATTTCAAATATATAAACAAATCTGCTTTATTTTTTTTATTTTTACACTACTATGTACCACTATACGTATCAAAAGCAATTAACTTATTTTGAATCGCTTTTTATTCTTTTTCTCGTTTTCCAATATTCTTATAGAATAATAACATCTTATACGGTGATACTAACAATGTTTTCTTTTCTCTTCTTTAAATACTTCATAGAAAAAAAAAAAAGAAAACAACAAGAAATAAATTCTTCTCAAAATTGCATCAATTTTGTCAAGGTTGAATCTTTATGTAAGATTTAAATAATCAGTTTTCACTTTTTCTTTTAATTTTTAAAAATAGTTGCAAAATTTTAAAGAAATGTAGTTACACTTATTTTGTTCTGGTTTCATTTTTCATAAAGCATTTTTTCTTTCTACTTTCATATGCGCCTATTTCTTAAGCCAAGTATACATCAATAAGTAAATATGTACCACGTTAGCTATTTTTTTTTTCAACATTCTTACATAATAATTAATTAATGGTTTTTCCTTCCTCTTCTTTAAATACTTGTCATAAAAAACAACGAAAGAAAAAGAAAGCAAGAAATAAATGCAAACATATCAAAAATGCAAGCAAAAACATCTCAAAATTGCAAGAAAAAATAAAAAGCAATTTTTTCTTACTATTTCCATGTTTACCTATTACTTAAAACAAATATACAATCTTTATAAACAACTAGACTTATCTGGCGGCCGCCGCCGCCGCCAGTCTGACCTATTTTTGTGACGTCAACCTACTTCCTGTTTGACCTAATTACGGTTTGACCTACTTCCGGGTGACCTTGAGCTACTGACCTGTCTGGCCCAAGTGCCTACCTATCTACTTATGGTTTTCCTTATTTTTTAATTAACTGGATTGATTCATACTTAAATAATCGTAGCTATAGTGTTCTTTTCAGAACAGCAATTTCAGCATCTTTTGTTGCTAATTTTGGAGTACCACAGGGTAGTGATCTTGGACCATTGTTCTTTATTATCTCAGTAAATGATGTTACTAAAATTATTCAGAACAGCTCCATAAAAAACGCGGACGACATGAAAATCTTTAAAGAAGTGTGCTCAATGAATGATGCAGACTCTTTCTAAAAAGATCTTAATAACTTTATGAACTGGTGTGAATGTAACAATCTTATTTTAAACATTGATAAATGTGCCGTCATTTCATTTACGCGTTCTTTAAACTTAATCTCGAATAATTACACTTTTAATACCAACATAATAAAAAGAGTCACTGAATTTAATGATCTTGGTGTAACTTTTGATTGTAAACTTACTTTTAATACACATATTAGCAAGATCCTTAGTAAAGCAAACTCAATGCTAGATTTTGTAAAAAGATGGTCTAGAGAATTTAATGACCCATATATTATAAAATCTCTTTACACCACTTTAGTTTGTCCTATTCTGGAGTATGCAAATCAGGTCTGGTCATCAACATATTGTTAGAAGCAATACAAATCCTAAATTGGGCTGATCGCCTTATATTGCCTCCATATGCCAATCGTCTCAAACTACTTGAGATGAATACTTTAGAATGCAGACGAACAGTCATGAGTATTGTTTTTATTACTCAGGTATTTCATAACTATATAGATTCACACTACATTAACAATATGTTAATTAACTCAATCAACACACGAACACGTTTCAGGTCCGAAAACACATTTTCGATTAGATATCATAAGACTAATTACGGCAAATATGAGCCGATTAATAGAATGTTGATATATGTGCACCAATACAAAACTATAATAAATATAAACATGAGTAAAGGCGTGATAAAAAAGTCACTATTCACAATAATTCCTTAATTATTCTTCACTATTTTTGTTGTAAAAATTTTGTGAAATATATTAAATAATATTAATAAATAATAATATTAAATATAAGTAAATATACATTTTTTTTTTTAATAAAATAAATTTTGCTTTGTATAACTTTAATATTAATTTTAGATTAAGTATAATTATCTAAATGTAATATGTAAATACTTGAATTAAGTAATAAATAAATAAATAAACATAAAATTTATTACCCAAATTTAAGATACTTCGTTCACAAAAATCTATAAAAGGTAAAATGAAAAAACTTGTTTGTGATAATGAGTTCAATAGTATCAATATAAAACAATTCGCTAGAAATGAAGGAATAGAAATTCATTTCGTCAAGCCCAATAGTCATACAGGAAACAGTGATGCTGAAAGACTTAATAATACCATAACTGAAAAAATTAGAGTTTTAAATTTGGATAATAAAATTCACATAAAAGATCAAACTTCTAAGGCCATAGAATATAATAATACTTACCTTATAGAAAGCGGGAATCTTATAAAGAAACTCGAAACTTAGGATTTATAAAAAATTAGTGTGAGACATAAAGAACAACCTAAAGTTAGAAAATATCCTTTGCAAAATGTACACGAAAACAATATTAACAGACCTTTAAAATTTTCAGGCGAAATTAATATGGATAGCAATGTTAATTACGCTAGCACCTCAAGCAACGTCCTCAACACTGCTAATTGACAAAATCAGTGTTGAAGCAGGTTACGTAGAAGTTAAAATAGATGAATTAGTAAGTAAATTCGACATAATTTTACATATAATACACCCATCTGAAATTTTAGAAATAGTTAATGATTTAGAGAGTACTACAATAAATTCGTTAGATTTAAAAGGTAATAAAAATTTCGCAATTAACAAAATTAATATTATTAAAAATAAAGTTAGAACAATTTTGCCCAGAGATTTAAAAGGGGTTTACTCAATTTTATCGGTAGTGCAAATAAATGTTTATTTGGAAATATGGAGATTGAAGATCGGCAAGATATAGAAAACCACATCAAAACTTCTGACGAAAATAATCATAATGCAATTAAATCAATTAATCAGCAAATTATAATAAATGAAAATTTTAATAATACACTTAAGCAAATAAAAAATCAATAAATTCAGATAGAAAAATTAAGTAAGCTGGATAGCATCGAACTAATAGAAAAAGAAAGTTTAGAAATAGGTATTTTTCTACAATTTAATATCAAACTAGAAGTAATTAAGGAACAGATCGAAACATTTAAGAAAATATTGCCTCTGCTAGATTAGGAGTACTACATCCAGATATTTTTATTAATGCTGAAATAGAAAAATATGATATAGATTTTAAAAACTTTCCAATATTGACTAAGTGCAGTCAAATATTCAGACAATTCAATAATTTTTGCAATAAAAATTCTAACCGAATCTTTAAAATTTAATAAAAAACTTAGCGGCCTCGGTGGTCTAGTGAGTAAGAGCCACCTTAAATACGCTGTAAACACCGAGGGAGTGTTGGTTCCAATCCCACACACATCGTAAGAGTTATTCCCCCTTACGACATTTACAGTCACGCCTGAACAGGAAAGACTGTGTAATTTCTTGTCCATATTTAAGTGGCAGAGAAATGCATTAAAAAAAATATAGTAATAAATAAATAAAAAACTTTCGATTTCTATTCCGAATTCTAATCACAAAGAAATAGATCAGGAATTAGAAGCATTGTAAAAGTAGGAAATCAAATACTTTCGAAGAAGGAAAATCATTAAGAGAACTTAGACTAAGTTAGAACTGTATTGTAAAAAGCAGTTGCAAAATCATTATTAATAAAGAAGAGGAGCTTGTAGAATTATCAAATAATATTTTAATTTTGAAAAATGTAAGAAACAAAAAGCTCAATAGTACTTGTGACGAAAGGAATTTTGTACTCAAGGGAAACTATTTTATTACATTTGATAATTGCACTCTTGAAATAGATTCTAGGAAATATATTAGTAAAACTTACAAATTTGTCGATCGCTTTGTAATACCAGAAGAGAAATATGTCATCTTCACAAACACTAATTTTACTTTTGAAGAAATTTATATAAAACATAAAGATAATCTAAACGAAATAAAAGAACTAAAGTATCATAAAAACTTTAATTATTCATTAAACATTTCTATTATAATTATAATAATAGCAATAATTTTGTTCTCAATATTCTGGCTATATTTATATATAACTAAGCTCAAAAAGTTTAAAAATAATATAACCAAGATTCGGGAAAATCTTCATACAAAAAAGGAACGGGTTACTTCAAGAGTTCCTTAATGTAACAAACAAAAAGTAATTACATTGACACTAACAGGTGACAGTAACCTAACTCCATTAGAGCTGATAAAGCAAAAGTATAAAATTGAATTCAAAGAAATACACTTTTTAAGTTCAAAAAACAAAAAATGAAAAATATGTAAGAACAAAAAATCATTTATAAGGCATAAGCAATATAGCAACATTATTTCTTCTATTACCTACCAAATAAAAAATATATATATGGCTATGTAAAGCTTAATTCATATTTACAAACAAATACATTTTTTCTAATTGTATAAGAAAAAAAAATAATAATAATATATATTAACAATTTTTTTTCTAAAAAGGTGTAATATTTCTAATTTAAGTAACAAAAAAAAAATGTAAATAACTTCTGTCAAAATATAATTGCAGTTATTATGAAATTCAAAATAATATGTACCTATTAAAAAAAAAAAACAAATCTATACCTAATAACAAAAAATATATATTATGGTACATACAAGTAGTATAGCTATGCCGGTTCTGGACCACTTTTTTGACCGCTATCTCTTTCACTCCTATGTGTTCTTATGGCGGAATGTTTTCTATCTCTTTCACTACTCTTTTAGTACTAGGGTCTGTGACTTTGGTCTAAAATAAAAAGAATGAGGTTTGTGACTTTGGTGTGAAGTAAATCCTCCTAAAGTTATGCAATTAAGATTGAATAAATTGACAGTTATTTTTGAATCTGTTAGTTTGAATACTACAAGTCATAATTAAAATTATTTAAATTATAAAATAAAAATCTGAAATGACGTCAGGGGATTTCTTTGAATTGTTTGAATTATGTAGAAAACAATAACAAAAAAATTTTGTGTTTTGCCGTCGCTAAAACAATAACAAAAAAAAATCTGAAATGACGTCAGGGGAGTTTTATTATATGAGTTACATGTATAATCATCTACCCCCACCACTTTTTAATAGAATTTCTTATCTGTATTAATAATATATAATATTTAAAAATGTTCAACAAATTTTTAAAGTTGTAAAATAAAAATCTGAATTTTTTTGGTTAATATAAAAAGAAAAGAAAAAAACGATTGATTGATACACATATTTTTGTCGTTCAAGATAGTTGTCCCTATCAATTAATATTTTATTTTAAAAGCATTGGTTCAGGTTGTTTGAAGTTCAAAATTAATATAAAGGTGTAATATTAAATACATAATTAAAATGGAAGGTTATGCAGATTCTATTGTTGAAAAATACTTTAATAAAAATGGAGTATTATCTTCTGAGAAAAATAGTGAAAATTTAAAAAATTGTCAACATGATATTAAAAAATTGGAACAAATTTTGATAAAAATTAAACAATTTGGAAAGAAACAAAAACTTTTGTCAGCAATATCAAAATTGAGATCATTTATTAGCATAAAAAATAATAATAATATGATCAAAGGAGGTGGCAGCATTGATACTAATAATAGTGCTAATAATATGATTTGGGAAGATTTAAACTATTCAGCATTTAAGTGTAGAATACGATCAGCTATTATAACAAATATAATACATAAAGACCCAAAAATATTTCTTAAGGAATGTCAAACAATAATGATACCCCAATTGAGAAAAATTTTAGAAGAATATGGGAGCATTAAAATTAATTGTGTATTTTGTGGTGAATTCAAAATATTTAAAAGTAATGATAATGATGAAAAAAAGGAGTTCAAGCACTTAAACACCAAAAATGTAACCATCTATATGGAGGATGATTTGAATGAAATTATAAGTGAGTCTATTGTAGATTCGTTATTAAAAAAATTAGAAGAGTTTCAAGAAAAAGATAGTGGATGGGCCCTTTCAGCTATTCTCAACCTAGTAATCAATATTAACAATCATTCACCAATAAAAGGTAGCTCCTTCATACCAACACCATCGGAAATTTTAAGAAAAAAAGCTTGTGTAAATGTAAGAAATAATGATGATGCCTGTTTCGCTTGGGCTATTGTTTCTGCACAATTTCCTACAGAAATACATTCAAATAGAATTTCAAGTTATCCAGACTATACTGATGTATTAGATTTGGATGGTATAGATTTTCCAATGCAAATTAATAAAATTGGAATTTTTGAAGAAAACAATAATGTATCAATTAATGTGTTTACTCATACTGAAAGGGAACAGAAAAAACAGAAAGAAATATTTCCATTAAGACTGTCAAAAGTGGTAGAGAAAGGTATAACAATAATTTTAACTTCAGTTAAAATTTAAATTAATATATAATTTTTAAATTTTAGATAGACAACATATCAATTTATTGTTATTAGAAGAAGTAACTGATATTGATGATGATGATACAATTATAATGAAACAACATTATGTATGGATCAAAAACTTGTCAAGGCTAGTTTCATCAAATACATCTAATCATAATCATTTCATACATATTTGCAACCGCTGCTTACATTTCATAGTGAGGAAAAACTAGAAGTTCATCAGAAAGATTGTTTCAATCAAAATAATTGTAAAGTAAGATTACCTACTTTAGAAAATAATACACTTAGTTTTAAGAATTTTAAAAATAAGCTAATGGTTCCAATTGTAATATATGCAGATATTGAATGCATTTTAAAAGAAACTGACGAAGGTAATATATATCAGGAACATATTCCATGTTCAATCGGTTATTATATAAAATCTTCATATAATTCTGGTTTTGAAACTTATGTATCTTATCGTGGTGAAGATTGTATTGATTGGTTTATGACTGAACTTAAGGTATTAAGAACTATTTTAAATGATAAATTAATTCAAACTAAACAAATGATAATTTCAAATGAGGAAGATTTAAATTTTAGATTTGCTGAAAAATGTTTTATTTGTGAAAAACAATTTACTTCTACTTCTAAAAAAGTACGTGATCATTGCCATTTAACAGGTAAATATCGCGGAGCTGCACATAACAGCTGTAATTTAAATTTTCAAGATGATTTAACTATACCAATCATTTTTCATAACTTAAGCTCGTATGATGCACATTTTATTATAAAAGATATTAATAAAATTGGTGAAGGTAATGTGAATGTATTACCACTTAATAAGGAAAAATATATATCATTTACAAAAAATATTGATAATTGTAAAATCAAATTTAGATTTATAGATTCATTTAGATTCTTGCCTGCTAGTTTAGATTCAATTTCATCATTATTAAACGAATATCCAATATTAGAATCAGAATTTTCAAATTTAACATCTAATCAAATTAATTTATTAAAAAGAAAAGGTGTGTATCCCTATGATTATTTTAATAGTTTTGAAAAGTTCAAGGAAGAAACTCTTCCCAATAAGAATCATTTTTATAATAAACTAAACAAACAAAATGTTAACGATAAAGATTATGATCATGCTAAAAAAGTGTGGAAAGAGTTACAAATTAAAAATTTAGGTGAATATTCTGATTTATATTTAAAAACAGATGTTTTGTTGTTGGCTGATGTTTTTGAAAAATTTCGAATTACTTCTTTGAAAACACACAAACTAGATCCAGCTCATTATTATACACTTCCTGGTTATACATGGGATGCAATGTTATTGTATACAAATATAGAGTTGGAACTTCTTACAGATATTGATATGATAATGTTTATTGAGAGGGGTATACGTGGAGGGTTAACACAATGTACAAAAAGATACTGTGAAGCGAATAATCAATATTTGGAAACTTTTGATAAAGACAAACCAGAGAAATATTTAATGTATTGGGATATAAATAATCAGTATGGATATGCTATGACACAACATTTGCCATATGGAGGTTTTAAATGGGTTGAAAATACTGAAGAATTTACAGCTGATACAATTTCTTCTATTTCTGATGATTGTGATAATGGATATATTTTTGAAGTAGATTTGGAATATCCTAAAGAGCTTCATGATTTACATTCAGATTTACCATTTTGTCCTGAAAATATATGTCCACCAGGTTCCAAACAGAAAAAATTGCTTGCCACTTTATATGACAAATCTAAATATGTTATACATTATAGAAATTTAAAACAAGCTCTAAAACATGGTTTAAAATTAACAAAAATTCATAGAGTTATAGAATTTAATCAATCTCCTTGGTTAAAATCCTACATTGATTTGAATACAAAACTAAGAGCTGAAGCAGCAAATGATTTTGAAAAAAATCAATATAAATTATTCAATAATGCTGTATTTGGAAAAACTATGGAGAATGTGCGAAAATATAGTTCCGTGAAACTGGTTTCAAAATGGGCAGGTAGATATGGAGCTAGTGTTATGATAGCATCCCCTTTCTTTAAAACTGCTACAGTTTTTAATGAAAATTTGGTTGCAATAGAACTTTTTAAATCAGAAGTCTATTTTTGTAAACCAATTTATGTGGGATTATGTGTGTTAGATATTTCAAAAACTTTAAATTATAATTATCATTATGGTTATATGAAGCCAAAATTTGGAGAAAATTGTTCAATTGTTTATACTGATACTGATAGTTTAATCTATGAAATTTCCAATACTAATATTTATGAAGTTATGAAAAATGATTGCCATACACACTTTGACACAAGTGATTATCACGCAAATAATATTTGGTTAATACCACAAGTAAATAAAAAAGTTGTTGGTCTAATGAAAGATGAATTAAATGGTAATATCATGTCTCACTTTGTAGGTTTGAGAGCAAAAATGTATGCCATTAAAGTTGAAAACAAAGAAAAAATAAAAAAAATTAAAGGTGTTAAAAAAAATATTGTAAAAAACGAAATTTCTTTTGATGATTTTATTGATTGTTTAAATAATGATGTTAATAAAATAGTAAATCAAAACTTAATCAAATCAAAACTCCACACTGTACATAGCATAAACCAATCAAAATTAGCTTTAAGTGCATCCGATGATAAAAGACTTTTAATAGAAGATTCCTACAGTACATTACCTTGGGGTCATTATAGTATTAATGAGTAAAAAAGAAATAAATTTTTTAAATTGTTTTTAAAAATGTGTTTTAATGAATTTGTTTAATAAATTTTAAGCACCATAAAACCACAAACATCCCATTTGAATTTGAATACTTTTTTCTGATAGTGATTAAAATAGTAAAACATAATCTCCCAAATTTTATATTAAAATGTGTTTACTTAATTTGGAGTAAATTTCAATCGAGCATCAGCTCTAATATTTTTATATTTACATTGTATGGTAAATTTTAAGCACCATAAAACCACAAACATTCCATTTGAATTTGATTGCTTTTTTCTGATAGTGATTAAAATAGTAAAACATAATCTTCCAAATTTTATATTAAAATGTGTTTACTTAATTTGGAATAAATTTCAATCGAGCTTCAACTCTAATATTTGTGTATTTACATTGTATGGTAAATTTTAAGCATCATAAAACCACAAACATCCTTTAAATAAAAAAATCTAAATATTCCCCAAAATTCAGTATAAATAGCCCACAAAATTTCAAAAATACATCAATCAAAAGTTCACAAACCACCAGTTCACATAACATATCCAGTATCCAATTCACAAATGGAGTTTATAACGGAATTCAACAAAAAATTTTGTCCTGAGACAATATTTAAATTGAGTCAAATGACTATTAAAAAAAATTACAATATCATCAGTGCAAACATTACAACAACCAGATATGGCGAACGGTTGTTGTTAAGATTGAACAACAGGCGAATGCTCTATTTGCCAAAAATGTTCGTAAATGTAAATACAGAGGACTTAAACGAACTGAATAGTGGAAATTATTCCATAATAAATCTAGGGAAGGATACAAATAGGCTGAACAGCCTAAAAATTGCGGAATATGTTCTGGAGGAGTCCCCGTCCGATGAGGACTGGGACGAGGAGCTCGAGGTTGCTGAAGCCGAATATAAAAATTAATAAAATTATTATAAAAATATTAATATTATAAAAAATATAAATAAAAATAAAATTATTAAAATAAATTAAAAGTTTTTTTTATTTTTCAAATTATTATTTATTTATTTTTTTTTCAGATTTTTATTTTAGGTTTTTTAGATTTATTATTTTCCCTTTTTCCAGTTTGATATTTTATCCATATCAATTAAAACGAGCGATTGTAAATGGTAAAATGTTCTTCTTAAATCCTTTTGAACTAGCTAATAGCTAAATTCTAATTTAAGGTACTATACATATATACATACATACAAAAAATCTTTCATTTAAATTTCTTTTGTTATGACTAAATTCTAATTATTCTTTATCAGTTAGTTTTTTATTTCATTTATGGTCAAATATAGAGAAATAACCTTGAACTTCAACAAAATTATTAATGTAAATCAGTTTAAATAAAGCTAGACTAAGAATAAAAAAATTTTTTATTTTTAATTATGTTTTATTTACTGATAATATTTTTTTTCTTAACAATATGAAATAAAAATTCTAAACATAAATGTTCACAATTGTTGGAATTAAAATTGGTAGACATATGGCACTTTTATTATAAAATGTTGAATTTCCTCATTTGATGAAAGAATAGCAATCTCTATTAAAATGAATCTATTCTTGTTATCTCAAAAACCTTGTATATCAATTATTGCATATTCCATATTAATGTGCTTTTTCTTTACAAACAAAATCATTTATTTTTATACATAAGTTAAGATAATTTTGACCACTTCTCCCGTTAATGGTTTATATTCAATTAAGCGATCATGTAAAATAAGACAATAAGCTGTCGTATTGTCTGGAATTTTTTTTAAAGTTTTTAATTCAATCTTGACATCAACTGGCCCCATTTTAAGATTATCATTTTGATAACGAGTATCAATTATGAAGATTGGAGAATCAGTTTTAAAGTTGTCCCATGAAACTAGAGGTTCCGATATTGAGTTATTATAATAAAAGCTTCTAAAATTCGAATATGCTTCATATGCTAAGGCATAGCGATTTTTTGTAAAATCTAAATTCATATCTTCATATGGATATGATTCTGAATTTAAATATACTTTTATATTTTCAATATCACAATAATTAAAAGTTGAAGGATCTTCTTCCAGCTTATTTTGTTTGCCAGTTTGTAGAGCAAAAACAATAAAACGAGGTTTTTCAAGTTGTGAAGCTGTTTTAACATTCCAAATATGATGTGTAGTTCCTGATGGTAATGTAGGATATTCATGCAATTCCCAATTTCTAAAAGGAATTTTCATAACTGAACCATTTTCAATATTTTTGTATAAATTTAATTTAAGATTATCAGCTAAGTTAATATGTTGAACCTTCCAATATATTTTTGTAATAGTAAGTTTTGGTTTTTCACTTGCATTAGCACTGCTACACAATAATGAATTGTCATTTGATCGAGAGCGAGTTAATATTAATTCATGTTTTGCATTTGGAATAATGTTTTTGTAGTCTTCAGCAAACCCTATTAATCTTTTTAAGGGTATACAAAAATTGAAATATAAATTATTTATTTTAATTGATGCATCAGGTGACCAACTTCCATTGTATAAAGCTCTACTTTCATTTGGGTTGAGTGAAATATAGTTTTTTAATGTTGAAGTTATTCCAACATTACGATTATGATCAATTTCTTTACCATTAAGTTCATAGCGAATTTCATCAAATAGAAATGGTATAGCATTATTAACTAGTTTAGTGTGAGTAACAACTGTTCCATCATGTTTTGATACATATCCTTCAATGCAGATTAGACCTGTTGAGGGTAATATGTTTAAGTTCTGATTTTGTATTTGTATTCGTATAATATCGCTTAATCCAAAAGAGTTTAAGAATGGTGAATATGAATGCCAATGAGCACTTGTTATAGTTTCATCAAAAATAGGATCATTAAAGAGTTCCATTTTAATTTACTTTTAGCAGATATCCAAGAGATTTTAAATATTCTTTATTTTCAAATGATAATTGTTTTTTGTATTTTAAATGCTGAGTTACACCTCCTCCTTCGACTGCCTTTAAAGAATTAAGGTGATGTTCATCATTCTGTGAATGTATATTGGATTGATAATTTTGATTAAATACGATCATTCTGAAGCTTTAAGTGCAATCTTATTGTTATTGTTTCTCCACGAAAATTTATTAAATTACCGTTCTGATCAAGGAGTTTTACAGTAATAGAACTTATCTGATTAATAGTTACCGGTAAATAAATTACATTATTAGGAACTTCAATTATTTTATAGCCAGGACTGACGTTAATAGAGAATTCATGTAAAGTGTGAGCCTCTTTTTCATTAATATAAGCTCCAGAAACAATATTGCATTCTACTCTTATTATATTTATTTTATTAATATCAACAAAAAGATCTGAAGTATGCCATTGATTGGCTAATAATTTCTTCTTACTGAAACCTAATAATCCACCAATTGTATTTTCTCTTTCGAAATCAATTTCCTTATCAGCAAAAATTTCACACTTTAATGTATTATTATTTGCTCTTATAATTAATTTTTCCTTATCTGCTTTAGTTATATTCAACGTTTTCCTAAGAAATAGTTCAATATCACCAATTTCATATGAACCTGTTTGAATTGTAATAGGTTTATCATCAATAATAAATGTATTATTATCCTCATCTATATTAGGTATTGAGTTATACGTTTGGAAATCAACTAAACCGCAGGTATATTCTCTTCCCTTTAGATCTATAGGGGGAAAATAATTAGTTGTCAATGTGGAAGAGTTTCCGTTTAAAGTTAATGTTATTGACATGTCTTTAATCGATATAATGAGATATTTCAGTTGTGTATTCTGTTTTTATAGGTTTTTAAGGTTAATCCAAAATTCAATGATTTAGATTTAAGGCTAATACCCATTAATAATAATATAATACAAATACATACAAAATTTCTTTCTTATAACTAAATTCTAATTATTCTTTATCAGTTAGTTTTTTTATTTCATTTATGTTCAAATATAGAGAAATAACCTTGAACTTCAACAAAATTATTAATGTAGGTGAGTTTAAATAAAGCTAGACTAAGAATAAAAAAATTTTTTTTTGATTTTTTATTATGTTTTATTTACTGATAATATTTTTTTTCTTAACAATATGAAATAAAAATTCTAAACATAAATGTCCACAATTGTAAGAATTAAAATTTTGATATTTATTATAATTATATGTAAGGTTATCTCCAAAATATTTTATTACTTCTAATGGTGGTCTTAAATTTCCAAAACTATCAAAATAATGAGTTATTTCATCATTTTTAAAATAAGCTACCCAATGCGTTCCATCTCCAATAGAATTATCCAAATTTATTATACCACATTCATATTTCCAAGGTCTACGTATTGGTAAATTATCTCTCATAAAAACTCCTCGAAAATACTTTAAGTATTTTTTACCAAAGTTTTCTAAATCAATATTTGTAAGAGCTCTATTGGGTAACTTAGTTAATGGTTTTTTGGATTCAAATAAAGACCTAATCCTGTTTTATATGGTTTTAAATGCAATCAATTACCTCCTTTTAATGCAATCGCTTCCATCATTTTATTATGACGTTGACTTTCTTTTAACTCTTTGTGAGCATTTTTAGCATCGTTAACAGCTTTAGTTATTCCTGCAGCGCCGCCTGAAAGTGCCCCAATAGCAGATAGACCAGCAAATATAGGGATTAAAGGTAAAACTCCTCCAATTTTTGGCACAGGAATTATTCGAGGAATGTTAATGTTTTTTTTTTTCTGTCCTTTAGAAAACTTTCTAGCAGCATGCAAAGCAGTTTTTATAATATTCTTATCATTCGTTGGTTTTTTTATAGTTTTAACAGCTAATTTAGCTTCCTTTATAACATTTTTCAATGACTTTTTTCTCGAAGTTTTCTTTTTTCTTAAAATTTTCTTTTTTGTCTTTCTTAAACCCATACCGAGCTTAACTTTAGCTTTCATTGCGTTTGTAACCAGATATGAATTTAACCGTTCACCAAAATTTGAGTCTTTAGCTTTAAGTCTTTGCCAAGCTTTTTCTGCTAATATTTTATCAGCTATTTGACGTTGATTTTCATCAGTATTTTGAGAATATGCTATGTCATGCTCTCGACAAGCCTCATCTAAACCATTAATTCCTTTATCACCTCGTGCTAATCGTTTTGCTAGTTTTGTCCCAGGACCACAATAATTATAACCAGGTAAATGCGCTTCAAATGGTAGTTTATTAATTAGAGAATTAACTACACCTTTTCCATTAACAGTTTTTTGGTTACTGATTGAATATTTATTATAAAGTGTCATAATATTAAGTTGTTTAGTTTAAGAAAGTCACTCAAATACTAATCATCTTTTAAAAAATGAAATTTATAAAACTCAAAATTCAAAAAAGAAAATAAAAAGACATGGTGAATGTTTTCCAGATAGCATAAGAGGATTAATAGTCGGACCTTCAAATTGTGGTAAAACTAATGCTATGATAGGTATGCTTTTAGATCCTAAAGGGCTCAAATTTGAAAACATATATATCTACTCGAAATCATTACATCAACCTAAATATGAATATTTAAAAAAAATAATAAAACCAATCAAAGGAATGGGATATAATGAATTTTCAAATAATGCTGATGTAATTGAACCATCAGCCTCACAACCAAACTCAATATTTATTTTTGATGATGTAGCTTGTGATAAACAAGATAATATAAGAGCATATTTTTGTATGGGACGTCACCAAAAAGTAGATAGCTTTTATTTATGTCAGTCATATACAAGAATTCCAAAGCATTTAGTTAGAGATAATGCTAATTTTTTAATTATATTTAAGCAAGATGATTTAAATTTAAAACATATATATAATGATCACGTAAATTCTGATATGACACTTAATGAATTTAAAAAATTGAGTGCATGCTGCTGGAATGATAATTATGGTTTTCTATTAATTGACAAAGATAGTGGTTTAAATAATGGGCGATATAGAAAAAATTTTGATGCATTTGCTAAATTTTAGTTAAACCAAGATCTGTTAGCAGTTGGTAGTTACTAACTGAACAGGTCATTTAATAGATATCAGTTTAGTAGTTTACAGTTAACAGATAGCAGATAGCAGTTACCAGTCAGCAGTTAGGGATTATCAGTTAGCAGTTAGCAAGAGAACAGTCCAGTCGATAATTTACAGTTAATAATTGAACTAATCCATAAAAAATGGATGAACAACTTATGAAAGATTTAATTAAAACTCGTAAAAATTTAAAAAGGAAATTTCAATCTTCAAAAGTTCAGAAGCTATCAGAAGACCGTAATCGAGAAGAAGCTTTCACTCCAATTACAAAACCATTGAAAGAATTAACAAATTTTGTCAAACAACAACAACAACAACAATTTTCAAATAATGTTATCAAACCGGAAATTAAATTGCCTGCTAGCGATGATAACACTTTAACATTATTGAGGCCATTTAAGTCGGAAGTTAAAACGCCTAGCAACAAAAGTAATACTCACAGTAAATTTATAACTTCAACACCAAATACTATAAAATTTGAGACGTCATCTATAACTGATAATATTATTGATGAATCATCAATTTCACAATTTCCTGTTCTTAACAAGTCAGAACTTGATAAGACATATGGGCCATATTTTGATGAGTCATTAAATGTTCGAAAACTTGGGAATGCTAATTTTCAAATAGATGAAATTACTAAAAATATTTCGATTGATAATGAAGTTTTTAAAGGAACTGATGGTCTATATGAATTGATATTTAAAAAACAACCTATAAACTATACTGAAAATGATTTAAAAACATATCATCAAATACTGAACAAAACGAATGCGCATAGAAGAAATTATGATCATTTAGAGCAAATAAAAGGAAACAAAGGTTTTAAATACAAAAATATATTAAGAAAATTATATGAACATGATTATAATACTAGACATAAAAAAACTGGTTCAGGTTGTTTGAAAAAAAAATTTATTAATTATTTTAATAAATCTTCTTCACCAGAAACCCATTTAAAATATACAAATCAATCAAATCAGTATGTTTATTGGGATGATCCTAATGAATTAGTTGACAGATTAAGACTTTTAATTGCTTCAGAAACAGCTGGTAACAACAATCATCACAATGAAATTGTATCTATAATTGAAGAGTTGATAGAAGCAAATATAATACAATAACTATTTACATTAACAATCAGTTAAAACCACAATGTCGCTCGATAAATTTGAACGTAGTATAGCTTCTTCTTCTAGAAAACTACATACTCAAGGTCCTCCAGGTATAGGTTTCAAATTAACTTCTGAGGGAAATTATGATTTAGATAACAAAATTTTATCAAATGTTCAAGAACCAATTGATGGAAGGGATGCAGCAACACAAAATTTTGTAAATAATCATATTTTCTTTCAGAAAGAACTATTACAAAACGAAATGAAAGAAATGTTTACTCGTTTAGAGACATCAGTATCTATAGAACTTAAATTAGCAGAAGAAAAATTAAAAATATTAGAAGAAAAAATACAAATTAGTTTAGAGGAAATCCATATCAAATTCTCGCAATTGTTAAATGATAAATTTTCACAAATGAGTGATTTTATTGAATTTCAAATCAAAAAACCAATTAAATTTATTAATGATAGACTACAAAAAGCTGAAGCTCAAGCTCAATCTGCATTGGATTTATTAAGTGGTTTAGAACTTATAAAAAAATAATTGGAATCAGTTGTCATTTAATATTCAAAATGGATATACATCAAATCGGATATACTTTAAATAATTTTTTAGATAAATATGAAGATATTTTATTGGAGGAACATTATGAACAATTAAAAATTCATTTTCATTTTTTAAAATTATTTAAAAATTCTATACAAATTGAAACAAAAGAGAATGGATATCATTGGGATATATGTCCCTATACATCAGACAACAACACAACTGTTCCAGATACTTGTCCTTGTAATTCAGCAGAACATCATATGTTAAAATGTTCCAAACTAATGGATTTATATAAAAGAATAAAAAATAAATCATAATATAACTTTATATACATACATAAATAAAGAATATAAATTTTAAATACATTTTATTGTTTGCTTTTTATTGTTTGCTTTTTATTATATATATAAATTATATAGGCGCATTTTATTTAAAAATGAGTAAAAGAGAGGTGGTTGAAGAGCTGCATAAGCCTGCACGAAGAAATTTTAAACGACGTAGAGTTATAATTAAAGGATTTGATGATCTTTGGCAAGCTGATTTAGTAGAAATGGGTTCATATGCTAAAGAGAATAAAGGATTTAAATTTTTATTAACTGTGATTGATTGTTTTTCTAAGTATGCCTGGGCAATCCCTATAAAAGCAAAAACTTCAGAGAACGTCACAAAAGCAATGCAAAATATTTTTCTAACTTCTAAAAGACATCCGCAAAATTTACAAACAGATGATGGGAAAGAATTTTTTAATAAAATATTCAAAAAATTAATGGACAAATATCATATAAATCATTATTCAACATTTAGCATATTAAAAGCCTCTATTGTTGAACGTTTTAATAGAACCTTAAAAGAAAAGATGTGGAAAGAATTTAGTTTTAATGGAAATTATAAATGGATTAACCTAATTCAAGAATTAATAAAACAATATAACAACACTAAACATCGAACAATTCAAAAACGACCATCTGATGTTAATAAAGATAATGGTGAAAATTTACTTAAAACTATATATAATCATATTAAAATTTCACCACCATACAAATTTAAAATTGGTGACTTAGTTCGAATAAGCAAGTATAAACATGTTTTTGAAAAAGGCTACACACCAAATTGGACAACTGAAATATTCAAGATAAGAAAAGTTCAAATCACTAACCCTGTCACATATTTGCTGAAAGATTATCAAGGTCAACCTATACAAGGAAGCTTCTATGAATATGAATTGTTAAAATCTAAACATAATAATATTTACCTAGTTGAAAAAGTTATTAAAAGTAAAGATAATAAGATTTTTGTAAAATGGCTTGGATTCTCATCTGATCACAATTCATGGATAAATAAAATTGATTTAATATAGAGAAAAAAAATTTTTTTTATTTCATATTATTTTTTTAATTACATTTTTTTTGTTTTTTAATGAATTTCCATTTGATATGTCGGATCCTGCTTGATTGTTCGTAAATCAATTACAGTGAAATCAGATTTATATTCTGTATCCACCATCATAATTTTTTCTGCCTCTCCATCACCTGTAATTCTTTCAACCAATATTTCTCGATATTCATGACACTGAATTTTGAGATACTTTTTAATAAAAATGCTTTCATATTCACATCTCACAGTGAGTTTTTGATTCTCGCCAAAATTCAATATAAAATGTCTATAAAATATATGCTCACTATTTATTATTCCACCAATATTCTGCTCTTTTAAAACTAATTCATTTCTAAAAGCTTTAATAGCATCATCTATAGATGCATATTGTGGTACTGAATCAGCTTTATCTGATAAAAATTGATCAACTGCTTGCAAAGTAGTTAATGGTTGTATTGTAGATGTTGTTGTAATTTCATTAGTATTTGTTTCTGAGGAAATTACATGTTTTAAAAACTGAACTGATAAATTTACTTTAACAGTTTCATTATTTGGAAGTAATATATTAAAATATGTGCTCCCAAAAGCTGATTCATCCAATCTAATATTAGAAGTTGGAGCTGAATTTGCTTGAATAGTAAACAAGCAAAATATTAAAATTAAAAATGATTTCATTGTCACAATAAAAGTTTGATCTATCTTCATTCAAGGTTCACGCAGTAATGTACGATTGGAAATTATAATTATATAAGTTATACTTTTTATTTTCTAGAAAGTTCTTTATTATGTACAAACTTTACTTGACTTATAATAGAACACACATATATAAAGAGTGATAAATATCTATCTCTTCCATCTGAATAAGCTTCCATATAATCTAAATATTCCTCTTTTAAATTTTCAAGTAATTTTCTAAAATTAGTTAACATGTCACC